>BMAU01021396.1:492500-857353 GCA_019973935.1 Trichonephila clavipes | reverse complement strand
AAAAATGCTTAATTTTTCTTTTACAAAAATTAATTTTAATTTCATGTTTTTCTTTTCCCTTGTTTTAGTTAACATGAACATAATTTCAGAGATCTTGTAATACATATTTTCATGTACATGGGTATCATTTTTTACAAAAAAATATTTCTTGCATATACAAAAAATTTACACATATATATATAAAGCAACATATCAAACATAATGAACCAGTTTTTAAAAACATTAATTGCAAAGTTTCTTTCATAAAACCTAAAATTTTGAAAATCTAATTTTCTTTTGCGTATGTAAACTATTGTTTAAGAAATTAGACATTATATACCAAACATATTTTTTTTCACTATATGCACATGTATCATGTTTAGATATATTTATTATTTATTCAAAGGAAAAAACAAAAGTTTATATAGATCAAACACAGGAGAAACTGCACATTTAAAAATATGTCAAAAAGGGGCGTGGTCATTTGTTTTACATTTTTATTTTTCATATTTTAGGGCTATATTATCAGCAAACACATAGACACATTACACATTTTCAGATTCGGAAAAATATGCACTCTTTCTTAAGAACTAAAACTGAAAAAATCGATTTTTCAAAAGTTTGCGATGGCGCTAACAAGTGATCAGCTTTTTCGTGTTACTCTGTAATGCGACGCTTACTCTGAATTCTTTCATTATTTATTATTTTCATCTGAGTGGTTCCATGACATGGTGATTAAAAAAAAACTGATCAATAAATGTTCATCTAATTCATGCATTCCATGTTGGGCAATTCCGTTATAAATTCTACCACTTTGACGTGAAAAATGTTATCATTTCATGAACCACATTTCATGCCACTTCGCTGTTTCCTTTCAGCTTCAAGGTCCTTTTTTATAGTTGAATTTTGGTTATTACGAGCTTTATTGACTGTCATTAATCTTACTTAATTCTTTAAGCTTTAAAAATGAAGTTCAAAAAAATCAGGGATTCCCGTTTGCACCATTATCTTTAATCCTAAAAAGGGATTTTTAAAACATATCTCTCTAATCAAGGGATTAGGATCTTTTCGGTAAGAACTAAATTTGTTCAAAGAAAAAAACAGATAATTACGATTTGTTTGCCTTATTATATTCTTCCGACAACCGTAAGTACTTTTAGGGTCGGATTAGTGACAATATGGCTGTTATTTTTTTTTAACTTTTTAGAATTTTTTGTCGAAAAAACATTAATGATTTCGGATAAAAAAGCTTTAAAACACATTTTATTAGTTTATCTATTTGAAACTATTTTCTGTGATATTGCTGGTGCTTAAATACTTGGGGTTAATACAATAGAGTTTCAAAAAGCTAAATAGTTTAATCTAATAAACTCTCCTTTGTGTACCTTTCGTTTGAAGAGGAGAAAGTTTAAAATCTGTTTAGATTTAATAGATTACATATTAACTAGTACAAAGGTAACGGTTATACATTTAGGTGGAATCTTAAAGAAAGCTCCATTATTCCCTGATCAGAGAATGTTGAAAAAAAAACATAATTTGTTGAAGTTAAATAAAAATTAAAAATTAACTAGAGTGTAATAATATTTTTATGATTAAATTGCTCAGCTAAGGTCTGCAGGTGAAGGAGCGAAATCAGTCTTCTACCTCTGATGATAACATCGTGTCCAGGTTTTCGGACAAACAGAAGCTGTCAAATTACCATGAACCTTACTTCTGTATACAACCCCACTGCATCGCGTAGGTTAACAAGGTTCTGAGTTGAGGCAGAGTGGAAAGTAAGTTAGGCTCTCCTTAGTAAAATAAATTCACTAAGAATACTTCAGGCCAATAGGAATGGATTGTCTACCTATGCTATGAAGGTAAAACTGGATCAGCTTCTGGAACTTGCCGATACTCATAATGCCCAGATTATTTCAATCCAGGAAACCAAGCTAAAAGAACAAATGAAATTGAACATCAAAGAGTTCCACATAAATTGTTTGGACAGACCCAATCGGAGAGGCGGTGGTCTTGCACTTCTAATTAGAGATATAAAATATCGTTAGACCAGAGACGAGTGCAGATCTAGAAATTCAGGTTGTCTCTATTTACTGGGGTAAACATAAATTGAATATATTTAATATGTATCACCCTCCAAATCAGGGTTGTTTTCCAGACTCTTTCTTAGATTTAGCAACAGCCAATGTATCAAGTATTTTCATTGGAGACCTCAATGCTAAGCATACTTCCTGGGGATGTTCTGTAAATAACAGCAGAGGTTGTGACCTCCTTAATGCAGCTGACGACAGAGCTCTCATCTTCTTCAATGATGGCTCACCAACACACCACTCCTTTAGCTACAATACTGAAGAAGCCCTTGATATTTCTCTTGCAAGTGCAGATGTTTTTCGTTTCTGTTGCTGGTCCGTCTTGGGCAACATAGGAAGTGATCATCTTCCCATTAAAATTGAACAGAAAAAAACCCCGGAAGGGCATTCTTATAAGAGAAATGTTTTGGAATTTCGGTAAAGCTGACTGGCCAGCTTTTGCTGAACTTACAGAAAAAGACTTTTCGTCACTCCCGCTTTCTCATCAACTCAACGTAAACTGGCTCAATTTCAAAGCAGTTGTTATTCGTAATGCAAAGAAAACTATCCCTAGAGGGAATTTTAAGAGTTTTAAAGCTATATATCTACATGCACAATGACCCTTGTCTCAGAGCCCTAGTTGATAAAAGAAACAGACTGTTTCAAAACCTAAAATATACTAACAGCGACAGTATCCGAGTTGAGTTTAACAAAACTAATGCAGAAATTAAGCGTCTGTATTCAGCAAAAAGGCGAGCATCATGGCATGAGATCTGCAGTAAAATTGATGCTAGAACTAACAGTTCCAAGTTATGGTCTATTGCCAAATCTCTTAATAGAGACCGACCTCAAGTGGAGGTCTGCAACACCACATTTTGACTGCGGATGGCTTCCCTCCAAATGATGACACAGCTACTGCTAATATCCTAGGCAGACATTATCAGAAAATGAGTAGACTGACTTTTAACAAGGCTGACAAAAATACCGAAAGGCAAGCAAAATTGGCTGTACACAAGTGTTGTAGCTCAGATCTTGGCGAGCCAGTCTTCTAGACCAACTTCTCTATGCATGAAAGTTTAAAAAAAAAGTTAAGTTGCTTAGTTTTAAATGCTCTCGATCCGAAGAAGTCACCGGGACCAGACAACATGCACGGGGTTAGGATTACTCATCTTGGTCCGAGAGGCACTCAACGTCTTCTGGATATATTTAATCAATCTTGTAAAAGTGGTCGACTGCCTCACGAGTGGAAAAGAGCCACTATCATTCCCATTAGAAAATCGGGCAAGGTACTCAGTTCCCCTGAGAGTTATCGGTCGGTTGCTTTAACAAGTATACCATGTAAAATCATGGAACGAATGATGCTAAGAAGACTCATCAACTTTCTAGACAGCAATAATCTGCTTCCACGGGAACAATATCGATTTAGGAGAGGACATAGAAGATCAGATTTTGTACTTTTGCCAATGTGTCAGAGATGGCCAAAATTTAAAACCGACCAATCATACAGCAGCAGAATTTTTAGACTTATCAGTTTTCTATACGGTCTGGAGAAACAAATTCATTCTAAACATGTTTGATGTATTTGGAATAAAAGGAAAGGCTCTGCCATGGATCTCAGATTTTTCGAAATCTAGAGTTATTCGTATTAAGTATAATAAGTATCTTTCCAATGACTTTAAACTTAATCAAGGAGTTCCTCACACAAGGATTAGTACTCAGTCCTACGCTCTTCTCTATGTTTTTGGCTGGAGTGGAAAAGTTGATTACTGAGAATAGCAGCATTTTGGTTTATTTGCAGATGATATTGCTCTTTGGCACTCGAGACACGACATACCGTCTATTGAGGCTAATCTTTCCCGGTGCCTAAGCAGAGTTAATGACTTTGCAACTAACCACAGATTATCCTTTAATCTCACGAAGTCTGTGACCAGTTTGCACCACCAATAGACATTTATATAAATATCAACCAAATGTTTTTATAAAGGATCAAAAACTCTTATACGTAAAACATCCTAAATATCTAGGTTTTACCCTAGACTAATAGATTCTTTGTAATTAGCATATAGAGGATTTGATTAATAAAAATAGAAAATGCCTTAATATATTAAAATACATCTCAGGACGTGATTGGGATGCAGATGCCTCTACTCTGAAAATTACCTATATTACCTTAATTAAGACCTGTTTTAGAGTTTGGTTCAGCCATTTTCTTTATTGCCTCAGATTCTAACCTTAAAAAACTGGAAAGAATACAGCTGAGGGCTGCTAGAATCATCGCAGGCCTTCGTAACAGCTGTCCTAATAACTTAGATCCATATGAGTGTGACCTTCAGCCTGTAAACATGAAAGTAAACCATTGTTTAACCAAGTACTTCAACAAACTGCTCAGTTATGGGGATCAACATAGAACCTCTCAATACTTAAATCATTAGAAATTTAATTAAAGGTTTAAACGAAGTAGTCCTTTCTCCCAGGCACTTGCACAAAACCTGAGTTTTAATGTGGAACACCACTGCCTGACTTCATTCATCAATCCTGTTCTTGGACTCCAGCGGGTCACTTTCCATTATAATTTCATGCCTAATGTGAATAAAATGTCTGACCACCCCAAACTTAAGTAATTGGCTCTGGAGGTGATTGCTGGAATTCCACTGAATGCAGCCAAGATCTATACTGTTGGAAGTAAGGGAGAGACAAATACTACTGGCAGTGGAGACTTAATTGAACTAACAGGCTACGTCATCAAACTTCAGAAAAGAAATGCTGATCATGCTTCTGTCTTTAGAATGGAGCTAATAGCTATCATGTGCGGTCTTTCATTTTTAACAACATAAGAGATCTAGCTGTTTCTGAAATTTGGATGCTGACAGACAGCCGGTCATCCATCCAACATTTATCGAATTGGCCATCTATTGGCGACAGCACCAGCAGTAGTATTCTTCACCTTTTTCAACAGCTTTCGGATCGGCACCCTATTCATCTACATTGGGTCCCTTCTCATGTAGGTCTTCTCGGGAACGAAGTTGCGGACTACCTTGCGAAGGCAGCTACAAGCAATCCTGTGGATCCGGAAAACCACATGGTCCTTACATCGACTGAGATCTACTCCAGGGCTAAATAATTAATATGTAGAACTTGGGTAGTCCCTCCTTGGGTAGTCCCATGGTACTTTCAAAGACACCCTGGATCCGTCACATCATTCAAGGGTTCCAGATCATATCAAACGACATTCTCACGATTTTCAACTGGTCACCTGAGGTGCATACATTTTGAGGGTGGCAAAAGAAGCTTCCCAATTTGCCCCAAATTGTAACATCAGTCCATTTTCTCCTCAGCACATTATGCAATGTCTGGGGTTTTCCTATGAGGAAGCTGTTGCATCCCCCCTTCTATTCTTAGACTTTGTACAGATTTATGGACTCGTGGATCTGGTCTAGTTTCACTAGACCATATGGGAATTAGTCCCACCACCAAATTATACGGTGCATAAAAAATATGACTACACTTTCAAAAATGAATTAAAAATAAACACAAACTCAGATTTTTACGTACTGTTTATGCTCCAAAAAGAAAATATTGATTTTTCTTAATAACATAACTATTAATAAATTTAGAAAATCTATTTGAATATCTTTTACAAAGTAATATAGTATTATTATAAATATACAAACATTGCTTACAGTTAAACACTTTTTAAAATAATGGTATATACAGATACAATAAAGAGAAGTATCAACAAAAAAAGTGCACATACACACAAAACCAGATGAAATCTTAAACATTCACCTTGTTATAAGTTTATAAGTTGTAATAATTATAGTGTGTTTTTCCACTATCTCAATTTGTGCTATATATATAGTTTGAAATATCTTATCTCACATTCAATTCCCACTATATTAGTTCACTCTCTCTCTCTATTTATTTATCTTGGTGGAATTTTCGATCGTTAATAAAATACATTTTAATGCGCTCCATTGAGCTGAAATTTTATATACCTGATTGTTTTGGATGACAATACAGTAATTTAATTATAATTAATCAAAATTAATTGATTAAAACTAATTATGTAAAAAATTACAAATACAGCCACATTGGCAATTTAGCGATCTTTTTGGCTACTTGAGTCAAAACTTGAAAAGATTATTTCCCACAATTTAAAGCCTTAAGTTGAACTGAAATTTTATAGACACGATTGTTTTGAATGACAATACGATACTTTAATTATAATTAATAAAAATTAATTACAACTTAATATTGTGATTCTGTCCTATGTATATACGTCTATGTTATACATCTATTTTATACATCATTCTTCAATCTAAGTAGAAAATGATTGAAAATTTTTTTTTTCGATATGTTTTTTTTGTACTTCTATTTATTTTCCCGGATTCAAAGCTTGTACTTGTCTGAAACTGGAAAAGATGTGCACTTCTGTTGGATTTCAATAGTTATAATTTCTTTTTAGTCTTAAGAAAGCATGGTGGTTTGGCAAGCAAATAAACAATTCTCATTTTTAGCACTTTCGGATAAAACTAACATAGAGCCACAAAATTTCTCTGCAAACTAGATGACGCAACGTACAGGGTTTTCACCCTTATCATTTCAAAATAGCTTCACAACAAGAGTAAGCTCATGTTGTAGCATGGTTTATCGAACTTCAATCTGCAATACAGTGTAGCATAATTAGGGTACAGCACTGGAGTATGGAAGTGAGAAAAATATCCCGGGGATTCATTGTCATGGCCACCTAGATCTCTTGACATAACGCCTTCGAATTTATTCATGTAGTGATATGTAATTTTGTTTACAAATCTTCAATTCGTAGTACTGATGAAGAGTTGCACTACAGTGCTTGATCAGACGGTCGAACTCGCAATGATTTTTAAAACGCTCACACTTAAATCGAGCGCAAAAAACTTCGTTATTTTCTGTATGAAAAAAAGCGGAAACTAAGTAAATACAGTCGCACCTCTATAGAACGGAATCGCTAAATCCCTAAAAAAGTTAGTTGTAGGGAAATTTCGCGATTCTTCTTTCAATTTTCTTTATAAACCACATAAACAGTATTTTAAATTCATAGTATTTATTAAAAAAATAATCATTCACAGCTTTTTGTAAATTAATATATATTTATTTTATATATCTTGTCTATAAAAAAAAACCACAAGGAAAGTTTTTCGACGCCTTTATCCACTTCCTGAAGTAGTAAATGTATTTCTTTGATGCTCAAGCGCTTGCATTTTGACATTTTTGAGCTACTAGAAATGAAGTTACCAGTACAGCTGATCAACAATACAAATGAACGGAGACTAATTAAAGGACACAGGGACACGAAACAACTCCACTGTGGGTGAAAGGGGATATCGAAAGTGTTTCCTGTGAACTAGACAATGAGGTTAAGTGTTGCACTCCTTGGAACGCCTAGAGTTATATTGCTCTTGGCAAGTTAGGCACTTAATAAAACCAGTTCAAAATTTATGAACACTCTAAAATGTGTTAAAAGAGAGAATAATTAGGAAATGACGAAAAATACTTTAAAAACAGGGAGAACAAAATTGAGTCACAAGAGAAAAGGCTCGTTATGTAGAAAATACACTTTGCTAATGGAAGGTCATTTTACGAAGAAAATCATGAAATTTCTTGGTTCCAGGAGAAAGTTCGCTATATAGAAAAATTCGCAATATAGAAATTCGTAATATGGAGGTTCAACTGTATATTTATTTGTTGTTTTCTTTTGTATTCTATATTTGAAAGTTTAGTCATGCTTTTCCGACGACCGGTATATTGATTGATTTTTAAATACGCTTTCAATTCTTAAAAAAATGGAACAATTTTTCTAAAAATTAAGTGTTATATCTATTAAAAGCTGTTACTTGTCCACATAGGAATTTCTAAGAGCAATTCGATCAAAATTGTGATTGAATTTCTAAGAGCAATTCGATCAAAATTGTGATTGAGAAGGGGAGCGCCAGTAGTGAACGTTTGAGATGCACTGCAGTAAGGTGACCATTTTTTTACAATGAAAAGGAGGGCGAAAAATTTAAGAAAAAATTACAATTTTCAATATATGAAACGTTTTATTAATTCCAGCAAAAATTCCTTAATTACACTTGCATTATTTTTAATTATTATCTTAAACGAGTATTTTCCCATTGAATGATTTTTTTTTTGTCAGCATATCATTTTCTAATATATCGGAAAGTTCGAGCAAAAATATCCTTCATACTGAATTTTACGGTAAGCACAGTAGCTAAAATATTAACATTCAATTTTGATTTCTCACTAGTCCATTACCAACTAAAAAAAACTCTTTCAACCGCTGCATTAGTATCAGAGCGCCACAACGTAATTAAACAAGAATAATTACATTTTCATATGGAATGTGTTCATTTTTGAAATGGTTTAAGTATTTTCACCCATCTTTTACTTATTTCATACCCTCATTTTTTCATTATTCTAATTTATCAAAATTTAAATATACATTTAGTCTTTTTTCTACTTCAAACAGATAACTGTCTCATCGATTTTAATATAAGAACATTTCTTTCCATAAAAACTCAACATAATTTTCTAAAGAGTGTTTTTTTTCTAGGTATAGAAGTTTAAGTTGGCATTATTTTCCAAGATGGCGACCAATTCAACAGCTGTCAAGTGATTTATTCTCAGTTTGGTTTGGCAATTCATCAAAACGATCATCAAGCAAGGCGTAGATTCGTCGAATGGGCCAAAAACGAGATTGCCGTTGTTCCCGATTTTCATAAGCGAATTTTGTTTAGCGATGAAGCGCACTTCTGGTTGAATGGCTACGTCAACAAACAAAACTGCGGCATTTGAGTGAAGCTAATCCACAGAAGTGTATGTCGAAACACCGTTACATCCAGAAAAACTGTTTGGTGCGCTTTATGGGCTGGTGGAATCCTTCTTCAAAAACGATGAAGGCCACAACGTTACAGTCAATGGTGATCGGTATAGAGCCATGATTACTAACTTTTTCATTCCTGCATTGAACAATCATGATGTCCAGGAGCTGTGGTTCCAACAAGACGGCGTAACATGTCACATAGCTCGTGCCACAACCGAGTTATTGAAAGACACGTTTGGTGACCGCCTAATTTCGCGTTTTGGACCTGTGAATTGGCCTCCAAGATCTTGTGATTTAACACCGCTAGACTATTTTCTGTGGGGCTATGTAAAATCATTGGTCTATGCGGATAAGCCACAAGCGCTTGACCATTTGGAAGACAACATTCGCCGTGTTATTGCCGATATACGGCCACAAATGTTGGAAAATTCATCGAAAATTGGACGTCCAGATTGGACTACATTCGAGCCAGCCTTGGCAGTTATATGCCAGAAATCATATTTAAAATGTAATGCCACAAGATTATCTTTCGAATAAATAAAAAATTCATGTCAATCGAATAATACATCGTTGTTTTATTGCAATTTAATGTTCTATACCTCTAAAAAAACACCCTTTTTATCTGGCTAATTTACTTGCGACAAAGTCAAAAAATACCATTGAAAATTTTTATTTCCTATGATATTTGTTTCAGACCATTCTTCGACATTTTGGAAACATATTTGATTCATCTCTGAATACAGAGATTAATAGATCAGTTTTAAAATTTTGTAAAGGAGGACAAAATGGTGGACACTTTTCGAGGAAAGACAGAACCTATAAAAGGAGGATGGTTGGTCACCCTAGTAATAGAAAAGTAACACTCTTAGAAATTATTTGGGATAACGGAAGAAGAATGCACAAATGATTCACTTTTGTGAGTCCGTGAAATAAGCTGGAGTTTCAGCTCATTGCTTTAAAACAAAAGACATTCCATTGTTAAAGCACAAATTAGAAGCGAGTGTAAGTTCGTGGCGCTGGGTTCGAGTCCTGATGCCTCTGAAAAATTTGCCGTGGAGAGAAAGACAATGCGCGTTAATTCTTTAATAGGCTCAATGCCTACCCGTCAGTGTACTTTGTTAGTTAGGCGCATGTTTGTGTAGGCGAAGGGGGTAATCAGCTCAAGTGGTCGTCAAACATCAAACAATCAAACATCGTCACTTGACCAAGGTTCAAAATGACGAGGTTCGTCACCAATAACCCTTATCTTGTTTTATAGGGTGACGTTAATGTACCTTCATGAGAATGTGGTGTCTTGGGATTCCAATGAGTTGGCCTCTTTTACCTTTCCTTTACCATGCGAATGTAAGTCGCCAGTTGGAACGTATACTGTTGGAGCTCATCAGGATACCATCAGGGGCAAGGCAGTGCTTCTCAAACGTTCACTATTAGGACCCAATCGCCCTTTTCATCGTCCCGCCACTCAAGAACAACTTGAATTCAGTCATGCTGCATTTTGACACTAAAGCTACAGCACGGCCTTAAGCGCCACCGACGTAGATAAATGCCTCACCCAACCCAATCGATAATTGCCCCAGACGTAAATATACGTCTTTCCGAAGTACGATCCTTTGTGTGCACTGCTTTCCATAAAGGTATTCCGAAGGCTTTTTGGAATGCAATAAAAAGAACTTGACAGTATTTACGAAGGATTTACTTATTTCGGAGGATTTCTTTTATTTCTTCTCCTTCAATGCATCCCATCCGCGCGCCTACGTGGAAAATGGTGGCATTGGGGAGTGAATCCCGTCACTTTTAATCGGCAGTTAAGGGATTAATGATAAACCGTACAAATTATTAAGATGAGTGTTAATTTTTTCTGTATAATTTCTTATATCACAAGCCCATGGGGTCACTGGTAACTATTAACTTGTTCGCAACTTAGTTCTGTTAAATTAATTGTAAAATACATTGCGCATTACTGATAAATTGGTAAGTGTATTACATGAGTGTAAAGGAGTATTTAATTTTTTATTATGTCAGAATGTATTTTGTTTGTTTACTTTCCATAAATTTATAATTTTCTTAAGTAACCTTTTATTTTTGACTTTACAATAAACTCGCGTCCCCCCATCCCCTTAGAGGGAGCGACCCACAGTTTGAGAAATGCTGGGGTTAAGGAAGTGAATTTTTTTTTATATATTTTGGAATAATACATTTATTTTTTTTAATGGTAAGCGAATACGGTCCAGTTCAGATAACTCCTATTTATGACATTGCTATGACCACTTTAGCCTTGTGGACATGACCACAAACCTGTAACTGGAGTTGACAAGTTTCGAGTTCGAGTCCTGATCCCACGTAAGAATCGGAGATACAGATTCTCGCTAAATCTGCCGTATCTCAAATAATTGCTTGTATGGCGTGGAGTGAAGTAAAGAGAATTGTGATGCTAGATCATCATTTGACCTAAGTTTCAATTTACCATCGTTAATAGCTCCCTCGTTGCTTAAGAGTGCGGCGATAAAACACACTCGAGGGTTTGCTCATTATATTATACTGTATAAAGGTGATTATTTAAATTCTTTATATATTCTAATGTCATTAGTATGCACTACTTTTGTACTTACTTATTGATTCATTTTCAGAGTTTTATCTAATATATTTGCCGCATGGTTTTTCAAACGTATTAAATAATTTCCAACCAAGTGAAAGAGTTTTATGGAAAAACATTTTTAGCTGTCTTGGTTTCATCTTTTCGTGTCTCTTTAAAAAAAGGAATGTCACTCCTTCAAGGGAGACATGTGAAGCAGAATCATTTCTGTTTGGATGTAGTCAGGATTACTATTTAGCGATTGGTCGTTGACACTTCTCGTTCGGTGGATATTTATGCTGAAAATTTGCTGGGGAACTGCGCTAGAGTCACTTCTCAGTTGGCTGAAGAATTGGATGCCAAAGGTTCACTTGTTCTAAAGCTTAAGCTTCGGTATTGACCAGCATTGGGTAGTTTCCCACGCAAAGATATTGTTTGTAAAGGAATGCATGCCCATCATATGAGTTTGAGCCTTGTCGGACACGAAAAACATTCCAAAATAGCTATATCATTTCTTATATGCACTCATGTCCATATATTAAGGATAATTTAAATCACTCTGAAATCGAACTCTAGCCCCTGGGTACTACAGTTTCAATGAAAACAGTGCACAAACGCTTGGGACATGTTGGTTTATATTCTGCCTGTCAGATATGTTCCTCTCACAACAATTCGTTGTCACAAGCTGTTAACCAAGAGAAGAGAATATGCAATGCGGTTATCGTAACAGTGGGCTTGTATGTTGAGTTCTGTTAAGTTCAGGTTTAATTTACAATCTGATTCGCGTTGGGCTTCCAAATGGAGAAGGTCTGATAACCGCTACCTCTTATGCAACATCATTGAACGGCACCGTTATGGTGCTGCAGGATTGCTCGTAAGGGCGTAATTATAATGGACTCCAGAACAAATATGCAAATTTAAATCGTAACCATGGTGGGCAAAATTTATCGGAACATCATTCTGTAACAACCCTAACTTATCTTTAAAAAGGCCATGAACGCTGAATTTGTACTAAGAGATGACAAACGCCTTCCTCAGAGGATGCTTTCAATCTTAGGATATCTCCTGTATGAATAGAGCATGTGTGTAATGTACTTGGCTGACGATTTGAAGCCCGTCTACCACCTCAGACGTGTGTTTTTCCCATGCTAGATAATTCGATATTTAGCTTTGTGTACGGACTGTATTAGCCCTCCAAGCGTTTTGCACTTAAAATACTGCCATTCTAAAGCTGCTTCAAAAATGCACTGCACTTATATTTTTGCCTTCAAGTAAGATTTTCAAAAGGGGTTAAGCCGTATTTTTCTAAAATCCTGTCCCTCCTTGAAAGGTTTAACATTTTGAAAGATTATTAGAGACGGTGGACACTGACAGGAAGTTTTATGGCTCGCAGGGAACTCCGTGTTTTGATCCTGGAGCAATCGTAAAAAATCGCGGAAGAATCTTTTGAGAGCCCAATTAGTGTTCGTCGTTAGCTTGATTTGAGATTTTAAAAATTTTGAAAAATCCCACCACATAAGTAAAATATGTTACAATTCCCTTTTGGTTTCATATAAATTTGAAACTGTAACAAGTTGGGGCGTGTCAGGGCAATCTGCTACTTTATATAGTTAGACAAATTACTTTTTTAAGTATATTCTATTGCTTCATTTTTCTTATCTTAATCAATGCTTTCAGTTTTTTAAACATGATTATTTCATTATAAGATGCCAATAATAATAATAAAACACCGAACACTTTAAAATTTGAAACCTTTTAAACTTTCCAACTAATAAAAATGAATAAATTTAAACTTTATCAAATAATTAAAAACATTTTCTTACACTTTGATAAAAATAACAATGAGAAAAAAACTAATTCAGATTTATTAGTTTTTTTCTTCCTACATTTCAAAGCCATGTGTTTAGAGAAGTTTATGTACAGTACGTAGTTATATATTGTTGAGATACACCAAATTATATTTGAATTTTAAGTGCTTGAACTTCAGTTTACATCAAAGAGAACATGAATGAAGATTGTCTCACATTTATTTTTTAAAACTTGAATGTTTGAATACATGGTAATCAAAAATATACGGACACATTTACAGTAGACATTTAGGCATATAAATAATCATAAAGATCAATTTTAAATTCGAGCTATTCAAAAACATTCAAATTATTATTCAAAAATATCTTCATGCAAAATACCTCAACATTTATCTTTTTTTAAAGGCTAACTGAAGAAGTAATTAAAATCTGGATATATTTTGAAATCTCAACCGCATAAAACTAGGAATTTTATAATATAAATTTCATTTGAAATTTTGAAAAAAAAATGTATCGTGCAGTTAAAAATTATTTACCATAAGTACTAACAATCCATTGAGTATAATATAAAATTCAAATTTTTTATTATATAGTAATTTTTAGTATTTCTTAATACATTTTGAAAATTGCATACAATTTGGTTGAAAACTGCATGTTAAGAGCAAAATAATATATGCAAAAAAACTTGATGAATATACAATATATTTCTACATAGAAGCAAAGCTCAGAAGCTAAACCATAGGAAAGAAAAATTATGAGTAATATCTAAAGTTGTTTTCGAAATATTTATTTTAAAGTTCAAAAAATTTGTGTGCGTTATGTTTTACTTAATATTATTTAAATGGTCAACATAATATGTTAATAATAGTCATGTAATCGTTTGAAGACACATTCATATATTAATAAAAATTACAATGATCATTGTTGCGCATGTCAAGCATTTTTTGTAATTTTAAGAGGACATGGTACGATTTAAACAAATTTTTTAATTTAAGGATTTTTAAATTTGGTTTGGTTGCCTCCTATGTATGTATACGATGTCAAACAGATTTTGTGCTCAAAATTTTATAAAAAGCTAGCAATGTAATTTTTTAAGGAAAAAGCGTAAAATTTGTGAAGTGATTTTAAAATGCTACTCCCCCCCTACAAAAATATACGTACATGCATGGAATTTGATTTACAAGTATACGTCAAACTATGTATAGTAAAAGTTGGTGTGAGTTTTGCGTTAACGTGATTGGTATTCATACAATACTTCTTTTTATGAATGTTTATTGAAAATTCCTTAAAATATATAGAAATTCTGAGTTCTATTATTTAAAAAAAATTAAATATTGCTTTGATTCAAAAATGCATTGGTAAAAAGAAATAGGTCAATAGGTAAAAAAAAATCAAAGCATTAAGAGCAATAGAAAAAAAACCCTTAGCATTTTAAATGAGGGCAAACTAGTTATTTTATCTTTCTGAGATAAGTCAGCTTTAAGTTTTGATTTGCCATAGAAATGTGAATAAAAACGAATGCGAAATTTATCATAATTCTGCGTTTTATAAGTTTAGAGCTTTCAAATTTTGTGAGGTTATAGAAAGTATATAAAGAATAATTTAGACTAAAAAAATTAAATTTGATCTTTTGACTGATTATGGTCAGTTGAATCGTACTGAATTTGTTCCTGGCCCTCATGTATATTTGTGCCTCATGTGCAGTTGTGCCACTGAGATTGAGTTTTAAGTTTGAGGATTGACTCACTTTGGAGATAACCCTTAGATCAGTGCTTCGCAAAGTTTCAATATTCACGACTCAATATTCAATCATAATTTTCATCGCGTCCCCCTCTTACAATAACAATGTATTTATTTTAATTGTGCTATATTTTGATGTTTATACTTCGATGCGACTTTAACCTTTAAGTGCCACTGGCGTATATAAACGTCTCACTCAAGTGCGCTAATTTCACCGGACGTATATATACGTCTTTTTGATCTTTTCTGTGCACTGTTATCCATAAAATTATTCCAAAAGCTTTGGAAATGAATAAAAGGGCCTCGACAGTGTTTTGTGCGTTGAATTTACTCATTTCAGAGGCTCTTTTTATTGATTTTAATTATTCATTTTCTCCCTGTAACTTTTAATCGGCAGTAAGATTTATTATAAACAGTACGAACTATCAAGATAAATGTTAATTTTTGTATATAATTTTTATCTATGACCATCACCGGTAATTAAGCTTGTTCTTAACTTAGTATTGGTAAATTAATTATAAAATACATTGTGTAACACTGATACATTTATAAGTGTAATATATCAGTGTAAATGTGTGTATTTTATTTTTATGTCAGAATGTATTTTGTTTGTTTATTTTCAGTAAATTAATAATTTTTTTAAAATCTTTTGTTTTTCACTTGTCAATAGGCTCGCGGCCCCCTCGTAGAATTGTCACACAGTTTGAGATGCGCTGTCTTAGACAAACATGTATTTCCAATCATTTGCAAATTAAACATTTTTCTTTCAATCACGTTTATTTCAGAAGGAACTATGATTTTTCAAATGTATTTGCTTAATATCATGTATATTTGTGTATTATACTAAAATTTTGATCTATCCAAAATCACATGTTTTTTGCTCCTCTAAAAGCTTTTAGGATTTTACAACTGATCTTACAATGCATGTACGTTTTACAGTAGTATATTTAAAAATGATAAAGGCATTTTTATAACTGTGTGAGTTTGCATGCCTTGTTTATAAACATAAAAAAGTTGTTTTCAGCTACAGTTTTTAAAATGTATTGAAATAAGTGGAGGAATAGGATTTTTACATATTATGAATATTTTGGACTGCAGTATTTCAGTTTCTTTACAATTTGAATAGAAATTGTAAGCAAAACTTTGTGAATAGTTTGATATTGAATATAAACTCATCGGCTGTTTAACAGTGAAGTGTTTTATTTTGATACCAGCACACACTAAAATAAGGATCATTTGTAATTATATGATCAACTTCAGTGCTATTTAAATTTTCAAAAATACTCTACACATACGAAAACATTCTTTCAAAACCATACACCACATCTCATACTATGTTTTCCCACAGCAGGCAATATTTGTGTATACTCAAAAAAATTAATACAGATTACATTTCCAAATGTTAAAATTGTTTTTAAAATTTGGCATGGATACATTGTGGAATTGTCGGTTAACTTCACTGAACAAAATTGTTTTAAGTGTACGGTTTTGAAAGACAAAACTTTTTGGGGAGAACTTTTTCTCACAATAGAATTTGTAATGACTGAATTGTTGTAAAATGTAGTTATCGATGACAGCTTTCCTTGTAATAAAAGAAACAGAAAGATGAAAAATTAAACTTGAGTAGAAAATGGTTAGAAATACTGTCACGCGCATTTGAAGAAAATGTATATCCTCCATTAAAATTAAAAATTATTGACTGAATGTGGTTACGTTCATCACAAATGCCGATATTTTTATTTAATACAAGAAGTTGAAAGGCAGAGCACTAGAAATGAACTATTACATATAATACAATAATAAAAAGTTAATACTACAAAAATGTATTTACATCGACCCGTACAGAACTTCCGTCTATCTCTATTCTTGGCCAAGTAACAAGAGGTTAAAGAAGCCCTTTGTCCTAGGCAGGGGATATGGGTCAGTTTTCTGGAACCTCACTTCTTAAAGCCATTTACCTATTTTTGTTCGACTCTGATCGAATACATTTTCGACTGAGCTATTGGATAAAGTATGAATAACGTCAGATATTATGAGACAGAGGGCTCCAGACAATTCATTCATCCTTAGTTCGGCATTAAAAATCAAGGCGGAGGGGCGAGGGTAGAATTTCTGGAGATAGCGTGCGTATTGAGACATTAAGATTAGAAATGCTCTGTTTTTAGGTCTGAACTAATCGCAATACATCATTGGCATGGCTACTGAGCGTGTCTTTAGGGAAATTTGGATATTAACAGCACCTTTCTCCTTTGGCAACTGTTGAGTGTATAACAATCCCGATTGTTCTGAATCTTGTCGTTTGTGTTTCTTCTACTTTCAATGGATCCTCTACCATATTTGGATTAAATTGACACGAGATAGCCGCGGTAGCCGAGTGGTATAGGTATCAGACCGTGGCTTGCCTTGTCACGAGTTCGAGCCCAGTACCACTAAAGACCATCCGTGTAGGGCAGCGATGCACGTTAAATCTGTCGAGAGCTGAAACGTCGTCCCGTTGGTGTGGTGTGGTAGTTAGGAGAGGAAGTGCCAGCTTAGGTGTCGTCCACGTCACTTGACTATGGTTCAAAATTACGTGGTCCGTCGCCAAAAGCTTTCGTGTAGCTAAACAGTGCGACGTTAATAATTAATTAATCAATCAATCAATCAAGACACGAGATAGCCGATAGTTTGGCCAAGTTTGCCACTACTGCAGTGTTTCTCAAACTTTCAATACTGGCGACCCAATTTTCAACCATAATTTTTGTCGCCCCCTGTACAACAATGTATTTTTACTGCAATAAAAATGCACTTTTACACGAAAGCTACAATGCGATCTCAATTATAAACTGTATAAGTATTAAATTTTGTATATGTTACTTTTAAGTAATATATATATTTTAAGAAAATTACTTAAAATATATATATATTACTTATATATATTATGTTATTTTTTTCTCTAATTTTTAATCGGAACAGATCGCAAAATGATATATTTAATTAAAGATATATTTCCTTCAGCATATCCATTTCTCAAAATACAAATGTCATTAGAAAAATTGTCTAGTCTGTGTTGCTCTCTATCATATCCATAACATTTGGCATTATCGGGTACGTTTGCGTGAGTCTGGGCAACCTATCGGACGTATGCGCAAAACATGTAAAAATGTTTTTCCTCGTACAATTCCAGTCAGTTATGGTCGACTCAATACTTCTATAGCTACCAAATTTACCTTGAATGTACATTTTTTAATTAGCACGTTAATTGTACTTCACGGTAATTAAGTATTTACGGCAGTAGATTAAAACAAAATCATACATGCATTTTTAAGTCGTAAGCAAACATTCAACGATAATAAAGGATCAACAAGTACACAGACGAGCATGGTTCCGAAAATTAAATCAAGGAGATATTCTCAAAAATACTTAAATTTTGGATTTACCACTACTGAAGTAAATGATGGGGGGTGGGGTGGGGAAATGCCCCAGAACTTACAAATCTGAAGAACAACATGTGAAAGTTATTTTTAAAACCATGTAAAATCATTTAGCCATGTTGGCAAAGAATTTTAAAAAGTATTTTCTTGATGAGGACAACTTGGTAGTAAGTTACGAGCGGATTAGGTTTTTTAGTGGCACTGGGTTCGAACTCGTGACACCTTTGGTGATCAACAAATATCAAGTTGAACTTTTTTCTTTTTGACAACGCGAACTGAACCTTGTGGTACACTTATGGCTTCATATTTCAGTTGATGAAGTTCTTTATGAAGCATTTGAAAATTTTCCTTTCGTTTCATGTTCATCGTGTTTCTCAATCATGAATAATATGCATTCTTTTGCTTGATCAGTTTCAACTTCCTTCAATAGAGATCACAGATGCCCCGCACCACCGCTCCTGGGTTAAAAGTCCATTCAGAAAAAAATACGGATGTTCTAAAAAGGATTATGACGTTCTTCACTATGCTTTATATGTTTGAGATTACTCTTAAAAGTAAATCTTAGCCAAATAATCCTTCAAATCAATCAATGCTTTTCCAAATATCGTAAAACTCTTCATTATTTACAATTTCTCTAAGCGAAAAACAAATACATAAAAGATGGGATGGAACTAATGTAGAAACCATACCAGTAAGTTTGAAGGTCAATCAAATGATCAGCAAATGTATTATGCTGCCTGGCTGAAAAGTGAATCATGTCTTCCTTTTCTACTAATGTACAGTATTTCAATAATAATTACAGTGATGAAATGTTTATCTTAGAATTTTTCTCAGGGTCTGGGTTTCGTTTTTTCTTTTAACGAGTAATATTTTACGTTAAAAAAGAAAAATGCCGGATGATAAACATAAATTATATCAGTGTTGTTGTGCATTTTTTTTATTATGGAAAAAAATATTTTGTTTCACTTCTTTCTGAATATTTTTTTAAAAAAAATCTTTAAATTTTCGATATGTTCTCGCGCCCCCCTTCTAGGGTTGTCGCGCCCCCCAGTGGGGCGCGCCCCACACTTTGAAAAACACTGCACTACTGGTATCTTGCAAGGTAACGCTCATCAAAGTTTTACCGAACTCTCCTCCATTAAAAGTAGGAAATTGAACGCACTTTGGAGAGTTCAGCCTGCTCATATTTGGAATTTTGGAAAAAGACCTCGTCGATGTCACCAGCTCAATATTTCTAAAAATCAGCACGGGGTTTTATCACGTTTTTTTTAGTGTTTACATCAAATTTCTTACTTTTCAACAGAGACAGAAAGTCTTTCCAGAGTGTCATATTTGAAAGGCCTCCCCCAGTCATACTCTTAATTGCTTACATTTTCCAACTGGCGAGGTCTTGAGGAACCCTATGTTATTTTTGGACTTTTCTATAGTGATTTTTGGTTGTATGGAGAGGGTGTGTGTAGTTAAGCTACGCCATTTGGGATAAAGAAAAGCAAAAGGGAACCGCATTTCTTTGCATGGTAGACGTACAATGTATTAACCATCATCCAAACTATAGAATAGTGTTTTTGTAAAGCTATATATGTATCAACCTTTTCTGAACCTTTATATGCCGGATTCGTAATTTATGGAATCAATGCATTGTACTGGGAAATGGAAAGAAACAGAGAACTTGTCACTTGAAACGTTGATGTAACATGTGATTTGTTACATAAAACATGAATTAAAGCCACATAATATTTTTACGTGCGAAGCTATCATGAAAATACGTTTTTGCCTTAAATAATCATATATATGATAGATCTTATAGAGAAACATGTTTGCACAATTCTCTTTATTAAATTCGCTTAGAAATGTTGAAACGCCAGATTATTCCACATTTTAATACTTATATTTTATCTACAATTCCCTATATTTACCAAAAAATGCTATATATATTTTCACTCTTTTCATATCCTATCGGAATGAATGTTTTATGAATATAATAATCTAACTTACATTTCCACAAAACATAAAGAAATACATTCTTTTTTATTTGTCCAAAATATTTGAGTTTCCGAATTCTGCGAAGAGATTTTCAAACATATTCATCATTTATAATGTTCTTCGTCAAACAAAACAAGTTAAATAAACTAAAAATTTACTTGAAAAATTATTATATGCGTCTGAATATGGTTTAATGTTTGTAAAGGAATAGTTTATATATATATATATATATATATATATATATATATTTATAACTAATATATAATAAATAATATATTGGTTATATACTGTTTTAAAATATCACTTTGGATTTTTAACTTGTTACTGTTGGATACTGTTTTAAAATATCACTTTGGATTTTTAATTGGAAACACATTAGCATTCAAATTTATACAAATGTCAATATTCACTATTTTTCAGAAATAGTTATGCATTGAAATAAATATTCTTTCGGGATGCTATCCATCACTCTCTGAATGCATGTAACAAAATCATCTGAGATTCAATCTGTTTGCTTTATTTTGCTCATTCAGTGTATTTTTGAAATGAATTATAATATATCGTGACAAATATATTAAGTCTAAACTGGATTTTTTATCTATACAATTATTTATTACAGGTAAAGCAAAAGATGAATTAGAAATATGGAATTTTTGTGATATTTTTTTACATCATTCCTTAAAGCAATAAATACAAAGAAACACTTTTCTTAAGTTCATACAAAGAAAAACATTAAAATCCTCCCACATACAAAACATTTCTGTGGCAGCCTATTGGTGATAGTCGCGACCTTGATGACTTATTTCTGTTGAGTCATCGAGTGCAATACCATTTACAGTTGATCAGTTGAGACAGATGTCTAGTTGATATAAGCTCAAAGTTTTATGAGCTCAATTTTTCTATTTATTTGTTTATTGTGGATTTAATGACATGGCAACGAGGAGTGGGAACACCTACTTTTACACCATTAACAATGATGACTTTATCATAATAATCTGTAGCATCATTAAAAAATGAAACGAATATTTATCCAGAAAATATTATAAACCTCGCGATAAATAGTAAGCTAATTTCATAAAAAGATACATGGATTAATAACTAGAACTTACGACGGTGCTTTACGTAATTTCTATTAATCATCTTGAGGAATCTTTGGGGCCAGCAATTAAGTTATTTCACAGCCATTCCTCTCAAGAAGAAACCATGATATGCAGATTAACTAGGATATATATATATATATATATATATATATATATATATATATATATATATATATATATATATATATATATATAATGTATATATAGTGTGGAAATTTAATAATCATAAGAAGGAAAATCAGCTGAGTCGCTAAAAGCAGTGCTGTTACGGTAAGGATCAGAATTTTGACGCGTGATTATAGGACGGACTTTAACTATTAGAAAAAATTAAAGAAATTAGGATTCTTAAGATTATATATATATATATATATATATATATAACGTTAAGTAAAGTTAGGATTTCGTGCGCTTATTCACATAGGGTTTTGAGCTATCGTTCTATCACTCTAGAGTTTCCCTTTATAGTTTGTTTGTCTTGGATTATTATATTTGGTAATAATAAATTGGTTTTGCCATGGTTAGTTTGGGTCATCAATCTTTACCTCTTACAGATTTAGGTCGAGTAGATGACGAGACGCCTTCCTCAGGGGGGAGGCCATTACAAACTTTAATATAGGAAATATAATTGCCTGTGTGAGTTAAACTTGTTATTCATTCTGGGCAAGATAATCTAATTATTCCGATGTACTATGTTTTATTTAACGGCAGTTCTTTTTTTCGGCCCTTTCATCGGTGAATTTAATTATTTCATCAATTTTCTGTAAAAGGCATTGTTTATAAAATTATGCATTCTGTTGTTGTTGTTGTTGCTGTTGTTACTAATGCCACCTGATCTACAAAGGCCAGATCGAGGCCCATGAAATTCCTCATGGCAAACGGGCTAATGGACGCCTGTCGTCAGCTGTAGCTTTGAACACCATACAGGTGACATTACGATTTGGCTCGGTTCCACTCCAATTTAGAGAGAGAACACCCTGAGAGTTGTCAGGGCCTCCCATATCTTTTCCCCTTCCACTAACCTCACGAGAGGACTTGCGGCTCGACGGCTATTTAGAGTATCCCCATGCCGCGAAGGCTCTATACATTTACAAACTTTGTGTCTTCTCCGGGGTTCGAACTTGGACCCTACGGCACATCAGTCCACGTCGCTAACCACTACTGAATAGGCGAAGATTATACATTATTATATGAGTATACACGATTTAAATGACAAGTAATCTAATTATTTAAGATATTAATATTTAAATTACTTATGCAGATATATATCTGATACTAGAGGACCAGACAGACGTTGTCCTGTACAGACATCTTAAATTCAAAATAAAAGATTTTTGAATATTCGATACTGCGATCGTAGAGCAGTCTGCAGGATCCTATGTAAAACATTCGAAGATCAACAATTTATAAATAAAAAATTAATTCAATAAACATTTCTAAACCGAATTATAAATCTAAACCATTCTCGAGTCCACTGGAACAGACAAAAACTTTCATCAAAATCGGTCCAGCCGTTTAGGAGATCAGTTACATACACACGCACAGAAGAATTACATACATAAAGATTATTTCAAAAGATATTAATTAAAAACGCTAAACAGCGTGAATCGTCTGCATTTTCGTAACAATAGTTTGGCCAGTTTGGCTGAAAATCAATTTTCGACGCCAACTTAAGTATTTTTCAATTCCTACTATTAGCTCACGATCTCTATACATATTTTATTTGTTTGTTTGTTTGTTTATTTATTTATCTTGGTGGAATTTTCAATCGTTAATAAAATACATTTTAAAGCGCTCAATTGAGCTGAAATGTAATGCACATGATTATTTTGGATGACAATACAATAATTTAATCATAATTTATTGATTAAAAGTAATTATTTAAAAAAAATTACAAATACAGCCCCGTTGGCGACTTAGCGACTTTTTTGGCGACTTATGTCAAAATTAGAAATTTTTTCTCACGTGTTAAAGCATTCAGTTGAAAGGAAATTTTATATACACGATAGTTTTGGATGACAATAGAATACTTTAATGATAATTAATAAAAATTAATTACCACTTAATGTTGTGATTCTGTCATATGTATATACATATTTATATTAATTGCAACTATTTAATAAAAAAGTAGCTAAAATAAATTTTTTCTTGGTTGATCTAAGTAGGAATTGATTTAAAAAATTTATTTTATATTACTTGTTTATAACAATAGCGTTGTTACAACAATGCAGGTGAATGTTGAATTGTATTTTTTGAAGGTTTTTAATTAATATCTTTTTAACTAATTGCGATATCGGGCAGAATTGTGAATCTAAACCATTCTCGATATTACTTGAACCTACACAAAAAATTTCATCGAAATCGGTCCAGCCGTTTAGGAGGAGTTTAGTGACATACACACGCACAGAAGATTTTTATATATAAAGATATATACGTTTACATGGGACTTACGTATTATCACAGCAATGTCAATGTTCAAAACAACTCGCCAAGTTCACATGTGTCGTGTGCACTGAATTGACAACCGTGAACTTCCTTTCCTGTAATGTCGCCAATAGCGTTGCGTCAACACGCTAGTACCATTTATATAACCTATGTCACACCGTATAATATATATGGCTAGAGATATTTATACCTTGAGAGCCATTTAAATTTCTAAAAATTCTCTAAACTAACAAAAGGAGATAGTTTTCGCGCAAGCAATGCTTTTATTTTTTCGTGTTTCTTTCCATCGTTGTATTAGCAAGGTCGATGTAGTATAATGGTTTTTGCATTTCCCACATGTGCATTGTGTAAGATCATGAAGATGGGAAGTAATCTTCCCATGACTCATAAAAGGGTTAAAAAGCCCTGCATTTAATTCATTTTTGACATATTGAGTAAACGAATTCAAGGTAATAAATTCTTTTATTTGTTGTTAATCAATAATCGTCACAAACTTATATATATTCTGTTAGAACGTAGAATTACATAACAGTATTCATATTGCTTTTTTCTCTTCAATATTTGAATCTAAAGTTCTAAATATGAGTAAGAAATATATATATAATGTGGGGAAAATTTTACATACCTCTTTTTCTTATTACTTGAAAATGTTAGGGGAAAAAAATTTAAACTCTTGAAATTTCTTCCCATCTTTAACTTTTTTCTGGAAATAAAATATCTTTTTTTTATGATGAAAAGTGATCAAAAAATTCATGGGGAAAAAATATTTGAAAAGGAAAGTCGATATAAGAAATGAAAAGGAAAAACGAAAATGCTATTCAAGCGAATGTTTCCCAAAAGGAGTGGGGAAAAAACTCCAGACTTTTCCGCTTTAAAGAGGAATATTCTAGACTCGAAAAGGATGGCACCTACTTGTAAGTAATAGGGAATTTCTGGCAGGGTCACATATTACATACGAAAAGGTGGGCGATTTAAGTCTTATATTACAAGGCTGTGTGTTCCTTTTGAAAAAACCAGATACTGTTTGTGTGTGGAAATTCGCAATTCATTATTAGATAACTCTATACTTTGATGCTCTCGATTCCTATTGGCAAGTAATAATTAGTGCCCTGTATAAATGGTAGTAATAATATTTAACGGGATAAAAATGGTTTATGATGTCTTTTTAATAACAAATGCTCTTAAGTGTTCACGGTCATTATTTTAAAAATAGTGAGTTTTCTTTGCAACACTTATAAGTACGTTGTTTAAATTTTTATTTTCGTTTCGTGTAATTCGCATACTATTTTGATATTGGGGTGCAATGCACCCAAAAGTACTTGTAAGTCCATAGGTACGAGGGTTGGGGCATAAGTCATGGAAACTACTTTTTTCTTGTCGATATATGAACGGGTCACAAACGTATATGTGTCGTGTGGAAGTTCTGTAGGCATAGTGTGTATGCAGAACAACAGATTATCTGTGATAGCTGGTAGTAGCATAGCGAGGGCTGAGAAATCGGTCAGTTGGTGAGTGTCGTGTGAGATAGAAGTAACCCGTGTTGAACAGCGCGCTTACATCAAAACAGCCGTTCTCCGAAAGAGAAATGCGATGGGGAATGGCACAGTGAATAAGTGGAACCTTTGGGAATAATATCCTACTAACGTACAGTAGCATGGTGGTTAGGAAAGTTTCAAGGACGTGCGTCCACCAGTGTTGAGCAACGTGGTGAGGCAAATGCTGACGGTAACAGGAGACTCCATTGAGGGTCCTTAGGCCAGGTTTGTCATGTCAACTTTATGTGTACTGTGTTGTCATTCTTTTGCACAGCGAAGGCCCTGTACACTACCATAATTAATTAGTGTGTTACGATATTTCTGTGTCATTCGTTGTCCACACATGTAATTAACATCTTGTCCTTTGGTCTGTATATGTCACATTTTCCAACCGGACTGGTATCTTCAAGAAAAAAAATAGTTGCCAGGACTTTTGCCCCAACCCTCGTAAATTAACTTAGCCCATCAACCTAGTAGTGATGAAATACATTGTTCAGTACTGACATACTTATAAGTATATTACATCAGTGTCAATAGGTAATGTAATCTATTATGCAAGAAGGGGGTTTTTTTTTTGCTTCTTTTCAGTAAATTACATATTTTCGACATCCCTCTATGGGGGCGCGCCTCACAGTTTGAGTTATTTAGAGGGAATGGAAGAATTTAAAATTGCATAGAATAAACATTTTTACGAATACTGTGACGATACTAAGCAGGAACTTTTTTCCACTCTTCCAAGCACCGGTTCTATCATAAGTAGTTTAGAGGCAAATAGTTTTATGGCAGAAGTTGCTTTTTCAGCTGACATTTCAATCGGATTGCGAAGATTGTCATTTTTGTTCCGAAAAAGAAATTATGTTAAAAGGCAAGTGTCTTTTTTTGTATGTTAATGAAGACCTTAGAAAACGATTTGACTGTTTATTTTAAGTGAGCAGTGTATATAATTTATTTTACAGTGAAATATCTTTAATGAATGAATTAAATCTAACGGATTAAATTTCCCAATCTTGAGTATTTTGCTTATGCATGTCACTTAATTTTCAATGTAGTGATTCAAAAATAGAATATTGTATGAAAAAACTGCAGTCAATATCTCTCATAATGCGTTAGATAAAGGGTTAAGTGATACATTGGAACAAAGTTTTGGTAGCATTTTGAGGTGAGGAGACCAAATATGAAAATCCTTTGTCCCAGGACATGAGAACACATCATGGTAGCTACCCCAACAGAACCACAGAAACAGTTGGAAGAAACTTTTAAAATGAACAGATGCAAATGGACAATTGTTAGTTAATAATTTTCAGAGCGTAACTTGAATGGGAATTGATATCTAAACTGGGTTTGAGTGTCAACGGATCTTGTAATTTTGAACCATAGTTAAGTGACGAGGACTATACCCAAACTAGCATTCATTTAGCTAAGCTTCCACACCCCACCTATGGGAGGACTTTGAGCGTAGACAGATTTCGCGCACTTCACACATCAGCCTCTCTACAAGGCGTGTCTTCAGGGGTATTACGATTCAAACTCATGACACCCCTGTCACAAATCCATAACCATATCCACAAGTTTATTTGGAATAAATATTATTTTGGGGAAAAAGAAATCTGTTATTTTTTTTCGGCAGATTGCTGTAGTGTCGATATCTTAGATAGATTAATGTGCTGCAAATATCTTAGATAGATGTGGATAGATTGATTTTATAGTTTTTTGAAAATTGTTAAACAGTTTCTCTTCAATAAATCATTTTCTATTACTTTCTCTAGTTGAAAAAAGTTCTCATAACTAATTGTAGAAACTGAATGTGCTGCAAATAATTTTACAGTTCAAGTTTTCCGCTTGATGTCTATAGTTGTGTTTGTCTAATATGGATCTGGTTGCAGTAAAGTTTCAAGCAAGTTGATGTCGATTATGTTGGTTAAAGAGTTCAAGTAAAATTAAAAACAATAATTAATGTGTTCCTCGAAGGAAACTGAAGAACAAGAATTATGGAAATTGGTCTAGTGAAAATAAGATTGATTGGAAATAAAGGCAGCATAGTTAAATAATTTTCCCTGTTGTACATAATGATTATTCAATACTCATACGTGTGTGTGTGAATTCGCCTTTTCTTTTATCAATACATAAGCATTCTCTTGTCATTTGGAACATAACAAATAACTCTTAACTGTGGGTCACTCTTTTCGTATTGTTATGAATTTTTTGCAATTAATGTTTAATTTTATCCTAAAATAGTGTAGATAATTCGTATCTGAATACTTAATTCGGTAATATTACTTTTTTGTTCTGTTTATTTTATGATAAAACTATAATATCCACAAACAAGGGCGTCTTTTACATTATAATGGCGTTTCAATGAAAACTTGGCGAAATATTGGTGATTAAGCCAAATTGCCATCATTTTTGGTGAATTGGCTTGAAAACTAGTACGGAACATTTTCACATAATACTTGTACCATAAATTACTATATAAATCATATATTTGAATTCAAATCTTTGATCTAGAGCCGTTTATTTTTAAGAGGACAAAGTATGATTCAATTTACAAAAATCGGTCGAAAAATCAGATCTAATTTTTGTAGCCTAAATTATTCTTTATACAGCTTTCTATAACCTCACAAAATTTGAAAGCTCTAAACTTAAAAAACGCAGAATTATGATAGATTTTACGTTTCTTTTTATTCACATCCCTATGAGCAATCAAAACTTTTAACTCATTTATCTCAGAAAGATAAAACAACTAGTTCGTCTTCATTTAAAATACTGAGACTTTTTTCTATTGTTTGCCTAATGCTTCGATTTTTTTACCTATTGCTAATAGTACATGTAACAAAACTTGATATGCATTTTTAAATCAAAGCAATACTTATTTTTTTAAAAATAATTGAACTCAGAATTTTTGTACATTTTTTAAGGAATTTTCGATAAGAATTTATAAAAAAGAAGTAGTGTACGAATACCAATTATGTTATCCCAAAACCCATACCAATTTTTATTATACATAGTTTGACGTACAGGTAAATCACATTTCATGCGTGTACGTAAATTTTTGTAGGAGGAGTAGCATTTTAAAAACATTTCACACATTTTAAATTTTTTCCTTAAAACAATAAATGAGTAGCTTTTTATGAAATTTTGAGCACAAAATCTGTTTAACATAGTATACAGACATAAGAGGCCACCAAAAAAATTTTGAAAATCTCTGCGTAAATCTTACCATGTTCCCTTAACAAAATTATTTCAAATATTTTGCTTATTCTGTATAGACTTTAAAACCATTTACATATTAAAATTGCTTTCGAACATTTGAAAAATTTAAAATTAATACTTCTGAATGCGAGCAGACTGAAATACAATGACAAGCAAGCAAGCAATTTTCGGTTAGGTTTTTTTTTACCAATCAGACGTAAGTTCGAGTATTTTAAAGCGGAAATTTTATACAATGTGTTGCATGTATTTAAAATAAAAAGTGTTTTTTTTCAGGTATAGAAGTTTAAGTTGCCATTACTTTCCAAGATGGTAACCGATTTAACAGCTGTCAAGTGATTTATTCTCAGTTTGGTTTGGCAATTCATCAAAACGATCATCAAGCAAGGCGTAGATTCGTCGAATGGGCCCAAAACGAGATTGCCGTTGTTCCCGATTTTCATAAGCGAATTTTGTTTAGCGATGAAGCGCACTTCTGGTTGAATGGCTACGTCAACAAACAAAAGTGCCGCATTTGGAGTGAAGCTAATCCACAAGTGTATGTCGAAACACCGTTACATCCAGAAAAACTGACTGTTTGGTGCGCTTTATGGGCTGGTGGAATCCTTCTTCAAAAACGATGAAGGCCACAACGTTACAGTCAATGGTGATCGGTATAGAGCCATGATTACTAACTTTTTCATTCCTGAATTGAACAATCATGATGTCCAGGAGCTGTGGTTCCAACAAGACGGCGCAACATGTCACACAGCTCGTGCCACAATCAATTTATTGAAAGACACGTTTGATGACCGCCTAATTTCACGTTTTGGATCTGTGAATTGGCCTCCAAGATCTTGTGATTTAACACCGCTAGACTATTTTCTGTGGGGCTATGTAAAGTCATTGGTCTATGCGGATACGCCACAAACGCTTGACCATTTGGAAGACAACGTTCGCCGTGTTATTGCCGATATACGGCCACAAATGTTGGAAAAAGTCATCGAAAATTGGACGTCCAGATTGGACTACATCCGAGCCAGCCGTGGCAGTCCTATGCCAGAAATCATATTTAAAATGTAATGCCACAAGATTATCTTTCGAATAAAAAAAATTCATGTCAATCGAATAATACATCGTTGTTTTATTGCAATTTAAATTTTTATATCTCTAAAAAAACACCCTTTACAAAGCATAATAAGAGTAATTTGATCAAAATCTCCATTTCACTTAATTGGATATGTGTAGTAAAGTCAAAAACCACATATTTTACTAACTGGGAAACTAATTTAATATTTGAATTCTACGCGCTAGAGCTTTTTGTCGACTGTTATGGAATCCAAGATGGCGACCTAGTTGTAGCAAATCGCCAGGAAATAATTTTAAAGAACTGCTTTGAAATATATTTCCAATAAAGAATATATTAATAGATTGAAAATATCTCTAGTATAATAGAAAATAACAACAAACTAAAAATAGGAAAAGGTGAAAAATTGTTATTTATAAACTTACTACCTTTGCGCATCTAGCACATTTTTATGAAAGTTTAAGCAGCGGAAATTAAAAATGATTGTAATAAATAAACAAAAACCCAAATTTAGGTTTTATAGTTAATAACTTTGTACTAGTTCAATCCATTATTTTGGATAAACAAGAGAGAGTGGAAACATTTTAATTCTAAATAATTAATAAAAATTCAGTACTTACTTAGTGCAGTTTGATTTTATTTTATTCCTAATAACACACTTGTTCACAATCATCCAAACCTACAACAATATATGACAGATAAAATCGTGAAAAGTTGCTTATTGGGGCACATTTTCAAAATTCATTGTATTTCAGATCTCTTGTAGTTTAAATATGTTCCTTGCATGTATATTTTCTTTTCTGTGTAGTATGGTGCTGTAGGTCAATAATTTTCTTTTAGGATTTTAGTTATGCAACAATAAACGTCTTGCAGAGAAATTGATAAAGAATTTGTGAAAAAATAAGCATTTTTTTCTCATTTTGAAAATTATCAATCCTAGCACAAAGTTTTTTTTGAAATCGATCCCAGCTCGGAGAATTAATAACTTTGCTCTATAATTCTTGCTATATATGTGCTCTTGATCTATTATGTGGGATGTGTAATCTTTTTGGCAAAAGCGTAAGTGTGCTCACAAAACAAGAGATAACCAGGCAAAATGGGAAAAATACAATCGTTTCCTTTTATACAGGGTGGCCCCAAATTCATGGTACAGACTTTAAGGGTAGACACAGGGCATTGTGTGTGTGTGACAATAATTTTTTGTAAAGGAATGCATGAGCACAAGTGACGGGGTGAGGCAAAAACAGAGAAAATAAAAGAAACGATAAATGTATTTATCAGTTGGTTTCGTTGCCGGTAGGGTGCAGAAGATGTCTTGCAACAGTTCGACATGATACATCTCAGTAGGGGAAAATGCAATTCAGAATTTTGTTGACGTTTACGATGGGGGACTTAAAGTATGACAAAAATGCAGACTTGCATTACATGTACGGCCGTGTGAATGGTAACGGCAGAACTACGCTGCGAATATATCACGTACAGTTTCCTTATCGACGAATGCTGGGTTAGAGAATTTTTCCAGCGGTTACATCGTCAACTTCGTGAAACTCGTTCGTTCCTCGTCACCAGAAAGGATGGTGGTTGACAAAGAGCTGTACGCACAGTCAAGTACAAGAGCTGTTACTCATCACATAATTGTGAATCATCAGACTATTTGTTTAAACGAAAATCGTGTACACCTCTTCCATTTTTAGCGAGTACAAGCGTTGAATCCTGCAGGCTATTTTCGCTGACTGCCAGTGGGTGGTACAGCAATGTGAGCTGAAGCTGGACTTCATAGTTCATGTGCAGAACCGCTATGAAGAGTTGTTATAAATATTACGCTTGCCAACGATGCTTTCAATAAATTCTTTCATTTCGTCTTTTATTTTTTGTGTTTCTGCCTCACCGCGTCACTTGCACCCATACATTCTTATACAATAAATGACTGTTCCAATGTCCAGTAATTACCTTTAAAGTCTGTACCATGAATTTGGAAACACCCGGTACAAATTTAAATTACCTAAATGTCCCATAATATCGGTAAGAAAAACTGAAAACTGTAGACAGTCTTCATTCTTGAGTAGCAAGCATTCACTTGACAGTTCATTAATTTCTTCCGATATTTTAAAACACGCTCCCTCAAATTCCAAAGTATTTAGAAAGTTAGCTCACGCAACAATGAAGAATATTCTCTACATAATTTCTACTGTAATTCAATTAAGTTAGCATATTTAAAATAAACTTTGATGGGAGTGTTATATTTTTTAACTGAGGTTGATGATGGCTAATTGATGGTTTTTCAAATATTAGTAAAGTATTTGTATTTCAACTTGTAAGTAAACTTTTTGTAACAATTGAAATGATAACTTCTTTACGCGCGTTTTGCTGGAGAGTAAACTCGAATGAATGTCACACTCATGTCTGTAACACTCATTCGGCCTTTTTCGTCTTAAGTCGAAAATCGTGCTCAAGGTCGCCCGCGACACCCCTCCCCCTAAAAAGACATATGACTAAAGGAAAAATGTTTCCTCCTCCCCCGCCCGCCCCTCCGAAATGACACGAAACCTGGTAGTCCATCTCGCCTCTCCTCCACAAATACGCCGTGAAACTTCCTATAATGTTATATCTTATCTATAGCTTTCATCTAAGTGGGGCTCCACCCCTTCCATCTATTTCCACAAATGGCGGGATTCTTCTTAAACCTAGTAGAAGCATGAAAAATGAAGCATATAATATTTTTTAAAAAATAGGCTTATAGAGATAGAGAAAAATCCTACACTAAAATTAAACTTAAAATGTAGAAAAAGGAAACATTTTTACAGACTAAATAAATAGTATAATTACCATTAACAATATTGCAGTGAATTTAAGAATAAAAATCTATTTTTGTAAGCGAATCAGAATAGCAATGAACAAATAGTTATATTAATCACATAATTACTTAAATATAATTTGAGTCTAAAAAGAAAATTAAAACAATATTAAAAATTTAAAATATCAAAATTAATCATAAAAGTATTAAGAAAAAGTTACATTAAATAGTATAAATACAAGAAAACAAAATATAATTAAGAAGACTTACCTTGCTGCAGCATTGGATATACTTGTACAATGACAAAAGTGCTAGTATAAGCTAGATATTATGTGATATAAATCTTTTGATTAAATCATTTTTTAAAGATTTTTGACCTAGATTCCTCTCTTCCCAATCAACTACCTGTCTTACTATTACTTTGCTTAAATTAATTCATGGATAGAATTGTGAATATTGTTAAATTACAATCAAAATACACACAACCGGATCGGCTCTTCTGAATTAATTAGCTATAATTTTAAGTGGGGTTTTTAATGTAGATTTTTTTTCAAAAGACATATCAAAACCTTTAGTTGATTTTTTTTCAAATCAAAATTCAATTTAATTATGTCTTCAAATGAAAACACGACGAAGAGTACGGGATTATACTTGACGGAGTTTTTTAGATATTTAAATAATTTTGAATCTAAAGTATTTATAACCTATTTCTTAGAATATAATTTGTTCACACATATAATTGTATATTTCACAAAAAATATTACTTAATGAGTACATACATATGAATAAATAATTTTGAATAAGTAATATGACAATACTAATATCCCCTTGTTTTTTATTCACCGAACTAATCCCCGAAATAGCATTACAAAATTTGAATTTATCACTTCTATCGTGGGGTTATAATCACACACTTTTTTTATTATTTCAAATCTTCTATTTCTTTAATGTCTTCGCGTGTCACTTTTCCGATTGTGCCATGCAACGAGTTGGCACGTCAGTATTATATTCAAATAACTAAAAGTTGAGATTTGCGGAGGATGAGGAGCAGAAAAGCTTTAAACTCCTCTTTAGATTAAGATGATATTCATAAATTCAAAATGGTCGGCGGATTAATACCACCAAACAAAAATACCTAAAATATTGAAACACATTACCCCAGAGTAACGCGTCAAATATAAGGGAAGAAATATGAGCCATTTAACGTGGAAATTGTACGGGTGTAATCTTAAATTTTGTATACATCTCATAAAAAATGAATACATTTCTTGTCAAGATCCTTGGGATGTACATTTTCACGAGAGAAAAAAAAACGTTTTAGAGGCTCTTTTCCGTCTTCCAATTCAACTCGTGTCATCCATTACCGAACAACAGCACTTTCTTAAGCAGCACTTTTCCGTCGCTCTAAAAAATGCCTATTATAACAAGCAGTTAGAGAGCTACTCAACCTTGCTTTTAAGTTGATGATTTGATCCAGAGCCAAATCTCCAGTTGTTTTGGGGAGAAGAAAAACTATGCTGCAATTGTGTTTCCCTGTACGTGTTTCGGAAGCTTCTTTGTGAGTGAGGAATATATAAATTGATATCTCTTACCTATAAAGTTGCTCTGTAATGGCGTGAAATGTTAAGAATTAGAGAGATTTGACAGTTCCTCTCGTTGAATCTCGGATTAAAGATCAAATAAGTAGAAATCCTCCTGAGAGAGAGAAAAGGCATTGTTAGAGCTCTTTTATTTTAAGCGTAAAATTTTGTAAGATTTTCATATCAGTGTATTCACCAAGTTGGGAGGTAACATTACACTATGATGACCTTGAATTGTAACATTTGGGACAGTGGCGTTCATCTTTATTACACATAATATAATTAATTTTTTATTTTATTTTTCTAGCATTAACCCTATTAATTTCAGACGACATTAATTCGATTATTTTACGAATTTAACCATTTCCATGCTTTGTTTTGTACAATTTGCAGCTTTCGTCTTTTGTCGTTTATTCGAACATGGCTAGTTTGAACATTATTGGCGAGTATCAGGTCTTTTTTAAGAGAACGTGAGGGCCCCGATTTAAATTTTTAAGGATCAAAAAGATTACCGATCATATTCTGTATTCCTCGTTTTCGGATCTCTGTTTTTGAATTCTAATTTTTTTTTTATTAAGATTTCACTCACTTTGACAGTCATGAAATATGATAAGGGTGACAGCAGAAAGCAAATTGTTTACAGACAGGACAAGATATGTGATGGTCGTATGTTTTATTGCGGATGTTACGGTACGAATTTACGCGGTCACAATTAGTGCAGCGTCCGGGGCGTTCAATACATGAAAACCTCGGATTTCAGTTACAGTGAATGAAATTAAAAAATTCAAAATGGAATGTTTAGCTAATGATACATATAAAAAAGTTTACCTATTAAAAAATTGTGATTTTTTTCAAATTTGAAAAAAATTTATAATCGCAATAAAATAGTTATTAAATTAAAAATACATTTATTAATAAAATATTTGTTTATCTAAGCAATGTACCTTTCTATATATATAACATATTTTCTTCGACTTCATTTATTTGAATAATAGGTGGTGTTTTGGAACCACTCTTTTCGCTGCCCAGTAGACATGCCACGCTACAGTAGAAGCCACTCTTTCGACGACCACAAGCACATCCCTTTTTGCAATTACAAAATAATATTTGCAATACATGATCCGGAGCTGGCAATTGATTAATTGTTATTGGGATGAGCATGTTACCGAAATGCTTCCATCCCCAATTATCAATATCTACGTCATTTCCAAGCCATATCTGGATTTTCAAGTACACTCTTTTTAGATGTTCAAGTGCTGCATCAGTTGTAGGAGGTAACGATGATAAAAGAACACTTGCATCTTTTGCCGTTACTTTTATGAAAGAATTGTATCTCAATGTATTCTAATCTTTAATTTTTGCCAATACTCCGTATAAACCCAAAATACATGTTACACTCGCTTGAAATATATTATTCGACGTTTTTTGACATTTTTGAATACTTCTGCTGATTTGTGAAGATCATGACATTTCTCAAAATTTTTGGTAAATTTAATTTTGCCTTTATTGAAAAATGCAGATGTAGTATCGCAACCCGTGAAAGCATGCAATAAAAGAATATATTCTTTATATTTTTGGAGCATTTCCTTTAAACTTCTGGAAGAGAGAAAATATTTTTTGTTGGACTTTGCCTTTGGATGGTTTCAAAAAATATATTTCACGATCCTCATTCACTAATGCCGTTAATGTAACCAAGACTTCAATGTCTTCTGAAACTATAACAACATTGTTTGCTTCGTTCGTTGCATCGTTCGCATGAAACAGTTCTCAAAGGGGTTACTCCTCTACTTATTTTTATATCACCCAAATCTGAATTGTTTTCAGAAGATGAACCCAATTTTTCACGTATTATGCAGCTATGTTCATCAGTCATGCTACTGGTCGTTGGTTTATCCATTGTTCGAAAACTGTAATAGAAAATAATTAAATACTTCATTAATTCATTTGTTGCATTTTATTCGTTATTTTTTCACTTGAATTGACCTTTAATCATTAGCTCAACTATTATTTAATTGATCTTCTAATAATTAACTGCATATTTTCAATCTGCTAACTTTAATGAAATTCTTAATTAAATCAAAATTCTTATAAAGAAGTTTGATAGGAAAAATCGTTTTCGATATAACTTCCGTCAGAAATATACAAAAATTTTCGTAAAATCACCGAATTTCCACTTTTAAATATACACAACGTGCACAAGACACGTGTCATTTATAACTGCACTAGCCCGAAAAATTCCGTTCAGGTGAATGTTGCAGCTGCCGCTGTCGTTCTCCCCTCCACGTTTTACTACGCTGTCAAGGTCCCTACATCCCTTCACACACTCAGGTATGTTTGAAAGATGTTCATTTATGTAATCTATGTCTACTTAGGTGAAATCAAACGTAAACACGAAAAAAATATTATTTTAAGTAGAATTATATATGCTCGAATATTAATTGTTTATATTTTTTGGTTTAAATAATATAAAAATTAAAAGCACAAACAACTTTTGCGTAAACTTTGTAATTTATAGCATAAAAAACAAAATCCTACATCTACCATATAAATTCATTCACTGCAACGAAAGTCCGGGGCCAAAGCCCCTGGGCGCTGCACTAAATAGATCTATCAGGTATGATGCTTTTTTTCTTCACTTGCAACAAATGCAGAATTTCCTCTTTATTTTACTTTTAGTTAATGTAGTTTTTAACATTCCTTGCGTGTGTTCCATTGCATTTATTAAAGGAACTCGGAAGTTTTGGTTATATTGAAAATTATTCCAGCTATTTTCAATATATTCAAGTTTTTCGAATATATTACAAATATATTAAAGAAATCGTCTCTCGGATTCATAACATTTCCCAACATTTTTTTTTCTCCTGAAAAAGAAATTATTTTTTTGGCCTAAAGTATTTAATAATTTAAACCATTATTTTTTTTTTCATTTTCCCACATTCCATTCCATGTTTTCTGATTTTACTTCAGCGTCTCTAAATATTTTTAAAAAAATTTAAAAAAATATTTATATTTAAATTTTTTTTTATTTATTTAAAAAAATTTGTATTTTTTAAAAAAAAATCCCGGTACTCTTTTTTTTTCTCTACTTTGTTTTCTATAAAAACAAGTAATCTAAAAAAAAATTTTAATCAATTCCTACTTAGATCAACAAAGAAAAATTTTATTTCAGCTACTTTTTACTAAATAGTTAGAATTAATATAAATATGTACATACATATGACAGAATCACAACATTAAATAGAAATTAATTTTTATTAATTATCATTAAAGTATCGTATTGTCACCCAAAATAATCGTGTCTATAAAATTTCAGTTCATCTGAATGCTTTAAAACGTGAGAAAAAAACCTTTTCAAGTTGTGACACAAGCCGGCAAAAGGGTCGCTAAGTCGCCAAAAATGATGCTAACGTAGCTGTATTTGTAATTCTTTAAATAATTATTTTTAATCAACTAATTTTTATTAATTATAATTAAATTATTGCATTGTCATCCAAAATAATCGTGTATATAAAATTTCAGCTCAATGGAGTGCTTTAAAATGTATTTTATTGACGATTGAAAATTCCACGGAGGTAAATAAATAAATATATAGTGTGAAATAATATTAGGAATTGAAAAAAAAATAAGCACATATTAACTTATTTTATAACTTTTGCTTCTTTTAAAGTTAATGTAATTAAAATTTTTCCGTCGGCATTATCTCCTTGTCAAGTTCTTAGTGCTAGGCAGCCATCTTGGTGTGGAAAATTTATTTTGTTTCAAAATCTTGCTTGGTACTATTTCAAAACCACGCCAAATAGGCATTTAAAGCGTTCCGTACTGATAATAAATTTGTTCCAAAACGGCTGTCAATGCTTCCCAGTATGTCATTTGGAAACTCCGTGAATGACGAAGCTCATTTACACTAATATAATACACTTATGAATGCATCAGTACAACACAATGTATTTTGTAAGTATTTTAACAATACTATGTAAAGAACAAGTTTCATAATCACCAGTGACCCCACGAGTTTGTCATAGATGAAATTAAGATTGATCGTGATCATTTGCACGGGTTCTAATGAAGGGCCGATTAAAAGTGATGCTCCGCAACGCCATCGTTTTTTACGTTGGCGCGCAAATAGAATGCAAAATCTTTCCAAAGCTTTCGGAATAATTTTATGGATAGTAGTGCACTGAAAATATCGTACTTCGGGAAAACGTATTTATACGTCCATGTCATCTAACCCGCCAGCTGAGTGACACGTATATATACGTCAGTGGCACTTAAGAGGTTAAAGTTGTACTGTAGCTTTAACCTCAAAATATGGTATTATTGAAATCAATACATTGTTATTGTATGGAAGGGGACATGATGAAAACTGAATGAATATTGGGTTGCCAGTATTGAAAGTATAAGCACTGGTTTTGGTGAACCGAATAAAAACTCTTTTACAGGCCGCTACCTGTAAAAGAATGAAATCTTAATAAGAATCGAGAGGTAAAGTACGTTTTTTTAGATTTCCTCTTGATGAATCTTGGGTTAAAGATTGAAATAAAAGTAGAAGCTCTCCTGAAACAAAAGTGAAATAAATCGCTCACCTCTAGGACAAGGCACTATGCCATAAATTTGAACTAATAATTTCTTTAAGACATTTATTTCAAGAACGATTGAATGTATTACGATGCCATATATTAGAAAGGTAGTCTTTGAAACAATTGTGTAAATTGGAATCTCCGCAGTGTGGGAGCCATCTACTGATGATGGCCAAATGTTGAAATTATTAGGAATCCATAGTGGATTACAATACGCATAAATTTTAATTAGTTAAAAGTTGAAGGATTTACTCCCGTTGTAAAATAGAATTATGCTGAATAACTGAGAGTTGTACTATAATAACAACTGTGTGTAATATTTCTCTCTAATTGAAGTAAATTGGAATGTATGATGCAAGTTGGTACGTTTATACTTAAACTTTAATATTAATTCATACAGTAAAATAATAGTTCCACCATAGATAATTGCTTTAGAAATCACACTAATAGTTAAAAGTATTTATTTCTACTTTCTTAATACAATTAAATAAAATTAAATGAATGGGTTGAATAAAATTAAATGAAAAGGTTAAATACAACGCACATTAAAATGCATTTTTTTAAAAAATTGTTTTCGTGATATATAATTTTATTTATTCTGAAAAATAATGACTTTTTTATATTTAATAGCATATGAAACGGTTTTTAACAATTACCTTACAGGAATGTACACATTTTTGTAATAATATTATAAAGGCTTTATTCGTAAACCTCCTACTAATCATCTAGGGAAATTTACTTCTTTTAAGTAGTGTTCTATTAAAACTTTCTCCCGAAGAGAAGATACGATTTATTTAAATCAAAGCTTACATTTAAGCATTCACTTTTAGGTTTGATAAAGAGAGGTTAGAAGCACGATGATAGAAGTTAGGAATTAATGTAAAGTATTTGAAAGCTAGTTGAGTATTTGTTTAATGCTTAAAATTGATGATCGACAATTTGGTCAATTAGATATCTAAACTGGAAAAGTGTCGGCTTGAAGTAGATTAGCTTAAGACGGAATTTTGATTATTTAGAACGAGCATCGCTAAGACTGTCCAAGAGTAAATAATTCAATTCATAACTAAATACTAACTATCTCGTTAATCTTGCTTTTGTTCCCATATTTAATAATAGATGCATTTCCCAACCTGTGCTGTTGCGATTTGTTAATTGTTGAGACTTGTTAATAAATTATATTGTTTTGATTATGGCTGATCTTCATTCTATCTCTCGAACACTGATGAATGTAAGGGTAAATCCATCACAATATATTTCAACACAGCAATGTATTATATGTCATGGAATATGTTTCTATTATAAAATAATTATAAACATGTATTTCTAATACACCTAGGGGTTTCAAAAAATATTGCAACATACCCACTCAGAGTAAACATTAATTTAGGAAATGAAAAAAATATAAATAGAATGATAGAAAGCACAGTTAGATATTACTTCTCAATATAGTCACCATACTTATCTAGGCATTTTTTTTAATTGGTACACAAAACCACATCGAAACCAGCATCGTATAAGTCAGCGCCACGGTGCGTTGTTCAACATCGGCATCAGTTCTGAAATGTTGATGTCCTAAGTGTTTTGTTTAATGGTCTGAAAAGATGAAAATAACGCGACATCGAGCATTTAAGCAGAGTGTTCCAATATCTCCCATCGTAAACGCTTTTATGTCATCTATTCTGCATTTGTCAAGTTCCGTGCACCAAACCTAAGCCTATCTTCATGACATAACACTTGTACCCTACACTTCTACCAATTGTCTAAGAATTTTAGCCAGAAAAGTTTTCTTTGAGCGTGAAAAACTTGTCACACTTCTTCTTTCAAACATGGAACATGTTTCTGTCAACACAGCTCGTCTAAAAGAGATCTATTCATTAGTTTAGGACCAGCTTCATCTACCGGTGTAGTTTGAGTACTTTGTTCATCTTCGTTATCTTCAGGGGAATTTTTATTAATGCGGGTAATTTGCATACGCATCAGAGCTCTTGTTTCCTCATTTTTTAAAACCCCCACGTACAGGGATTAATCTAAGTAATGGAAACTCATTAAAAGCAGTTCTCAAATTTTAAATATTTGCGACCCAATGCACATTCATAATTTTTGTCACCCCCCTTTCCATACAATAACACTGAATTGAATTAATAATACAATATTTTGACACAAACCTTACAACACGACTTTAACCTCTTAAATGCCGCCGGCGTATATAAAAGTCTTGTTCAACCAGTGCGTTAATAGCCGCAGACGTGTGTATACACGTCTTTTCGAAGTTCGATCTTTTATAGGAACTGCTCTGCATAAAATTATTCGGAAGGTAGAGGTGAGCAATTTATTTCAATTTTACGTGGAAATGCTTTAAGACTATTTACTTTTGTTTCAGGAGAGTTTCTGCTTTTATTTCAATCTTTATCCCGAGATTCATCAAGAGGAAATTTCAAAAGGCGTTCTTTACATCTCGATTCTTATTAATGTTTCATTCTATTACAGGGGTGGGTAACTAGAGGCCTATAAAAGAGTTTTTATTCGGTTCACCAAAAACAGTGCTTATCATACTTTCAATACTGGCAACACAATATTCAATCAGTTTTCATCATGTCCCCTTCCATACAATAACAATGTATTGATTTCGATAATACCATATTTTGAGGTTAAAGCTACAGTACGACTTTAACCTCTTAAGTGCCACTGACGTATATATACGTGTCACTCAGGCGGCGGGTTAGATGACACGGACGTATATATACGTTTTCCCGAAGTACGATATTTTTTGTGCACAACTATCCATAAAATTATTCCGAAAGCTTTGGAATGCAATATAAGGCCATTGACAGTTTTTGCGATAGACTTACTTATTTGAGAGGATTTGCTTATTAGTTAGTTTTAGTTAGTGTAGGATAACCGTGTCATGTAATACGCCTAGGAATCGATACATACAAGTGCTGAGTAATATTTAGAGGAATATTGTACCAATCTTTTTGGAGATATTGGGAAAGTTCTGAGAGCCCGGTGGAGGATATCCTTTTCGTATATAACGCTCTAAAGTAGACCATAATGGTTTAATTATATTGAGGTCGGGTGACTGCGAGGGTCAAGGTAGATGTTTAATTTCATGCTTGAATTCTTTTAACCATGATTGGACAAGAATCTCTGGATAGATAGGTGCATTATCATTTTGGAAAATTTCATCTCTGGAAATGAACAAATTATGCATCATAGGATGCACCTGCAGCTAAAATCTATCTTTACTTCTCCCCATTCTTCCTTCATTTCATGGTTATGATTGATCTAACAGAAAACCACGACATGACTGCCCATATCATGACAAATCCGCTTCCATGTGACTGTTGGAAGGAGATTATACATTTGTGCAGGTATCCTAGAAACGTGCACCCATCCTGTTAAAGGAAAGGGTAAAATATGAATTGTCAGACCATGTTACTTTCTTCCTGTTTTCAATTGGCCAGGTTTTGTGAGTGTGACACCACTGTAGAGGACATTGGATTGTGTGTGTGATAATGGCTGATCTGCCGTAAATGTTCTGCTTATGAAAGCACCGTCTTACTGTGGTCACTGGCACTGAAAACTCCAGATGCGTATTGAGCTCTGCGGTCACCTTTGCTGCAGTTGTTCACTTTTTAGACATTGCATTCCACTTCATGACCTGTCGCTATCTTTCACTGAGGTCCACTGTTTTGCTTTACAGGCTCTTGTCTTACCGCGCTTTGTGTATGCTGTTATGTTACTTTAGACACTATACCTCTAGAAAGCGGATCAATTCGCGTACCTTCGCTTAACACTCTTGGGAAATCTTTGGGCTATCAATTCACGTTATTCACAACCAACCCTTCAGCAGAAGAAATCGTGAAATGTAAATTAAGTTTACTATATATAGTCGAGGTTTTCTAGCGATGAAAGAGTAGGAGTGGATGCAAATCAGAAATCAAGTGAAATTGTTACTGGCAGGTATTATTTAATTATTGTGAATAAATACTTATTAGGAGAAAGATTTAAAGTGATGATTGATCACTGAGATTAAATTAATAGTAGATTAAATTGAATAATAGATTAGATCCTATATAAAGTAAGGATCGAGTTTGATAGTCTCCTAATCATTCGCGTATTTTGTCGTTGTTCCACTTTCGCGGTTAGCACCGAAACATTCTCTCTTACTGTTATTAACTGAACTTGTGTCATTATATTGTGATATCAATAAATAGATTTAATTGGATCATGGTGAGTGTGTTTTTTCCCTATCTCCTACATATCTAGGTGCCCAAGAAAGAGGCCAAGTCCTCTTACAAGTGTAAGAGATGGGATGTTTCGATAACACTTGCGTTAAACGGGCTCTTACATTTCGGCCTCTTTGAAAATCTGAGAGATCCGATGTTTTAGGTTTTGAAAAAAATCCGAGACTTACAGAAGTTCAATAAATCTACCACATTGTACCAGAATATATGCACTGCTTATAACAATACACTGGTTGCAATTTTTATATTTTAATGCTTAAAAATGCCACTTTTATTCACAAGTGTTTCTTTTATTTTCATAACCACTTGTATTTCTATTTATACTGAGGGGATGTATTGTAATAGGTTCAAAAGTAATATGATTGTAAAATCGTATCAGGCTTGTGGGATGTATACCGAAAGTTAAACGACAGTATTAAAATGCGCTATCGGGTTGACCTTCTAACTTATATGTGACCATCAAGGTCGATAGTTGTGGGTGAAGTTTTGGATTATAAGGATTTTCGTGCAGAAATATTAATTTTGTTTCATGTTGGTACAGTGAGTCATTTTTAGAATGTTTAAAACTTAGATAATGATTGCTAAGAGTTATTTACTTTTCTTACATATTTAAACCTAAAAAAAGAGTTAAAAGGAACTAATACAGGATAATATGTGATGAGATAGATAAGACATCTTAAGGCAAATTCTGATTGAATTTCTTATGTTGAGAATCTCTAAAGAGAGCCTTTGGATGATCCATTCCTACAAATTAAATTGCTGCTGCTGCTCATGCCATTTGATCGATGATGAAACATTGAGGCCCACGAAAGTGGCAAAGAGTTAGTTTTATGCCTGTCGGTATCCGCAGCTTTGGGCACCATGCTCGGTTTCAGGCCAATTTTGTGGTTCATCAAAGGGCCTCCTAACTTTCTTCCGTTTCCTTGCTACTCAACGAGTTTTTGAAATGCCCTCATGCCACAAAGGCACAATCATTCATGCATTTTCTGGGATTTAAACCCTGGCCTTATACCGTAGCAGTCAGCATCACTAACCGCTATAATGCATAGGTAGCACAAATGAAATTAATTTCATTTCTATGAAAAGCGTCATTATTAGGCTATGAATTGAGATTTAAAACTTACTCTTTATAATTTATTTAAATGTTCCAATCCAAAACCTCTCTCGAAAATACTAAATTTCGAATTTTTATTCATTAAATTAAAACACGCACGTCGAATAGACCAAAACAGTAGGGGTATTGTAAACAAATTCAAATTATGAATGATTTAATTTTATACAAGTGAAAAGATATACTTATGGAATTTTAATGAATTTTATTTATTATTTAAATATTCCAGTCCATAACTACACTCTGTCAAAGAACGCAAAATTTTGACTTTTCATTACGTAAACTAAAACATATATGAGCTGAATTAAGTAAATTTATTTAACGAATCCATTTCAAATTTTAATGCAAAAAGTAAATAATTTTCTGTTAAATAAAAAAGATATGCTTTCGACTTATTGAAGAAATGCCTTCATTTTTTTAATTATGAAATTATATGCCTATACATGTACTGAATTAATTTTTTTACCCAATTGCAAGTAGACAAATCACATCGCTAAATAAGTAAAAAAGAACAGAAGCAAAAGTCTGCAACCGACTTTAATATGCTAATAAAAACGAAGTCCATTTACAGATGCTGTTCGAAATTAACTTCCCAGCGGATATTACTTTTCCAAAACAGAATTTCGAAATAGATATTTTGCCATTTTTACTTCTTACCAGCTTACGCAGACTAACTGTAACTGTTTTCTTTTGATTACGTTTGACGTAGTTTTATTTCTAGGTGCAGATTTGATACTCTTTTAATGCTTGTGTTTACAGAAGTATAGGATCTATTTTCATTTATGAGAGTGTATTAGAAAATAAGATTTTTAGAGTTTGTTTTATCGATTCCAAATTCATCACCTCGCATCCTACTTTAATAGTTAGCGATATAGTAACTCATGGTAAAGAAAGCAGCGTTTCTCAAACTGTGGGGCGTGATAACTGAACGAGGGGGGTGAGCATATTGAAAAATCGAAAACAAAAGATTATTTTAAAAAATATTAATTTACTGAAAGTAAAAAACACAAACAAAATAGTGACATAATCTATATATATATAATGAATGAATGTGTATGTCTGTAATCGATCGATTCAAAAACCATGCATCGAATCGCCGTGAAAATTTGGGAAATTATTAGGTATATCCCCGGGAAGGTTTTTGAATTTTTTTTAAAATCAGAGTTGGGTTTCTAGGTGCTCCCGAACAAATATCCCCAAAATATCAAAATAACATTTACTCTATACATTTAAAGGAGAAAAGCGACTGAGACTCACTGACTAATCACGATATCTACAGAACTATTAAACTTACAGACTTGAAATTTGGTAGGCAGGTTCCTTTCATGGAGTAGAGATCAGCTAAGAAAACCCCAAGCAAAGATCGAACCCCAAGGGGCGTTATAGATAATCATTTTTGTTTTTAAATTATTTGATGGACAGTCTTGAAATTTCGTAAGTGGATTCCTTTCCTGGAGTAGGTTCCGCTACAAAATGGGTTTCGTGAAAATTGACCCCAAGTGACGTTGCGGAGAATTAAGAGGCGTTATATATATAGGTAATTAACTCCTTTTCTAAACTATTAGACGTAAAATCTTGAAATTGAGTAAGCGGATTCCATTCATTGAGTAGAGATCCGCTATAAGATGGGTTTTGTGCCCCCTAAGGCCCCGTAATCCTAGGTGGCGTTGCTGGGCTTAAGGAGCGTTACAGATAATTATTTCCATTTTTAAAATTTTAGATTTACAGTCTTGAAATTTGGTAAGCAGATTCCTTTCATGGAGTAGAGATCCGCTACAAAATAAGTTTGGGGAATATTGACTCCCAAGGGGCACTGAGGAGATTAAGGGGCGTAATAGATAAATATTTCCATTTTTCAATTATTAGACCCAACCGCTTGAAAATTAGAAGGTATTTTCCTTTCATGGAATCGAGCTTCTCTAACAGAGTTTTGCGAAAACCGATCCCCCCTCAAGGAGTTCGGTTGCGAGAGGTTAAGAAGAGTAATGGAAAAATTCCTGTTTTTGAATTTAACCCATTTACTTTAAATTTGTTGAGCACGTTTCTTTAGTTGAACAGAGTTCCACTAAGAATGGATTTTACGGAAATAAAATCCAACGGGGCGAGTTATTGGGGCGTATTGATAGGCAAAATTCCCATTTCCGAACTACTAGGACTATTATAATAAAATTTTGTTTGCATGTTTCTTTTGTTGAATTTAAATCCGCTAAGAATGCTCTCAACGGGTTTACGGGGGCGTATTGATGGTAAAAATTCCGTTTTTGCTCTATTAGATTTAGACTTGAAATTTAGCACGCATGTTTATTTTATGGAGTAGAGATCTATTGAAAGTTGCTTTGACGGAAATTCAATTGATTATTGGGTTAAGTGAGCGTAAAAAATGTTTCTATTTCTATTTTAGATATTAATAGAAATTAGAAATTATAGTTTCTGTCATTTTAATATCAAGAGGCGAGAGATACAGCTATAAATATATTTTTCAATACAATCGAATTCTTAGTGCTAGATATGAATAATTTACATATATGTGAATCGTATATATTTATACAACATCATAAAATACCCAGTGAAGTGGGTGGATAACGGCTAGTAAAAAATAAAACACACACTTACACTCATATAACACACTTATAATTTTATCAGTACTGCACAGCATGCTTTATGATTAATTGAACAACACTAAGCACAGAACAAGTTTAATAATCATCTGTGACCCCATGGAATTGTCGTATACCAAATGAATTCCTTCAGGGCCGATTAAAAGTCCCGCTCCCAAAGCCACCCTTCCCCACGTAGGCGCGCGTGTGGGATGCATTGAGGAAGGGGTGGGGGATGGATAAATAAGCACATTCTTCGAAAACACTGTTAAGGGCTTTTTATTGCATTCCAAATCTTCAAAAAATTGTTTTGGATAGCAATGTACAAAAAAGATCGCACTTCGGAAAGACATATATCAGGGGCAATTATCACTTTGGTTGAATGAGACGTTTATATACTTCGGTGGCATTTAAGAGGTTGAAGTAGTGTTGCAGATTTAGTGTCGTGGTGATTTCAATCTTACAATGAACACAATCATACATTGATAACAATTTATTTATATTCAATACATTGTTATTGTAGGGAAGGGGGCGTGATGAAAATTATGATTGAATATTGTGTCGCAAATTATTAAAAATTGAGAAGCACCGCCTTAAATTTCACAATTTCATTTACCATCAGTTTAGGTATTAATGCATTAACACTCAAACGCATTAACACCTTAACTACCGCCCGTGTATGTACCCGCTTTGTTCAGTCTATGCGTTAATTTTTCTTGACGTGCATATACGTCTTTCCAAAATACTATTTTCTTTTCACAGCTATTGGTTGAACTATTCCAAAGGATCCGGAATGCAATAAAATGACGTTAGCAGTGTTTTCAAACGCTTTATTTATTTAAGTGAATAATTTGCTTATTTGTGCCATTTCGCTTCCCCTCCCCCCCTCGTGCCTATGTGAAATACGGTGGCACTAGGGAGTGAATCGCGTAATTTTTAATCTGCAGTTAATGTCGATATCGTGTGACTGCTGCTTTAACATTTGGTACAACCTATCTCCAGTCGTCTTCCAAGAAAATGACACAGCAAGTTACAGCGGTTACAGTAATCGGTAATATTTTCACGATTTAGTTTATATTGGAATAAATACATGTGGTATCTTACTACTAGTATCTGAGTAAATTGTGAAATATACCAATATCGTAAATATGTCTTCATACATTTAGGATAATTAATAATCCCCTCATAGATTTTCCTATAGTAACATAATCAAGCCGTCTCAGGAGTGTTAACTTTGACTCGAGGGGTGAAAATATAAACAATTTTCAAACTGGTATAATTCTTTTAAATTTAAATTAAATAATTCTAATCTTTTACACACACTATATTTACAAAGGATTATGGCTTCAAAAAAGTACAAAATGTTTGAAATATAATCATAATTTCAAAAATTATAAGCACATGAAAATATGTAATAAATATTAAATAATTTTTGCGTTGCACACACTATTTTCTAAAATAGTTGCCTCTTATGTATAACACTTGATTTAATTATAATATGTATCATACTATTTAAGCCCTATATCGTTTAAGAATCAAAATACTTGAGAAATATTGAAATTTTTTTTAAAAAAATTTGAGAATGTAATTTTTTATTTTTTTAAAAACTATAATTTATTATTCTACTAATATAAAATTACTACAGTGTAATAAGGATACGATTAACTTAATAAATCAACTGATACCTATTAATTAAAGCTGCTGTTTTAGAAAATAGCACACGCAACGTAAAACTTAATTAGTATTTCTTATAGAAATGTTTCTTATTTTCATATGCTTGCAATTTTTGAAATTATGACTATATTTTAATCGTTTTATGCTTTTCTGAAGCCCCATTTCTTTATAAATAATGTGTAAAAGATTCACATTATATAATTTTAATTTCAAAGAGTTTGTTTATATTTTCACACACACACACAGCCCTAAAGAGAAAGTTAACATCCCCCTGAGGCACCTTAACATAAAAACATCAAAAAAGACCATTTGAAAGGAATACAGAGACAATTCAAATGATGTTAAATATTTTACAAGCATTCAATGGGTTAAACTTGGCTACACATCATACATTTAAGTGATAGTCCAATTCCTTCCATACTGTTTCCAAAATGGTACAATCAACGTCATTTCAAGTAGTTTCGCGACATTACACGGAAAAAGAGATACTAAAATTTAGTTTTACGTTAAAGACCAAGAGTTTTCAGAAAACACGGATAACATGGAAAGAATAACACGTGAAATCAATAACATTGATAGTGCCCTACTTGGATTGTTTCAGTATTCTTTAAAATGTTCTTTTTTGCTGGTGCATTCATCATAGCTTTTATTCTATAACGCTTTGAAAACTTCAAGGGAATTATGAATAATCCACTCTGTCTATATCGAACTCTTTATCATATTGAGAGAGAGAGAGAGAGAGAGAGAGAGAGAGATACGTAGATCGGTATTTGAGGATATTATGCTATCTGTCTCAAAATGCAGAACAGGTTTTCAGGATCGATAAAAATTTATTGTAGAAAAACAATCCTTACAAATTCAGGATATATCAGAGAAATTCGCCAATTAAATCCCAAAAGGCCCTCATACCTTTTACAGCGCTCATACACAACTATCAGTGTCTAAAAATACTAATACGTAATGATTATGATTATCCACAAGCACTAGCTTGATAGTAGCAACTAATCGCTAGTCAACGTTTCACTAGTCAAAGCAATACTGACACATCTTTAGTGAGTGACTCTTACTTATAGTCTGCACAAATCCTTCTCCAAAGATATGCGTACGTCATAGATCTTGATATTAATAGATTTCACCAGTAATCTCCAGAAGCATCCGTATGGTTACCAACTCGCTAAAAATGATAACGCGATACTTGCGAGTATTGAAATTTTAGCATATGATAAACGCAACTGAAAGTAATATTAACGTATTTACACATCCAGATATAAATTATTTACACTATTTTCAGATATCCGACTACTTGCGACAACTTTTTTTTGAAAAAATGGAGATACGGGGATTTTTTGTGATTTGTAGATTTATTTAGTGTGTTTTAAGGAAAAATCCTAAAACTGAAAACAGAAAAAAAAATTGTTATTATTAAAATGGGAAAAAACAGGTGAAAATGTACAAAAAACTGCATAAACGGGTTCGTTCTGGACAAAAATTTTATAAACAAATACTCAATTTTTTCAATTGCGATGTGTTACTTTGTTATTCATGATTCAGTTTAACGGATATTTTAATTTTTACAAAACCTAGAGCCCTTTATCTTAGGGATTATTTGAAATTGCTTAAAAAAACAGTGATTATATTCCCATAAATGACTGTAAATTTTGAAGTAAAACAGTGATTGAGATACATCTGAAGGTAAAAACACTTCTACTTTTATACAAAAAATACACAAAAAATTTCAGCAAATTATTTCCCAAACCTTTTGAGCAATCAGTGTCCCCGTTTGAGCTCTCCAAAAAAGCACATTTGGAATAAAACGCATTAAAAAGTTTGACATCTTGTATAAAGTTATGGCATTTATTTTTACTAAAACACTTGTAATTTTTGTTCTAGTAAATAGAAAATATTTTTTTAGTTTTATTAAGCTTATAAGATGGCCTATAAAATAAAATAATTAAAAATGACAGTTTTTGAAAAAAATCATGATTTTAGGTTACCTTAAGTATTCATTATTACACAAAGTTCGTGACAATACATTTGCTTTTCTTTCAAAACAGCATACTGAGTTTGTTAAGCAATTATGACATATAATTAATTGTTCAACAACCCTATGAAGTATTTTTCTTTATAAAATTCTATCCACCATTCACAATCAGACTAGCCAACATTTGGACTCTCTAAAGAGCTCGAGATGAAACACCCCCTACAAATGATTCGTTCGAATCGTGGGGTTAAATGCGGCTGAATCGAAAGTGTGTGTGTGATAAGGCTTTTGAATTTTTATTTCTGTCATAACTTTCTGGAAAGTCTCCTGCGATAATGACAGAGACATCGTGGAATGGGAGAATTTCTGCTTCGGTTTTGGATGAGGGGAAAAAAGTACATTCGATGTAGGTGGAAGTGATATGGAACAAAAGTACAGTTAAAACTGGTATTAATTAAATGAATTAATAATTGTTATTTAAGATTGTATATGTATCCATTCACAATATATGTTTAAAAATTTCTGAAATGAGAAAATACAAAATGAGAGGTCGGAAAGTTTTATAAAATTGAAAAAAAATAACAAATCCAAATGTGATAAAACTAAACTTTTTTAAAATAATTTTGCTATTTAATCCTTTAACTAACAATGAAAAGTTACGCAATTTGCTCCGCAGGGCCACCGTTTTTCACATAGGTGTGTGTAAACGGTGTTTTATTGCGAATTAGGCACAAACAAGGAAATCTTTTTCTTTTCTGAAATAAGCAAATCTTTCGCAAATATTGTCAATGAATTAAATAGTTTTACTGATGCGCTAGCGCAAAGAAAAGAATTGTATTTTATAAAGCCGTATATATATGTCCTCGGCAGTTAACACATAGACTGAGTGAGCCAGGTATATACGCCAGTTAGTTGAAGGGTTAATTTTTAACTGCCAAAATTTTGTTCGTAATATTTTAAAAAATAATGATTATAGAAACGCAAACTTCATAGGAGCTAATTTAACCCTTTAATCCAGTGGTCTCCAACCCCGGTCCATGGACCGGTATCAATCCGTGGATCAAATACTACTGGTCCGCACAAAAAACATTAAATTACTTCCATTTTATTTATTGCGGCTTGGGTTTGGGTTACTTTTTATGAAAATCACATTATATTCCTTGTTAAATGACTTCATATTCATTTTTGGTGTAACTATATTTTATTCTGAAGGCACGTTTAAATACAACTAAAATAAAATTATTAAAACTAAACTATCTAAAACAGTGTTTCTTAAATTGTGGGGCGCGCCCCTCTGGGGGGACATATCGAAAAGAAAAGGTTAAAAAAATTAATTTACTGGAATGAAGTAAAACAAAATACTTTCTGATATAATAAAAAAGTACAGATTTACATTGATATGATTTACATATATCATCTGGTGAAAAAAGGTCATCAAAAATAAGATTCTACTTTGAACGCTCATTGGCTATCTTTGATCCTATCACTAAATAAAAAAATATTTTGTTTTATTTGCTGTAATCCTACGATGAGAGATTTTTTATTACGTTTATTTTAACCTAAAATATTACTTTTGCTGACTTTCGAACTTACGGATATGGTTATCTAGTTCCCTTTTTTTGGAGAAGTTGCAAATTTTTTTAGTATAACTCTGATGCGCTTTTTTCAATGTGAAAGTTTATGTGTGAATGTTTTATGATACATGAATAAGCATATTGAGCGCTTTGAAGGATTAATTGGCCAAGATTTATTTTTGTGAGTATTCTGAAACATATAATACATAATGAAAAACGTTTTACACAATTCTTTTTTTAACTTTTTTACATTTTTTATATTGAATAGACTTGTAACATGGAAGCGATGCGCATAGTCACCCAAGGATCACGAAATCCTTAATTCTGAGAAAACTATTTATTTGTTACCAATGACCTTGACAGAGAATCCTCCAATATGACAGTCTTAAAGGGAGCTAAAATGAATTAATAACATATCTCCTTTTTTGGGAGTGGCAAACGTTTTTTTTAGAATCTTAAGGTACTTGTTTTGACTGAGTTCTCAGCGAGACCACTTTTGTTCAAAAATATATTCTTGAAGATTGCATTTCCCCCTATGAATAACTTAGTGGGGGGGAGTTTAGTTGTGATGGTGTACGACTGACTATGGTTTATGAATGTAAATGAGCAGAATATAAAAAAAGAATTGGGCATCTGTGATCTCTCTGAAAGGAAATTAAAGCTGATCAAACAAGGGAAATACTTGCTGAAATAATGCATATTAATCATGTTAGCGAAAGTAAATTTGAGAAAAGCAATTAACATGAAACGAAAGGAAAATTTTCAATAGTTTTATTAAGAACTCTATCAAGAAAAATATGAAGTCACATAAGTGTACCGCAAAATGCACTCCACCTTGTCAAAAAGACACAAGCAAGAAAAAGTTCAACAGGAATGTGTTGACCATCAAAGGACATTAAAACAACAATAACGTGAACAAAATGTGACAGTTTTGCTTGCAAATAACTTTCCTGTAATGTTAGCGAAAAGTGTCTGTGATTTGTGTCCTTTATTAAGGTCATGCATATTTGGAACAATTTAGTTCAATTTTATTGAATTTTTTCTCAAATTATAAAGGAAAAATTGAAAAATCCTTGAAGTAGGTAAATATATTTTCTCTTTGTTAAATTGTTCACTGAAATTGGGATTAATATATATATATATATATATCGTCTATATTGAAAATAATTATAAAAAAAAGAATTGGGGTGAGTCATTCCCCGTGACCATTAGGGTTAGTATCGAGTGCACACCTGATCCCGTGCTAAAACATTTTGAAGTTTTCTCGCTTTAAATATTAAAAATAACACAATTGTTATTCATTGGTATTTTATATTCTTTTTTTATTACTTAACATTTATTCTAAATGCTAATTCTGCGAGGCTTAAAATTGCACAGTTCGTTCTCAAAACCGTTTATAATGTGAACATTCATTTCAATAAATCATTTTACATTTTGTATACATTGTCATGCACTTGGTTTTGCTCTCCTTACAATTAAGCTATTATATCAAGAATAATGTATTATTATTTTTTTAAAAAAAATAAACTCGTGTTAAGAGTGGGTACTTCAGCCAGTACAAGAGCAAGTTTAATAATAATTAGTGACTTCCATGGGCTTGTCTTGCAGAGCAAAGTTTTTCAAAGGAAGGCTAAAAATTAGAAACTGACACTCTGAGCTATTTTTTGAATTTTAGCTCAGATCTATATTTTGTCTTCAAAGTAGCCATCGCAGAAAATGCGGATTCACAAAGGTATGATGTTGAAAATGATAATAGTATACGGAATGATTTTGTTTTCAGTGCAAACAATTCAGTATCCACCTCTATCGAGAATTTAAAAAGTGATTTATTACAAAATTGCCCTTTATTTTCGTCACTGGATGTAAAATCTATGGAGATATCTTTTTCGGCAGTTGAGAGCCCTTCTGAAGTATTTTGAGATGGATCCCTAACCCATTCGTAACTTGCTATCAATTTGCCCTCGTCTGTGTACTTGTTGATGCTTTATTATCGTCGAATGCTCGCTGCGATTTAAAAATATATCTGTGATTTTGTTTTAATCCACCACCGTAAATACTTAATACTGTGAATTACAATTAACGCGTGAATTATGAAATGTACATTCAAGAGAGATACTCGGCAGCTAATCGATTCGGCCAAGACTGACTGGAATTGCATTTTTACGTGTTTTTTGCAGACGTCCGTTAGGTTGCTTAGACTTACGTAAACGTTCGCGAGAATGCCAAATGTAATATATATGGTAAAGAGCAACAAAAATTAGACTATTTTTAATGACATTTTTACTTTTAGAAATGGATGACGAAGGAAATAAATCTTTAATTAAATATCATTTCTCAATCTGTTTCAATTAAAAAAATTAGAGAAAGAAAAATAACATTTTTTTAACCTTTTATTTAAAAGTAATTTACTTAAAATATATATTACTTAAGAGTAACATATATAAAAAATTTAACAATCTTATTGATTCGTACGGTTTATAATTAAGATCATATTATAGCTTTAGTGTCAAAGTACATTATTATTGTATTCAATATATTATTATTATTATATAAGGGGGCGCGACAAAAATTATGATTGAAAATTGGGTAGTCAGTATTGAAAGTTTGAGAAGCACGGATCTAAAATATAAACAATCAACGTCCTCCACCTTAACGGGTCCCGGTAAAATTATCCAACGGATACCAGTCTTCGTCGATAAAAATGGGGAGAACTCTGCTTTAAGAGATAGGTAATCTTCCTGTAGGGAATTTGACAATTATAGATTTTTTTCGTTCAGGACAAGTAATAATGCTCTAAGAACTGCAAAACAATCTTTTATAACACTTCTTACATATTTTTAGCCAATACCAGAAAACAGATAATTTTAAAAGCTTAGCACTCTGAAAGGAACCAAAAATTTAACACTAAAACACTTCATCAACAGTCTATGCACCAAAAATTTGATTTCCTTATTTGTTAAAATTTTCTCGATTTCATCAGGTGTAACCACTCATTTTCGCCGACAGGCCGCCAACTTGGATTATAGTGATTTCGCTAGTTGTGTTATACACTGTGAATTCCCTCTCCACTTAATTTTCCTAAGGCACTTCTTCTTAAGGTGTAAGGCTAAATTTAATATTATTCGCAACCCTGCGGAATCTCAGAGACTGATGCATGTAAACAGCTTTTCCATCTGAGGCCAAAAGTACAACGTATAATACGTTCATACCGCTTTAGGAAAAGCTTCTCACTGACTTATATATACGTCGTTACTACTCAAAAGTTTAGATGTGTGCTGATTGACGCGTGTGTTCCTGTTTAACCTATGCAATTTTAATTTTCTACGGTTTACCTGATACGTGTGTCGTCTCCTTATCCCTATACATTATTTCATTTTTCAGTATACGACTACGATCGGAACCGTGGTTTTACAAAAGCGTACAAACGAATAATTTTTGGAAGTGATAACTTCTATTGGCACGATTTGCAGGAGAGTGAACTTGAATGAACGTCACGCTCGGGAATGTAACACTCATTCTGCTTTTTTCGCCTTCATTTGGACATACACACCCCCAAAAAGGAAAGGAGGGACATTTCCCCCTGCCACTCTGACACGCTGTAGTTTGCCCCCGACCCATCAATACGCCGTAAAAGTAAAGTTCCGAGCTTCGATCTAAGTGAGGCTCCCTCCCCCACCGCCTCTTTCTACTGAAATGAATGCGGGTTTCTTTTTAATCCTAATTGAAGCATGAAAATGAAATGACATATTTTTAAAAAAGTAATATAAAAAAAAAATTAAGCCAATTTCTTCTTAGATCAACAAAGAAAAATTTTATGTTATCTACTTTTTATTAAATAGTTACAATTAATATAAATACACTGGTGTGCAAAAATTAAGGACGAGACGGTTTTTTCAATATAACTTTGTACAAAAGCTTTCCAAATCAACACATTTAATACCGTAAGATCCCCAATACATAAGGACATGTGTAATGTAAGCAACACTTGTGAAGGTCCCCTTGGACCTCACTTTGAGAACGAGAATAAGTTGGAGTCATATAAGAACCAGTAGCCATTTTTATAAATAACTTTATTTGGTTATCTTATCCAAATAGTATCAAAGACTTATTAACAAATATATCTAAATAGCTTTATGAGGTTTAAAAGATTTTCTCTTAAATATTTAATGATCTAATTAATTAACAATTAGAATATCGATAACGCAGAGATCCCAGAATTATATTTAATAATGTTCCTATTGAACATTTAACTTTAATCTCAATCCTAAAACTTTAATGAGACTTTAATCAATATTTACCACACATGCAGTTCAGCTCAGCCTAGAAATCTCCAATAATATCTTTCTAATTTCACTATTATAACTTCTTACTTCAATCTCTCTCTGTCCTACTGTTCTAACTTTACGATTCCGTCTGACTTAAATACTTTATCTAATCTGCATAACAAGGAATCCTGTCCTCTTTTTGGAGCTGATTGGAAATAGGTAGGGAATTAAATTTCCCTAAAAAAGACGACTCAGAAGGTTAGTGATAAAGTTCCGTATAGATTTGTCACACACTTACTAAAAGAGAAATCAGAGGGATAAAAAGAAGCTTGATTGAAAATGTAGCATGGAGCGCAATGCGACTGAAGGCCGAAACATCCCTGTGATGGGTGTCCAGCAAGAAACATCCGGTCTTTAGTAGGGGATATGATCTCCCCTGACTGCTAGGCAGGTTTCACAGCGTCTGCTCATGCTGACAATGAGGGCGTCAATGAGTTGTTGAGCCATTGCTGCCCATTCGTCTTGCAGCGCCAATCGAAGCTCCCGAATCGTTACTGGTGGTAAGGTACGAGATGCCAAGCGTCTGCCTAGAAAATCCCATACATGCTCGATGGGATTGAGATTCGGAAATCATGCCGGGCAATCCATACGTTCAATATCCTCACTCTCTAAGAGCTGTTCGGCAGCTACTGTGCGATGACATGGTGCATTGTCGTCCATGAAAAGGAACTGCAGACCCATAGCGCCTCTAAAAAGACGCACATATGAAAGAAGAATCTCGTTACAATAACGGGTCCTGTTGACTGAACCTGCGTCGAAGATGTGAAAGTCTGTACGACTACCAAGCATGATTCCTCTCCAAACGAGAACACCGCGACCTCCATACCTGTCCCTTTCAATGATGTTCGAGGGATGATTGCGGCTTCCCCGCTCTCTCCAGATGAGTATGCGATGAGAATCGCTACTCAAACTGAATCTGCTCTCATCTGTAAAGAGTACTCGTCCCCATTCATTGTCTCTACAATTCCGCTGTTCCCGGCACCACAGAGAACGCCTTCTCCGATGGGCAGGCGTTAAAGGTACACACCGTACAGAGCGTCGTGCAAACAGACCACCACCGTGCAGTCTTCTGGCCACGGTAAAACGCGATATCGGTCGTCCAGTCGCCTGTGTCGTGTGTCTAACGATTTCTCCCGCTGTCTGCCGCCTGTTTCTTCTGGCCTATAAGACAATGTACCGGTCATCTGCGGGTGTGGTTCCTCGTGGACGACCACTACTGAACCCACGGATAGCTGTTCCTGTAGTTTGAAATTGTCTCAAGTCGTGAAACGATGCTGTGAGCAATTCCGAACTCTACAGCCACACTTGTCACACTGCGGCCTTCCTCCAACTTCCCAATGATTCGACCTCGGGTAAAAGCATCCAGATGTCGTCTAACAGATTGATTATTCGCCATTTCTCGCTGAGGCAGCAACTCGGTGTGATTTTAACTGCTATACGGCGTGCAATCTCTTTGCCAGAAATACTGATCTTAACCGACAACATGCTTTATTCTACTCAGACACTCCCCCATTACGTCTACCTGCATATCTGCGCATGTGCTACCGTACATCACCTTACTTAATCTCCTGATTGGTCATTCTGTCCGCTTTGCCTCTTCGTTCGGCTGATATGCTAATTTTTCGACTTCGTCCTTAATTTTTGCACACCAGTGTATGTATATACATAGGACAGAATCTCAACATTAAGTGATAATTAATTTTTATTAACTACCACTCAAATATTGTATTGTTATCCAAAACAATAGAGCATATAAAATTTCAGTTCAACTGAATGTTTTAAAACGTCAGAAAAAAAAACATTTTTAAATTTTGACACATGCCGCCGAAAGGGTCGCTAATAGTCTTAGAGAGAAAGAGAAATTCTACACTAAGATAAAACATAAAATGCAGAAAAAGGACAAATTTTTATAGAACTAGGTAAATAGTATAATTATCATTAGCAATATTGCAGTGATCTTAGGAATAAAAATCTATTTTTGTAAGTGAATTGGAATAGCAACGAACAAATAGTTCTATTAATCACATTACTTATATATACTTTGAGTCTAAAAAGAAAATTAAAACAATTAAAAATTTAAAATAACAAAATTAAGTATACAGGTATTAAGAAAAAGTTACATTAAATAATTTAAATACAAGAAAACAAAATATAATTAAGAAGACTTTCCTTGCAGCAGCAACGAATATATTTGTACAAAACTGCCATACAATGACAAAAGAACTAGTATAGGCCAGAGATCAGGTGATATAAATCTTCTGATTAAATCCCCTTTTAAATGTTTTGACCTAGATTCCTCCCTTCCCAATCAACTACGTGACCGCGGTAGCCGAGTGGTATAGGTATCGGATCGTGGCTTGCCTGGTCACGAGTTCGAGCCCAGTACCACTAAAGACCCTCCGTGTAGGGCAGCGATGCACGTTAAATCTGTCGAGAGCTGAAACGTCCTCCCGTTGGTGTGGTGTGGTAGTTAGGAGAGGGGGGTGCCAGCTCAGGTGTCGTCCACGTCACTTGACCATGGTTCAAAATTACGTGGTCCGTCGCCAAAAGCCCTCGTGTTGCTGAACAGCGCGACGTTAATATTCAATCAATTAATCAATCCCAATCAACTACCTGTCTTACTATCCCGTTGCTTAAATTAATTCATGGATATACTTGAATATTGTTAAATTACCAAAATTCACAAAGTCGGATCGGGTCTTCTGAACAAACTACGTTTGATTTTAAGTTGAAATTTTAAAGTAGATTTTTTAAAAAGAAAAATCAAAACCTTTAGTTGATTTTTTTTAAAATCGTAATTTAACTTAATTGTGTCAAATGATTCAAATGAAGCACTAGGAAGTTTGGAACAACGCTTGACGGAATCTATTTATAGATATTTAAATAAAATTTTGAATCTCTAAAACATTTATAACCTATTTCAGCTACCATAAACCTATTGTTTCCTTCTTAGAGTACAATTAATTCTCAAATATGATTCTATATTTCGTACAAAAACATTACTTTATGAGTACAGATACATGAATAAATAATTTTATAGGACAATACTAATACCCCCTTGTTTTTTATTCACCTTACTAATTCCTGAAATAACATTACAAAATTTGAAGTTATCACTTCTATCATGTGGTCATAAGCACACACATTTTTTTAAATATTTTTTTAAAAAAATTTGGAATATGTATTGTTACGTTGATCGGGGTTCAAGATTTTATGCAGATCAGTCGCAAAGAACAAGACAGTTCTTTAAGAGTAATAAGAATTTATTGTCGAAAAAACAATCCTTGAAATACAGAATTCAGCAGAAAAATTCGCATAGTTAATTATTTAAAGATTTTCCCACCTTCTAAAGCACTGAGACACAAATATTGGTGTCTAAAATACACGCATGCAAAATATTATTCACAAGTCTTGCTCGTCCTACTCAAAATCCGAGCTAATTGCTAGTAATCAAGGTCAAGAGAAGATCATTAATCACTAGTCAAAACAATACTGACTGACTGACTTTCAAACAGCATCTCTCTATTTATATGCCTCTTGGATCTTTCAAGATAGATCCACTTACATCATATGTTTTAAAATCAGTGGATTTCTCCAGAAACTTCCAGAATAATCAAGAGGGTCCTGCACTAGCCAAAAATGGTCGCCCAAGTTGCAAAATTGTCGCCAAGTCACTAACTTGTTCACCAAAAATGATGCCAACTTTGCTTTATCACCAAGATTCCATTGAATCACCACTATAACGTAAGGGACGGCATTGCTTGCAAATATTACAATTTAAGCATAAAATAAATATAATATAGAGTAATATAAATGCATTACAAATCCAAATATAAATAATTATTTACACTATGTTACGCAAAATTCGCAACAGTATGTAACTATATTATATTCTAATTGACTAAGTTATAATTTTAAGTATAATAACAATTGATAATTAATATGTTTTTTGCACTGTCTAAATTTTTCATTCTTCCTTTCTAATAATTCCTAACTCAAATGAAGGTATGTAAATAATCTAAAACTACAGCACACGCTGGGAGATATCACGTAGCTGGCAGTTTTGTTTACTACGAGATATCTTGGCAGTGAATGGGTTAAATCAATACTTCGTTGCTACATATGGATAAATCAATATCATTGAGTTAAATTTGATTTCACTTTCACATTTTAAAATTAATTTTCTAATGCAGACTTTGATATACCCACTCACTCGATTTCGATGCATCGCTGCGGCGACATATTCTGAAGAAAGTAGCATTTTTGATTAGGACTAGTCGATTGAGCAAACAAGGATTCTTCAATTGATATCCTTCTGGGATAGATTGCTGATTGAGTATTCTATATGAATTGTCTTGTTCGAATATAATGAGTCTTTTTTTTTGTACAATGCCTGGAGGTGATGGCAAGAAAAGTGTATGTTTATAGTAAAGAATCGTTTCATTCAAGTTATATTCTTGAAGTATGCGTGGGTTTGTTGTTAAATAAAGGTATACATTTATAGTAAGTTAAACAATTTCTTCTCCATAATGCGGGACTTCGTTTAATTTGGACGAAAGTTAAACATTAATTTAAAAAAAAAAGTGGAGTTGTGTACGAGTTACTTTGTTTTGAGATTCTTTCAATAATTTAGTGATTATTCTAGAAAGGAAATTTAATTGATATCCAGTATTTAGTGTAGTGCAACTTTTTGAACATATAGGAGATGTATCATTATGTACCCTATAATCAATTGATAATTTTAACTTTTCGATGTATAAGCAGAAAATTATCTGGTTAACTGACACTGGAGTATACATACGTATCTCCTAGTCTGCATGTCTGTACGTCCAATTACACAGGACATATATATACGCCTTTCCGAAGAATGACTTTCTCATTGCTCTGTACATCAGTACAGTCATTATAAAGACTTTTGAACGCAATTTGACATTGACAGTATTTGTGACTTAAGTATTTATTTCAGAAAATGATTTATTTATACCTTTTCCCAGCAATACACCCCATTCACTCGCATAAGGTGGCTCTGGGGAGCGAATTGCTTAAATTTAATAGGAAGTTAAGCAGTTAATTCATTGTTTGTACTTCAGTTTCAGCATGGTTTCTTGAAACTTTTCACATATTGCAAACTTAATTTACGTTGCACTGCAAAAGAACAGGAGGGCAATGCATATTTTATTATTAATTTAATTATCAAGTTAAGAACAAGTTTGATAATTATCAGTAACACTATGGGCACCTTTCTTGATAATTTGTACGGATATAATTAATTCCCGATTAAAACTCACCCGAGTCGCTCCCCAATGCCGCCATTTGTGGCGTAGACGAGCTTTTGTTGAGGATGTTTTGAGGGGGAGAAAAGAAATACGCAAATCCTCTCTCTCTCTGAAATAAATAAATCCTTCGCAACTATCAAGGTTCTTTTATAGAATTCCAAAGCCGTCGGAATAATTTTATGGACAGAACTACACAGAACTTCGGAAAGACATATATATACGTCCAGAAAATTAATGCTTTGACTGAGCGAGACGTTTTTATACGTCAGTGGCACATCAAAGGTTAAAGTCGTATTGCAGCTTTATTCTTTTAGGAATGAATAAAGAAATTCACTGATATAAGAAAATCATTCGCAAGATTCTTTTGTTGCATCTCAAACCCTTCGGGACAGTTTCAGGAATAACAGTGCACAGAAAAGATCGTACTCCGGAAATATATATAAAAATACGTCCGGGGCATTAAAAGCACCGGTTGAGCGAGACGTATATACACGACTGTAGCACTTAAGAGGTTAAAGGTGTATTATAGCTTTTGCGTCAAAGTACAGTATTATTGAATTCAATACATTGTTATTGTATGCAGGGGGGGCGCGATAAAAAATAGTGGGTCGCGTATATTGAAAGTTTGAGAAGCACTGCTGTATGATTTTCATTATGGTTTATTGATGTTAATGAACAAAATATAGAAAAAAAGAAACGGGCATTTGTAACCTGCATTTGAGCAGATCAGACTAATAAATCAAGAAAAAGACCTGATGAAGTAATAAATATTAATCATGAAAAAGAAAGTAAATTTGAAAAAAAAGGCTGCACATATAAGACGTTTGAGTTGAAAGAAACGTTTTCAAATGCTACTTAAAAAACTCCATCAAGAAAGATATGAGGCTACAAGTGTACTCCAAGACATATTCCACCATGTCAAAAACCCACAAGCAAGAAGCAGTTGTTCTTCAGTGCCTTCTCAAGATTTCCATACTTGCGACTTAATTTTCATTGCGCCACCCTCAAATAATGTATTGAATGCAATAATACTGTACTTCGACGCTTAAGCTACAATGCTACTTTAATTTTATAAACTGCACTAATTATCAATATATGTATTATATTTTGTATATTACAAGCCCATGGAAGTCTCTAGTAATTACTAAACTTGCTTTTAATTTCGTATTGATAAAATAATTATTAAATACTTTTTGCCGCACTGATACATTTATAAGTATTTTATATAAGTGTGAATATATATATATATATATATATATATATATATATATATATATATATATATATATATGTATTTTATTTTGTATCATGTCAGAATATATTTTATTTTGCTTCATTTCGGTAAATCAATGATTATTTTATATCTTTTATTTCGAACTTTTCGACATGTTTGCATCCCCCTCTCCCACCTAGAGTTATCATGCCTTCCAAGAGGTAGCGCCCCACAGTTTGAGAAACGCTGTTGTGCATTTGTCGATCATCAAAAGGACAATAAAAACTACAATAACTTTAAAAAAATATTGATAGGAACTCAATTGATAGTTCAGTATGATAGGAATTTTTCTCAAATTATCAGAGAAAAAAGTGCATAAAAGTAGGTAATTATACTTTCTCTTAGTTAAATTATTCATTAGAATTACGATTTTTATAGTGTACAATAAAAATAATTATAAAAAAGTGATTGGGGTGACTCCGTTACCCCCGAGCAACCTTTAACGTTAATATCACACGCGTGTATTATCCCGTGTTAAAAGTTAATTTCCCTATTGAATATTTCATCCTTTACAATTTTTCCGCTGTTAATCAAAATGTAGTAACTTATATTCCCCCCCATACCAATTCCAAGCTATATTCATTAAGTTGTTAAAAATAATGATTCTTTTTATTGAAAAAACGGTACACACAAAAGTAATATTATTTTTCTTTTTTAGATTTGTTTTGATGCAAGACCTTGTAATAAATACATTCTAATAAATGTCAATTCCAGAGGTCTAAGTTTCTAATTAACCTTTATTTAAAGTCTCTAATGAAGTCTTATATTTTTTTATGTCATGTTTTAATTTCAAAACCGTGTCGGACTAATTGACCGAAATTAACTAAACACCGAAACCTTTGTTTTAATTTTCTACTTTTGTTACTTTTAATTTTTTTTTGTTATTAAGGATGTTTTGTAACAGAACAGATGCCAAGAAAAAATAAATTATCCTTTTTTTAACGATAAAGTTTTGAAATAAAACTAGATATGGTAATGATGGTTCATAAGCGTAAATTGTAACTTTTTTTAATCAAAGAAAATAAACTCTAAAAGGGATCGACTGGCCCCATTATTACCAATTACATTTTCGTTCATTCTCGTTACTCAAATTGTAAAACTGTAATTTATGCATTTTATGCGGTTATAATTCGTTCTTGGAGTTTCTCTTCAGTAACATTTAACTTTTTACTGTCCAATTTTAAAAGCAATTCTTTATGTATAAATAAATCTAATACAGTGCCACGAAAAACTTTTTTTAAAAAAATAGAGAGCAAATTTTGTGCAATTAATGTTTTATTTTCTTATGTAAAACTTTCATCTAAATTAGTGTAAATAATTTGTGTCTGGATGTTTAAAAAATTAATTCTACTTTCTGTATGTTAATATTACAATTTTATGATAAAATCGTAATATTTGCAAGCAATGCCGTTCCATATATTATAATGGCGTTCCAATGAAAATACAGGCAAAATAGCATCATTTTTGGAGAATATTGTTAGCGGTTTGGCTAATAAATAAATTTTTAAAGCATCACAAAAACCATTTATATATATATATATATATATATATATATATATATATATATATATATATATATATACTAGCTGGTATTCCCGTTCTTCGAATGGATGAATCGAAAAATTAAATAAACTTAATTGAATGATATAAAGAAGTTTTTAATGAGTTAATTCTACGTGAATTGAAAATTAAAAAAAAAGTATTTTGCATATCTCAGCTGAACAAAAAACATATTTGTTAAATTTTAAGTCTGTAGATCTAATAGCTGATGAAAAGGATTTTTTTTATAACTCCCCGTAACTCTATTGTGGTTCAATTTTTGCAAACACCTTCCTAAGCTGAACTCTGCTCAGCAAAGGTATCATATTATTACAAATTTTGTATAATAAATGCTTAAAACAGTGCAATTTATTTATATCTGGATGACTGTTATGTTGATTGTTGTGTATTTATTTTATATTAAATTTATAATATTTGCAAGCAAAGCCGCTACTTACATTATAATGACAATTTAATGGAAACAGCGAAATGTTGGCGATAGAGCCAAGTTGGCCAATATTTGTCGACCACGTTGGCAGTGGCGTAATGGAGAATACTTGGGCCCCCTGCGAAGAGAGGTTTTGGCCCCCCCAAGTTGAATTTTACAAAGGGTAGGCACTTGGCGATAGTCATGCTCTGGGCCCTCTAGAGCCCTGGGTCCCCCAGCAATGCGGGGGTTTGCGGGGTGTACATTACTCCACTGCACGTTGGCAACTTGGCGATTGATTGAACGATGCTGAAGGTGATATGCTGTAGCACTACCTGATGGGGACCTGCAAAAAAGCGGATAGAACAAAAACCTTGTCCACAAAAAACGACATATATTTGCTAATTTTCATAGTGATGGGTTGAACCATGTCGGAGTGAATCGAGAACATATTTACAACCATCCATTTATATATACAACACAGATGTTTTAAAGCAGCAAATTCAAAGAAAAATGACGTGTTCTTCTCCTTTTTTTCTTCACACGAATAAGTATTGAATTAAAATTGCTTGTGCTGATGAACGCTTGTAAGCGAAAAGTGGAACTTTTTGAAACAACTTAAAGAATGGGGCTTAAAAGAAATTTTTTTAAAATTTATTTTTGCCTGTCTACTGTATAATGTTTCTGGAAACTTTTCCACACAGAGAAATAAAATTTTTTTATGAGTTTCCAAACAAACACATTCGCATACGCCCGGTTTCAGATTATTATTTTTTTTATGGAAATGTTTTCAATGCATTTTTACTTTAAATGGAATTGATTTTTGCCACTAGGATCTGAATAGTTAAATCGACACTGTATTAAATTTCTGCAATTTTCTTTGTTGTATTAAAATACGTAAAACAAGTAATGACTGATTTTAAAAGGACAAAATCTGTTTCCCCGGACATTATATTATGTGCAATCGGAATGTAAAAAGTGAAATGCAATATAAACATGTGTTTCTTTAAATATAGAATTCCATTATTAAAGGAAACAAAATGATTTGTTTTTCAGTGATAAAATTTCCACCTCAAATGACTTATTTTCTAGAATTCTAAAAACAGCCATTTTCAAGAATCTAATGACGGATTGCGTTTCAAATTCTTTTTGGATTCGAGTTGTGGTTTGGATTAAGTGGCCGCGGTCGCCGAGTGGTATAGGATCGTGGCTGGCTTTGTCACAAATTCGAGCCCAGTACCACTAAAGACCCGCCGTGTGCAGGGCAGCGATGCACGCTAAATCTTTCGAGAGTTGAAATGTACTCCCTTTGGTGTGGTGTGGTAGTTCGGAGAGGGAGTCCAAGCTCAGATGTCGTCCACGTCACTCGACCATGGTTCAAAATGACGTGGTTCGTCGCCAAAAGCCCTCAGGTAGCTGAAAAGTGAGACATTAATATTCACTAACTCACTCACGTACTGCGGTTTGGATTAAGCCTTAACTGCCTATTAAAAGATGTGGTCGTGGCAGACTAGTGGTCAAATTATGGGACCGTGGCTGGCTTCTCAGGAGTTCGAACCCAGAACCCCTTAAGACCTGCCGTGTAGAGGCACGATATACATTAAATCTGTCGAGAGCTCAAACGTCCTCCTTTGGTATGGTAGTTAGGAGAGGTGTGACAGTTCAGGTGTCGTTCTCGTCATTTGACCATGGTTCAAAATTACGAAGGCCGTCATTTAAATCCCTCGTGTAGCTGAACATGGCGATATTAATATTCCCTCACTCACTCACTCGCCGATTAATAGATACACGATTCTCTAAAGGAAAGGCACAAATACAAAAATTTGTGTCTGAAATAAGTAAAACATTCACAAACACTGTCTAGGTATTTTTATTGCATCCCCGAAAGCCTTCGGTATAGTTTGACTGACAATAGCTTAGAGAAAATAATCGCAGTTCGGAAGGATGGATATATATCCCGGGGCACATAACGCACGGGTTGAGGGAAACGGATATGTTCGCTACAGGCATTTAACCTCTCAAGTACACTGAATTTTTTTTTTTACTTTTAGCGAAGTTCTTTCAGAGTTCAACGTCTCGTTGGCTACTTTTGCAGGGAAACCAAGCGCAGTGCTTCTCCAACTCTGAATATATGAGACCCAGCATTCGGTCCTAATTTTCTCATCGCCTCCCCCCTCCACAATATTACAATATATCGAATTCAAAAACATTATACTTTGAAACTAAAGCTACATCCTGACTTCAATCTTATACGTACCACTGACGTATATTAACGTCTTTCCGAAGTGCGATGCTTTATGTGCACTGATATCCATAAAATTATTTCGAAGGCTTTGGAAAGCAATACGAGGACCTTGACAGTGTTGTTGGCGAAGGATTTACTCATTTCAGAGTGTTTGCTTGTTTATTCCTTTTCATCCCTCCTCCTAATACGCGCACTTAGTTGGGGTGTGACCGCATTGGGGAGTGACTTGAAAGGGAAGGTGAGAGATGAGTTATAAAATTATCAAGATAAATATTCATTTTTGGATATTTTTAATATGAAAAACCCATGGGGGGGGGTCACTGCTAATTTTTAAACTTGTGCTTAACTTAGTATTGTTAACTTAATTATATAAAATACATTGTTCAGTTTTATAAGTGAATTATATTAGTGTAATTTTATTTTTTATTACGGTATTTACTAGAAGTATTTTGTTTGTTTACTTTGAGTAAATTAGTTTCCGTGTATGATCTTTTGCTTTCGACTTTTCAATGGGATCGCCCACCCCCGTAGATTTATCACGCCCCCCCCCTAAGGGACGCTCCCACAGTTTGAGAAACGCTCACCCAGCGACATTTAAAAGTGTGAGTTGGCAGCATAACATTTCAGTCTGCCGACAGTCCTTCGCGATGTTCTGAAGTTATTTTTCAGTGATGTGAAGATGCAAATACAGACGCATATTAAATGACTACATACTACAAGAGTCCAAAAGTTCTCGGAATAGTCACACATATTGACACAGGTGTACGTTGGAGGGGAAGTATCTCTTTTGGAGGGTGGCAGTGCTGATACGTTTTAACACACAGCTATTTGGAATTTATTTCTGGCATTGTCGGTGTTAGCTGCAGATTATTTCTGACAAAGAGAATTTTTCATTCGTCGCAGTTTGAAATGTCTTTGGAGCAACTTGAGGACATCAAAGTCTGCCTTTTTTTCAAGCATACGGAAATGTAGCCATGATAAAAAAAACCCGCCTGTATGCGAGTGGCAAACGTTTTCGTAAAGGACGCACAAACAACGACTGGGTACCCCTCGTCTACCACAGATGAGAGTGTTGAGCGCATTTGAGAAAGCGTGTGTGCTGACAAATAAGCAATGATTTAATAGCCTCTAAACTTTGAATTTCACATTTGGGCCGGCACAGCATTCTTCGTGATGATTTGAAAATGAGCAATATCATGTTTGTATTTGCGCATGATTCCAAAAATGTTATCACCGGAACACAAAGAAGTAAGAGTGAACATGTCATGGAATTTTATGGCTGAGAAAGATGACTGTTTCTTGAAGAAGTTCTTGACAGATGATGAAACATGGTGCTTTCTTAAGGGGGTCACTTCACGCAGCATTTTCCCTATCTCTAATGTTTAAAAAATGACCAAGTTTAAGGAACATTTTTTAAAAATTGGCTGGTTGCATAGTCATGAATTTTTTTTTGTGTATTCATTGTATTGTTTTTATTATTTTAATGGGAGCATTTTTTAAAATTTTAATTAGTTTTTTTTAAAAAAATTCATATGTGGAGTAACACGTCAAAATTTTTAAAACGATGAAAATTCTTGTACATTTTAATCCATAAATATTTTTTGAATAATCTTTTTGACAAAATCTCTCATTAAAATATTTATTTGTATTGTGTTAACATATGTGCAAAGTTTCAAGGCTGTAAAATAAGTAGTTTTTTCAAAAATGTTCCTTTTGTGTTGAAATTTACACTTTTGAGAAATAGTGATTTAAAGTAAAAACTAACTATTAACTAATGCACACCAGAACTATAACTTGGGATTGCTAGTGTCATCTGCAAGATCATCTTCTTGCCTACATTTTAATTGTTTGTTTTTAATTCTAGCTTCTTTGGTTCATTGTAAAAATGACTATTCTGCTTACCTAATACACGGATGATCTACTTTTTGCAATGCTCGACATTTGTAAAATTCAGGGGTTGAATGTTTAATACATCTAAAACTTTTAATTTGGTAATGAAGCCTTGATTATATAAGTATATAGCTTCATGTACTATAGTTTTTGAAGTTCCCAATTGCACAAATACAGTTTTTGGAATTATACACCAAAAATTATTTCCGCTTTCACTCATATTTTGAGTTTATCAAGCAAGCATCCAGATAAATGTTCAAGATTAGTGACCTCTAAATACTTTGTTTATGCAATTCTCTTAATTGCAATAGGTAAGTCGTGTTTATGCTTGTATGTGGAACCTTTCAGTGTGGACATATTATATCTACACCACAAGTCACATCCCATGGGGCATAAACCGTGTCGTAGATTCAAACCTGTGAACATTTTATCAAAAATTATAGTCCATATAGCTTGCCTTATGGCTGACAAATTTTCCTGAGTTGTTTTGGACAGCCAAAACATAATAAATTTGCAATTTATTTATTTCAGCATCTGTCAAGCCATTCGGCATCCTAGAGATTTTTTGTCTTTAAGCTTTTTGTCTTTTAATTTTGATTTTAAGGCCCTAAGTCATGTCCCCATCATTTTCTCAACATGATCAACACATTCTAATTGTTCAATATTGACATATCTTTAGATTCTAAAACTGCTTTGTATGCTTTAGAGTTCCCATATAGTCCAAATATTGTGTATATCGTAAATTGTGTAATGTCTGCGAGCAATGAGAGATACAAAAAAAAAGTGCACCTCTTCAATTTCCATTCCCCTACTATTTTCAATGTAACTTGCCGAACACTCATTGCTATGTACATTGCTGTTAAAATTACATGAACATTTCTGCGATAATATTTTAGCATCAACAACTTTCCCAGTGTCCAAACTAACTGCCGTAACAACACCATTTAGAAATATATAGCTTCTTTTTAGCCAGGTACCATGGATAGCCACTGGTACATTTGGTTATCCATTATTAAATATTGTTTCGGCAGCAGCTAAAGCCATAGACACTTTGGTTACTTTCTCTGTCGCATTATTTAATGTATGCATGGAATCGTAAAACCACTATGGTGTAAGTGACAAATGCATAACTCCCCAAAATATTTTTGCAACTGCTTCTTTTTAAATAGCATATAAAATTCTATTGTGTCCACTTCATATAATTTTGTATCTTTTTTGATCAACTACTGTTTTAGTAAACCTGGTATTAAGAAATGTTTGAATAAGACCACAAAAGTCACAACATATTAGCAATTTTGTAGCCAAACCCTAGATTTGGCGACCAAAATTTATGTGAATACCTTGGTTTTTACAATAATTTTTTGTAATTAATGTTGTTTCAAAGCACAAAAGAGCAGTACAATGTCAGGCATTTCACAGAAACAATCAAATGAATCTAAAAAAGAAACATACTCTTTATTAAACTTACCTAACTTAGATTTTAAAGCTGATTTATTTCTGTTGAAATTGTCTGACTTATCAACATTTAAATCCATAAAAGTTTGGGTTTTTGTACATTTCTTTCCAAATTCTTTAGTTTTTTAAACATTTTATTACTTAACAGAGTTTAAAAAACGTTTTGTAAACGTTTTATTAATGTTTTTGATGTAAAACACTTGCGCACGATAGCAGAAATCCGTTGCATTTAAGGAGGTAAAAAATAGGCTGTAAGTAAACAAACATCTACAACTATTCACTTCACTTCTTTCCTGTATGAGTTGCTTATCAAAATAAATTCTTTTAATCAATTTAAACCATTTGATAAGGCTGAAAAGTAGCATGTGTCTTTTGTTTTGATTTAAGAGGGCGTGGCAATCAGCGGTTTTGGGGTTTGGCAGATGTAAACAACTTTTTAAAAAAAATATTAAAAATACTTCTAATTCAGCTAGAGCAAAAATTTAAACTGCATTAGAAAGAAAAGGAATGATAGTTTATGTTTCAATCAAAATTGAAAAATCGATTTTTTCATGGATTTTCATGAAGTGACCCCCTTAACAGACCTCAGATAAAATGCTAGTCAAGTGAATGGAAAGGAGAAACTTCGCTTGCACAAACTCCGAAAAAAAATACAACGAAGTTACTAAAGGACCTCTCAGAAAATGGACTCCAGGCGAGTTTTGAGCAATCATACGCACTTTGGAACAATCTTGTGGACGAAGCAGAACAGCACTTTGAAGTTAAATAAGATTAATATATGTTCTATTTTTAATGATTTATAATTGATCTATTCCGGGAACTTGTGTCCCTATCATGCGGCTATCGTGGTCTGCTCTATACAGTAGTCAATCATATTAAAGGTCTGCCGACTACAAAAGGGTACATTTAGTTGTGTGTGTGTGTGTCCCCTTGAAGTAGCTGGTCCATTGGTGACACTGTTCTATTCTATGCATTCAAAATGCGTAGTACGAGCCGAAAATTCGGGTGCTGCAGCCGTTGCTGCCGTGAGGCATGTGCACGTGGGTGCCCCATTTCTACATTATCTACGTGACCTGTATTTGTAGGAAAGAACGAAGAACTTGACGGTTTCAGTCATCTTAATATCTCTTCATTAAGATCTTAACTTAATCACTATACACAATGTGATAATAATAATTATAGAAAGCGGATTTGGAGTGAGAAGGCACAATTCACATTACCCAATAATCGCGTAATTGACCAATATATCTGACTTTATAAATTATTTTTAATCTTTTTAATATACGTAGTACCTTATATCTCAATTGAAGACGCTTACCGCTAAATCCTGAGTAACAGCTACTCTCTTGGTCGCACTGATGTGGCTTTTATCCTTGTGGAATGGTATCCACCTTTATCTTGAATACACAGGTACGGGTAGATTAATCCTTGAACTAGTGATTTCCTCTAACTTTAACTTAATTGCGTTTAATCGTAAACATAGACCTCATATAGGAACTTTACATAGTCACCTCATGAACGCTAAACTTCTACTATTTATAAGATTCCTAATTTGCATTCTCACGTTTTCCTTCTGGATTTGGTTGGAAAGAATTGCTATTCTGGCTCCAAAGAACCTCAATAGGAGATTAGTAGAAATCGCGATGAAAACCCGCCGCAAAGTAAGTACCTAAATTTAAACCACTTAAAATAGATTCTCCTAACTCTCCAATACTTGGGTAAGGTTGGTTTATATCATGCCATGTATCCGTACTTCACGCTTATCTTCCGAAGAAAGTTATCTTTGTTCTGTGATGTAAGAAAGATGGATTTTCTTGAGAGGCGCTGAACATTAAATTCTGTGAAATACCAATGGAGACTTTGGAAATGGTAAGTAAGGTGTATGGTGAATCTACCACAGCGAGATCTAAGATTTGCGAATGGCGCCGGTGGTTTAAAGAGGGAAGATAATTCATCGCTCACATACATTGAACGATTTGAACATCCGACTTGACGAAACGCGAAAAATGTTACGTTGGTATCTGAATGTATTTGAAAAGATCGTCGTCAAATACTTGCACGAATCCCTGAAGATACACACTTCTCGGAGACGATGTTTCAGAGAATCCATTCGTCGTAAAGGGCCTCAGTTCTGGCAGAATGAAGTCTTCTGCGTGACACCGCACCAGCGCATGGAACCCAGTTGGTAAAAGATTTCCTATAAAGAGATCATTAGTAATTTAGCTAACTGAAGTAACCTGATCTCTGGTACTCCCTCTCCTAACTTTCACATTACACCAAAGGAAGGACGGTTGAGCTTCGGTAGATCTGACGCTCATCACCCTTTTGACATGTCAAGTCGCAGCAATAAGTAAAACCTCTGAAGTGAATATGATGCTTCTCGGCCCAGTTTCTTACGGCGGAGCATTTTTTTTACGAAGAAATAATAATAATTATATCTAAGAATCATGATTGAAAAGTAAAGCTAAAAACTGCGCTCTCTCTCTCTCTCTCTCTTAGTCAAACCGAGTGTTTTTACTCCTGTATGTCGATAGCTCAATTTTACTAATCACACACACAAAAAGTATCTTGGGTTAAGACGGGGCTTCTCAAAGTTTCAGTATTCGTGACCCAATATTCAATCATTATTTTAGTCACGCCCCCCTCAAACAATAGCAATGCATTGAATTCAATAATATTACACTTTGATGATAAAACTACGATACGCCTTTAACCTCTTGAGTGACACCAGAGAATATAAACATCTCTGTCAGCCAAAGCGTCAATTTCCCGGGACGTATATATACATCTTTCGAAAGTAAGACCTTTTCTGTGCACTGCTTTCCTTAAAAGTATTCCGAAGGCTTTGGAATGCATTAAAAGGACCTTGTCAATGTTTGCGAAGGATATACTTATTTCAGATGATTTGCTTCTACATTCTTCTCCACTAAATACATCAAACAAAAGGCGTGCCTACGTTGAAAACGGTTAACATTGGGGAGCGAATCGTGCAACTTTAATTGGCAGTTAAGGGATTTTTTATTATAAACCGTACAAAAATTAACAAGGTAAGTGTTAATTTTTGAATGTGATCTTCTATTCGACAGAGTTCCATGGGGTCGATGGTAATTATTAAACTCGTTCTTAACTTAGTATTGTTAAATTAATTATAATAGTATTGTTAAATTAATTATAATAAACATTGCATAGCACCGATATATTAATAAGTATAATATATCAGTGTAAATGTGTATTTTATTTTTTATTGTGTCAGAATGTATTTTGTTTATTTACTTTCATTTAATTAATATTTTTTAAAATAATCTTTGTTTTCCACTTTTCAATATGCTCGCGCCCCCCTCGTTAAATTGTCACGCTTCTTAAGGGGGCGCGCCCCACAGTTTGAGAAACACTGGATCAAGAAATCCCATACCTCCGTCACCCTCACAGCCCACTCGATGGAAGTACAGGAGGATTCATAAAGAAGGATACAGTTTCAATGCTCAATAAATAGAAAGCAGTGTAAGGTATTAGGTGTTACTTGAAACAAAATGGCACGGGCTATTTTAAGTTTTGTTAGGGGTAATCACAAATGTGTTCTATGTGTGAAACCTTAGAAGCACAATACATTGAGTGGGTATGTAATCCATTTCCCCCAAAATGCATGGTATGGTATCTGAATCAAGTTCATGGATAGCGGTCTTGTTCCGCTGTTTCAGCTCCGCTTGGTCAACAGGAAGAGAAAGGATGAATGTCAAGTCCGAACTTCTGGGTGGTCATTGAGTGAATGACATGTTGCTGTCATTACCGGTTCGTCTAATTCATTAGAGAGAGAGAAATCCATCGAGGAAATGTCTCACGTTCGCCATCCCACTTTGGAGAATGCAGAATGTCTTCAAAGAACAGTAGCATCAATCACAAACGGTTAACATATCCAAACAAGTAATATAATTTTTTTTTAAAAAGTTAGTTCCGACTTAGGTCAACAAAGAAACATTTTATTTTAGTTACATTTTACGAAATAATTACAGTTAATATAAATAGGTATATACATCTTACAGAATCACAATATCAAGTGGCAATTAACTTTTATTAATTATCGTTTAAGCATCATATTGTAATCCAAAATAATCACGTATATAAAATTTCAGTTCAACTGAATACTTTAAAACGTGAGAAAAAATTCTTTTAAAGTTTTGACCCAAATCACTAAAAATGAAACCAATGTGACTCTTTCTGCAATTCCTTAAATAATTAGTTTCAATCAATTAATTTTAATTAAATTATTGTATTTTTACCTAAAACAATTAGTGTATAGAAAATTGCAAATCAAACGAGCGCTTTAAAATGTGAGGAAAAAAACCTTTTCAAGTTTTGACGCAAGTCACCAAAAGGGTCGCTAGGTCGTCAAAAATGATGCCAACGTGGCTTATTTGTAAATCTTTAACTAATTAGTTTTAATTAATTAATTTTTATTAATTACAATTAAAAAAATTACTGTATTTTTATCCAACGTAATGTATATAAAATTTCAGCTCAATAGAGCACTTTAAAATGTATTTTATTAACGATTGAAAATTCCACCAAGATAAATAAATAATTATAGAGAGAGTGTGAGCTAATAGTAGGAATTGAAAAAAATGGCTCCCGTGTAAATTTGATAAATTCAAGAACACGAAAATCCTTTTCCACTGAGAACGCATCCTATTGACTGACTAGTCACATAACACCTGCATCACTTCCGTCAGTTGTGAGACACAATTTTTACATCTGATGGATCTATTCGCGATCTTTCCAGTAATCCTCTTGGGAAATCTTAGGGCTATCAATTTGTGTTATTCACAACCAACCCTACAGAAGAAGAAAATCGTGATTTGCGCGTTCTAGTTAAAAGAAAGAGTAGAAGAGGAGATAAACCAGTAATCGAGTGAGATTGTTACTGACAGGTATCATTATTGAATAATTGTGAATAAATACTTAAAATGGGAAAGATTTAGAGGGACGATTGATCACTGAGATTAAATTAATGTTAGATTAAATCGGACAATAGATTATGTTCTATACAAAGTAAGGATCGAGTTTGATAGTCTCTTAATCTTTCACGTATTTCTCATTGTTGCACTTTCGCGGTTAGCACTGATACATTCTCTTGCAGTTATTAATTGAATTTGTGTCGTTATATTGTGTGATGAATAAATAGATTGATTGGATCATGGCTAGGGTTTCTTCCCTACCTCCTACATGTCTAGGTGCCCGAGAATGAAGTGAAGACCTCTTACACATCTAAGTGGTATGTGTCTTTGATTATGCTTATACTTTCATGTACAAACTAAGACTTTCCCGACGCATTAGACAAAAGTTTCACTAGATTACGTTGGTGTTAGATCAGAACATCGAATCGTATTAATTATAGTTCACGATTTTTTTTTGCCAAATTCTCATCAATCCTGCCATTTGTCTTGTTATTTTCCATCATTTAAAATTTGTGTACAATTTGCAGTTTTTTTTTAATTGTAATTTCTGCATCCACATTTTTAAGCCTCTTTCTGCTTAACTACATCACGTTAAACAAAAACAAACCCATCTAATAGAAACTTCTCAAACGTAATTCTATAAGGGATGAAGTTTCTATAAAAATTACGCAAGAGAAGATAAACTGTTTCTTTTTCTTCTGTATCTTTTCTCTTAAATGATTAATTTGCGCGAGTCATATTTCATGCAGAAACTACCCCAGAGGCCAATTCTTGACACCTCGGACTTAATAAGTATGTAATTTCCTCAAGTGTGTTGAAGGAATTTTTTTTTTCCTTCTGGGCCGTTTTTTTTTCCTTTCTTACATCTCGGAAAGAAGAGAAATGCGTCGACATGCAATGAGAAAAGTTTTTTTTTCTGTGCATGGCGCGTGCGGGGAACTCTTTCGGAACACGCTACTGCGTTTTTTAATGTTTCTTCCGACGGGAACTGTCTCCTCTTTTTTTTTATATTTCTAAAAGAATTTTTGTTGTTTGTATAACTGACTCAATGACAAAAAAAAGGGGTGTTTGTTTTTGATCGTTTATGAAATTTTTAAGAATTAACACTAGAACGTCCGGGATTTCGATTATTCCTAAACGTCTGCCGGTGTCATTTCAACCGCGATATAAATTAAATATTATAATTGTTTGAACTGGAATAATTGCAGTGATACTCCGGAAGGGTTAAGTTTTAAGAATTTTTAATATTATTTAATGTAATTATACATTGTGACCCTTTATAGCATAAAAAAAACCTGACATTGGCCTTATGTTTCGTGAAGCTTGTTGGACTATGCTTTATCGCAAAGAACTCCGAGTCGCCAATCTGCCAGAAACATTACTATTAAGCGGTTTCCATTCTGTGCCCTCCCTAGTGACAAATATACCAGGATTTAATGGAATATTATCAATTACACATCTGCACTTCTTCAGATTCTTCGCAGTCACTTTCACTCAATGATTTGTTTTCATTGGAATATAAATTATAGTAAGACAACTAACCACACCATCCGATTTCTTCTCGGAAAGTTCTCGAAACAAGTTAGAAATGTCATTAGGTCTTAGACCTTCTTTACGAATCATTTGTTTCAGAGTACCTGCTCTGCACTAAGTTCTAGAATCGAATGATATTTTTTATAAGCAAGTACTAGAAACGAAACAATTAGACACAACTTTTTTTGTATAATTGATTCATTTTCACTGTGAACCCAATAAAACTGAATTTAAAGTCAAATTAATGTGCGATAGGGCTTTGGGAAGTTTGTCTTATCAATGGCATCAACGAAGTGAACTATATTTTGCTGAAAGACAGCTATTTATAATGATAAATTGTCTTGGTGACAAAATGACAGCATCGGACGTTCTAGGTATATTTAGTTGTGAAATTTATCTTAAATTAACTAGAACCACAAAACTTTGCGTAATTGCCACGAAAAATGATTAAAGGTCCCAAAAATGTTTCAAATTTCCTGCAAAAATGCGAAAAGAACAAAGTAAACAGGCTCTGGTGTCAATTAACACCGACGGACGTCCTAGTGTTAACCTCGTTAACTTGTAAGTGTTAATGGTTACCCTTCAAGCTCGAAAACTATTAGTGTGCAGATTACCTAGCTAATCAGAATTTGGATTAACTGATTTACCAGATTTGACTTGGTGCTCTTTATAAATTGATTATTTTATTGTTCTCTTCCCGAAAAGCTTTTTTAAGACCGGGGAAACATTTTAGATTTTTCATACCATTGAATATACATCGAACTGTCTAGGAAAGAAATGTTTTTTATATCGAATTCCTTTCGACCACCTTCGAAGCTTCTTTTTCTTATTCTCCGACAATAAAAAAAAAACCTTCAATCGAATTTCTTTAGAAACGCGAATTCTGTGAAGCTACAATATGAAAAAGAAAAAATAAAAGAAAATAAATAAATAAAATATATGAAAATTAAAAAATATACACATATTTTTTTAAATATTTGTTATTGTATTTATTTGTTTATTATTTTCTTGCACACTATCAATGTGCGCAGTAATAATTGCACGTAACACCTTGAGTTTATACAAGATTTCTGGCAATGTTCTGTTCAGTATTGAAGGATCGACGTTCTGAACGGCCGCTAAAATTCGACTTTTAAATTAATTCCTCCGTAAAAATAATTGGAGATCGGTAAAGATTAGCTTGGAAAAGGATTGGTAGCCTTACAAGACGAAGTTCATAGGTGCTATGCCTAGAGATCTAGGTGGCCACGGTATTGGATGCCCTCTTTCCATCCATCACCCATGCAACTTTTTCTCATTTTCAGATTCTAGTGTTTGCAACACATGTATGCTGTACATGTGTTGCAGATTTAAATTCGATAAACCATGTTACAACTTGCGCTTGTTCTTGTGGCAAATGAATGTTGCAAAACGTGGATATTGTGGCATCTACTTTGCGTTGGATTAAACTAAAAATTGAATCACATTTCGCTATGAAACGTAAGAGACCACCGTAAGTAAATTTTTGAATGTGTAAACGTACCTTTCCGACACCCTATATTTGGATTTATATTTAATTATACACATAATATTCAGCAAATAATACATATTCTTCAATCAAATGTATAAGATATGTGTTATATAAATGATAATTTTTTAAACAATTATTGATTTTCTAAGGTTTCCTTACTTTGTTAAGAAATTTCTTGTGTTTTCCAGTTTTCATCAGACGAGACACGTGCTTTATCTATACTTTTAAATTTTTTTTTGTTTCACTCTCCTGATTGGCCTAGAATCACGCAATTGGTTACACAAGTTCAACAGAGACCAAAATGTATTTTTACCTCACCCCAGAGATTGCTATGTACCAATATTTAACCATTTCGGAATCTGGACCTCTTCAAGAAAACTCCAACTTTTCTTTTGAACCCAAACACATGCCCTTTCCAATTATTTTTTTTCTTTTCTAGCAGAGTTTTCTAGAGAGATACAAAGAAGGAAATGAAATTGGAAAGCATTTCTCTTTCAAAATTGCGGATATGTGTGTGGGGGGGGAGGGGTTGCTACAAAGTGGACCCCCAGAATAACTACTGCTCGAACTCTATACTCAGATGATCGTACATAAATAGAGGCCAATTGAAGTGCTCAGGAACAATCTTTAAAGAAATTCAATTTAAACTTCTTCGAACTATATATTTTCCTGGTTTTCTTCTGTTAATGCACACATTGCTTCGTTTTTTAAAGTACTGTTTAAGATATTACACATAATTTTATTTTGTTGAAATGTTATCAAAATACAAATGAATCAGTTACTTTTAGTTTTTGCCATATCATTTATTCAACTCTTATTACGTTAGCCCTGTCTATACAAAAACACTTTTCGTTATGCTATAATAAATTTATTGGGTCGCCAAATATGGGTCAATTCACGCCAAAATTCACTAAGTTTCCAGTGAAACGCCATTACAATGTATAAAGGATGGCGTTATTTACGAATTTTACAATTTTTATCATAAAATGAATACTTTTGAAAGCAATATTAACGTTCTAAACACGCATTTGTAAATTATTTATACTATTTTACGATAAAACAAATACAAAAGAAGATAAAACATTAATTATATAAAATATGCTATATAAAAAAAGTTTTTCGTGATACACTGTAATACATTTATTTATGCATAAGAAACATGTAATAAAAATGGGTCGGAGAAAGTTCTTTAGATCGAGGAACGCATAGAACGAATTTCGTGAAATAAAATTGGGTCTAAATTTAATATTGAGAAAAAACGGAACATCATCATTCGTGTAAAGTACAGTTTCATAATTTAAGCAATGCGCATGAACAGTTGGTACAATGAGGATTCGTCCACCGTTAAGCGAGCAGCTCCCCAAGTTTATTTACTACTATTATTATTTTTATAATATCTATCGAATGTTACGGCGCTAGTTTGATATGACGGGCCAAGGCACCCAGCGCTTTTTGACGAGATAGAGGAATCAAGCCAAGCTGCGTTTGTTGCGCTGGAATGGAATCCAAGATGGCGAGAGAGAGAGAGATCTAGTAGAATAAAATCGTCAGGAAGATAATTTTAAAAAATTTTCTTGAAATGCATTAAAATATATTTCAAAAAAAGAATATAAGAAGAGATTCAGAATAACCAAGATTAATCAATATAAATAATGAATAACAATATATATAATATAACTAAATGTTACATATACTAATGATATTATACAGTGTATAGTAATAATTTCATAATATAGTTTAATAGTAATTATATATAATAATCATACAGTATGGTTTAATATTAATTATTATACATGATAATAATCTTATCGTATAGTATAATTTATTAGTAATTATAAAAAAGAATAATTATTGTATTGTTATAAATTATGCATAAGAATACTCATATAACATAATAATTATAAATAAATATCATAATAATAATTATAAAGGGATAACAAAATAATAATTATAAATAAATGACAAAAAGCAATTCTTATAATTAACGAATATTATATGATTTTTACATATAATAATAATTGTATTGTATTTTATAATGTTAATAAAATAATTACATAATATTGTTGCGTTTTCGGGGTTCGAAATGATTGAAGCCGAAGAGCGGGATCCAAAACAATTTTATTCTTGGCCAAAACAGTCCTCCACAAATTGTAGAACAGTTCGAGAAAGTCACGTACAATCGATGAAAATACTGATAACACAGATGTAATACACTAACAAAAGCAATAGTAAACACTCAGCACAAAAATAATAACTCAATAAAAGCAATAACACACGCACTATGCAATCGTCTCTCTCTGTCTCAAGCACAGAGAGGTATCCCTTGCATGAAAGCTGAGATCTGACTGACTGATTAGCCGGCCCGGGCCCTTTTATACCTTTCGGTCAGAAACCTCTTGCACTTGCCAGAATAATCGAGAAATAGAAAGGTCTAGCAAAATCCGGAACGTACGAGAAAAGCTCAATACAGTAATACATTCAATACAATAGTGTTACAATACCGCGATAGGGTTGCCAGACAGGGTTATTAGGAGCAGGGCTGCCATGGTCGCCAAGCTTATCGCACACATTTGGCGATATATCGCCAAATTTGGCGCCAAATCCGTCGCCAACTTGGCGCTAGCTGCAATATTTGGCGAGTTTACCATTTAAACCAATATTAAAGCATGGGGGCCGTGCAATGCAGTGGAAATGATATTACAGGTAAACAGGGTTGAAATCACATTAGATACGACAAATTAAACTGTAGAAATGAACACAAATGAGTAGAAACAATTAGAATAAGACTAAATTCGTAACATTGCCCCCCTCTCAAGAACTGCACGTCCCGGGCAGTACAACCCTTCATCAGACGTTAACATAATAATAAAGCAATTGATTAAAAACAATTAAATGAATATGCAATAATAAACATGTAATACATAGTACAAAATAAACACGTAATGCATAGTAGAAAATAAACACTTACAAAACAATAAACAAAATTATTTACAAGATTATTTACACACTAACTTATTTATACAAGACCATGGTCAAAATAAATTACACGATAATTGATACACTAAGAATTATGGCCATAATATGGAGCAAGCCTGTCGTAATGAACGACTCTAGGCTTCGAATTCGTTGACTTACGGATCCGGATTACGACGTCGTTTATTATCTTTAAAATTGTATAAGGACCGTCCCAATGCGATTGTAGCTTAGGAGAAAGTCCTTTGCGTCGAATCGGGTTGTAGAACCACACCTTGTCACCTTCCTTGAATTGATGTCCTGTGGCTTTTGTGTCGTACCGAGTCTTCATCTTCTCCGTCCTCAGGTTGATCCGTTCTCGAGCCAAATTGTGTACATCTTCAAAACGTGCCTGGAGATTCTGCACGTACTCCTCAGGCGATGAAGGTGTATCCGGAGGGCGACCAAACAGCAGGTCACAAGGGAGACGAAGATCTCGGCCAAAAAGCATCTGGGATGGTGAATATCCGGTAGTCTCGTGAACGGCGCTGCGGTACGCTAGCAGAAAGAGAGGAACTTTCTGGTCCCAGTCTTGTTGGTTCTTGGAGACCATCAGTGAGAGGTTATTCAGGATGGTACGATTAAACCTCTCCACCATGCCATCTGACTGTGGGTGCAAAGGTGTGGTCTTGGTCTTGTCAATTCCGAGTAGTTCACAGACCCCCTTCAATACCGCAGAGACGAAATTTCTTCCCTGATCGGAATGAAGTTGAATAGGTACCCCATATCTCGATATCCAGTGCTGCACTACAGCCTCCGCTACGGTGGGGGCTTCCTGATCCGGAATGGGGTACACTTCGGGCCATTTCGTGAAGTAGTCAATGACAACAAGTAGGTACTTATTACCAGACGCAGTCCTTGGCAGAGGTCCCAGGATATCGAAAGCGATACGTTCGAAGGGTGCTCCAACATTGTAGCGATGTAGCTTCCCTCGGCTACGTATCTTTGGCCCCTTCCGAGCTGAACAGGCATCACAGGACTTGCACCACTGTTCCACGTCAGCTCTCACTTTACCCCAGAAGAATCGCTCTCGAACTCGGTGCAAAGTTTTCATGACGCCGAAATGACCTCCTGTTGGGCTGCCATGCAATTCTTTGAGTACCTCTGGGATACGAGATCGAGGAAGTACTAATTGCCACCTGAATGTCTTTCCATCCTCTGATTCGAATTTTCGGTATAGAACACCATTCCTGAGATGTAGAGAATTCCAGAGGGCCCAATACTGCTTAGTTGTAGGACTATAAGCCGAGATGTCCAGCCAACATGGTTTATTGCTGGAAGATTCCATAAACTCTATTAGGGGTTTAATATCAGGATCCGCCATCTGGTCTTCTCGAACTTTCTCGTCACTCCAGGGATCGGGTGGCGTCGCTGTTGAAGTTGTTATCTGGCGTATAGCATAGTCATATTTGGTCTCTACTCTGGAACAATGACGACAATTTTCTGGGCATGGTCTTCTTGAAAGGGCATCAGCATTTCCATGCGAGGAGCCTTTACGATGTCTGATGTCAAAGTAATACTCGTTGAGCCGTTGTATCCATCTGGCTACCTGGCCTTCAGTATTTCTAAAATTCATTAGCCAGGTTAAAGAGGCATGATCGGTACGTAGAAGAAATTTTTGGCCATAGAGATAGTGATGGAAATGCTCGATGGCTTTCACAATAGCCAGTAGCTCTTTTTGAGTGACACAATAATTTCTTTCCGGTTTCGATAAACAATTACTCCAATAAGCTACGACTCGTTCCTGGCCATCTATTTCCTGAGATAATACTGCTCCGACACTCTCATTACTGGCATCAGTGTCCAAGATAAATGGCTTGTCCGGTTGTGGATATATTAAGATCGGTGAAGACGTCAAAGCTTCTTTAAGCTGGAGGGAAGGAATCTTCACATTCTTTTGTCCACTGAAACTTTTGTTTACTTTCTGTTAGCTTGTGCAAGGGTCTTGCGATGTTAGAGAACCCTTTCACAAACTTTCGGTAATAAGTACATAGTCCCAGGAAGCTTCGCAGCTCACGGAGGTTTTCAGGGCGTTTCCAATTCTTTACGGCGGACACTTTTTCGGGGTCCGTACGAACACCTTCTGCAGAGATGATGTGTCCCAGATAATTGACTTCTTTCTGGAAGAACTTGCATTTCGAAGGGTTTAGCTTCAAGTTAGCGTCGCTTAATTTTGATAACACCTTCCGGATATTTTGAAGATGTTCTTCAAACGTACGCCCTCCTATTATGACGTCATCCAGGTAAATAAGGCAAGCTTCAAAAGTCAGACCCTTTTGCACGGTCTCCATCAGGCGCTCGAAAGTAGCTGGCGCATTGCAGAGCCCGAACGGCATGACTTTGATTTGCCATAGTCCTTGGCCGGAAGTGAATGCTGTTTTTTCTCTATCTTCGGGATGGACCTCCACTTGCCAGTATCCGCTCTTTAAATCTAAAGTCGAGAACCATTTATGACCGGAAAGGGTATCCAGGGTGTCATCTATCCTTGGAAGAGGGTAGCTGTCCTTCTTGGTGACGTCGTTAAGTTTTCGATAGTCCAAGCAAAATCTTGTGGAGCCATCTTTCTTACGAACCAAGACGATTGGAGATGCCCACGGACTCGAAGACGGTTCTATGATGTCATTTTCCTGCATCTCTCGTAGTAGTGTTCCGACCTCTTCCTGTTTAGCAAACGGCAAGCGTCTTGGGTGCTGTTTAATCGGCGGATGGTCTGCTGTATCAATTCTGTGTTGTGTCACTGTCGTATGGCCAATATCGCTACTGTTTCTAGAAAACACGTCTTCAAATTCTTGGAACAGTCTTTCTGCGGAGCTTTTCTGTTCGGGGGACAATTCAGCATTTTCTAGAAGGTCGGGAGTCAACTGTTGAGGCGAGTTGGATAGGAGCAAGCTCGACCTTTTGCAGACACACGTTACTGGACTGCAGGTTGCCAACACTTCACCTTTCTGGAACACTCTAGGTTTTTCAGTTACGTTGCAAATTCTTACCGGGATAGTTTTTCTGGAAAGGTCCATTAGCGTCGAAGCTATTAGCAATCCATTCGCTTTATTTTCCGCAGTTCCAATTAGGCCAGAGTTGAAACTCACATCGTTACCGATGTATCCAGGTACTATGATTTCAGTCCTTGGGGAATGGTAATATTCTCGTTAGCGGTTACCTGTCGAATAGATTCTGTCCTGTGTTCAATTTTGAATATAGTGACTTCTTCGTGTATGGAACGTAATTCGTTCTTGTTGAAGTCTAGAGTGAAACCATGCTCCTTTAGAAAGTCCAGTCCAAGAATGAAAGGGTCTGCAATATCTGCGACATACACAGCATGTTGGTAGGTAGTGTCTCCAAACTTGATCTTGACTTTTAATTTTCGGTGAATATCAATCTTTTCCCCCGTCACGGTCTGTAGCACCACGCGGGGCGGGGTCCAGATAAGTTTCTCTTTTAATTTTTGAGCCAGATCGTTCCGAATGATAGACACATTGGCTCCTGTATCGATGATCATGTTGCAGGGAAGCTCGTTAACATGTCCCATTATAAAAATTCCATTCTCACCGGTACTCTTTGTCGAAATTTGACACACTTGAAAGTGGGGCTTTCCAAAATCTGGCAACCTCCGCCCCACGAGATGGCCATTAATTAGTTTTTCCGACACCTCCTTCCGGAAGGCGCTATTAGTTTCAGCGCCTTGGCGTGCCCGGCAGCTTCTCTGCAGATGCCCTTCTCGACCGCAGGTCCAGCATTTAAGGGTCTTCTTCCCGTCAGCTTTCTGGGACATCAAAGACTCAACTCTATTCATGAAGCTTCTCATCTGTCGCTCTAACCGCTCCACACTTGAGTTCGACGTGTCCGATTCGTTGACGGCTCGTATGGGGTGTCTGTCCTTTCGTGTTGCTTGCTGGGTTGCCTCGAATTTCATAGCAAACACTAGGGCCCCCTTTAAGTCCTTGAGATCCACCATTCGGAGAGCTTTCTGGATTTCCAGATCACGCACCCCGTCGATGAAGTGTTGCAGCGCCAGGACTTCTCTTACTTCAGTCGGACAGTCAGAAAACGCCAAGTGAGAAAGCCTCTCGACGTCCGTCGCCAGTTCTTGGAGCATTTCGGACACTTTCTGCTGCCGTGACTTCAGCTGGAGTCTGCTGTAATCCTTCACACATTTCTCTCCGAAGCGTAACTCCAGAGCATTAACGAGAGCGTCGAAATCCAGCCGCTGTGTTTCCGGCAAAGTTTGCAAAATGTCAGCAGCGTCGGCTCGAAGAGAAGCAGCTAACTGGCAGGCCTTGGTCTGGGAGTCCCACTGGTTTGCATCCGCCACTATGGAGAATTGTGTCTTATACACCTGCCAAGAGGACTTTCCGTCATATGTAGAAAGCTTGATGGAAGGCTTGGAATAAGGAGCTTGAAACTTAAATTCATCCCCTTGACCAGTCATGACTTTCTGCTTCAATTTCTCTAGGTCACTCCTGAACGAGATGGAAACTTCTTCTACCTTTTCGAAAATTTTCGCCTCTAGTTTGCTCTCCATATCTTCGAATTTATTTTCAACCGACTCGATTCTTCCTTCCATTTCTTCAAATTTCTTGTCCATAGTCGTCAATTTGTCGCCAATGCCCTTCAAATCACTTTTCAACTCTTCCTTGTTCGCGGTCAGTTTGTTATTCAACTCGCCCATATTGGCATTCATGCTGGCGGTCAACTCCGATTTCATTTCGCCCATATTGGCATTCATTTCAGTCAATTTTTCTAGAAGAGTCTGGAACTGGGCCTCCATCGCTCTTGTTGTTGGCATTCAATCCCACTTCTGACACCAATTGTTGCGTTTTCGGGGGTTCGAAATGATTGAAGCCGAAGAGCGGGATCCAAAACAATTTTATTGTTGGCCAAAACAGTCCTCCACAAATTGTAGAACAGTTCGAGAAAGTCACGTACAATCGATGAAAATACTGATAACACAGATGTAATACACTAACAAAAGCAATAGTAAACACTCAGCACAAAAATAATAACTCAATAAAAGCAATAACACACGCACTATGCAATCGTCTCTCTCTGTCTCAAGCACAGAGAGGTATCCCTTGCATGAAAGCTGAGATCTGACTGACTGATTAGCCGGCCCGGGCCCTTTTATACCTTTCGGTCAGAAACCTCTTGCACTTGCCAGAATAATCGAGAAATAGAAAGGTCTAGCAAAATCCGGAACGTACGAGAAAAGCTCAATACAGTAATACATTCAATACAATAGTGTTACAATACCGCGATAGGGTTGCCAGACAGGGTTATTAGGAGTAGGGTTGCCATGGTCGCCAAGCTTATCGCACACATTTGGCGATATATCGCCAAATTTGGCGCCAAAAATTAAGTCGCCAAATCCGTCGCCAACTTGGCGCTAGCTGCAATATTTGGCGAGTTTACCATTTAAACCAATGTTAAAGCATGGGGGCCGTGCAATGCAGTGGAAATGATATTACAGGTAAACAGGGTTGAAATCACATTAGATACGACAAATTAAACTGTAGAAATGAACACAAATGAGTAGAAACAATTAGAATAAGACTAAATTCGTAACAATATAATGAAATTAAATTAATAATGAATATCAATTCAAAAAAAATTGAAAACTGTAAAATATCAAGGTAACCATATTATGTTATCGTCCATCTTGGTGAATGTAAACAATAACTTGGTGCGTGCCCCGTGATATCAAACTAGTTCCTATGTTACATATACAGGGTGTCCCTGAATGCCATGTACGAACTTGGAGGAGAGGTACAGAACACCCTAAGGAGACATAACTACATAGCATACCATGGGCGGAAAGCGATAGGTGGCGCTGTACGTGAGCTCGAAAAGTCTGAACATGTGATTTCCTCATTATAGACATGAACAGCGTCCGATGAACATGAATCGTTATACGAACGCCGAGTTGGCAGGTATCCACTTCATCTACGATTTAGCCAATGGAAATGGGCGCGTTACTGTTCGGTTGCATGGGGAAAGATATTTAACGAGGTGTTATCCGTAAACCAAACGTTCCCTTGGGGGGAATCGGAACCTGGCGGAACATGGATGGAGCATCTCCTGTAATTCTTAAATGACATACTTTTAATTTATTATCGAGTTTTTTTTAGTAATTCAGCGTTTTACACTACATACTGTATGGTGGCTTTACTCTCTTTGTGTCTCTTTTTTTCATTATGGTTATGTTTCCGTCTATGTAGTTATGGCTCCTCCGGATGTTTTCTACCTTCCCTGCAAATTTGTAAATAGCATTCGGGAATACCCTGTATATAACGTATATTATACGTTATATTTCATTCCACTCCTACAATAGAAACGGTTGCTTTTATCATACACAAATCAAGGGTTCAATTCCTTGTTCCACTTTAAGTTCCTGAGGGTCGAATGCATGTTTAGTGTAAATATTCACGTCGGTATAGTTTGAAGATTGGGGCACTAGATCAAGTGACGTCCACATCATTTGACCGTGGTTTAAATTACGAGGCGTGACCACGGTAACCTTGTGATTATGGGTACGAATTTGTGTGGTTGGCATTTCCCGAGTTCGAGCCCTCGTACCACTCTACACCAACCGTGTGGAGAGGGTTGATGAACGTTTCTTCTGTCAAATTTAAAGTACTCCCTTCGGCATGGTTGGTGTTTTCAGCTCAAGTGTCGTCCTTGTCACTCAATCGATGCTCAAAATAATTCCAGCTGTCACCATTAGCCCTCGTATAGCTTTTTATTGCCACCTTAATATAACTCTCCCTCTCACCCAGTGTGGCCGCGGTAGCCGAGTGGTATAGGTATCGGACCGTGGCTTGCTTTGTCATGAGTTCGAACCCAGTACCACTAAAGACCCACCGTGTAGGGCAGCGATGCACGTTAAATCTGTCGAGAGCTGAAATGTCCTCCCGTTGGTGTGGTGTGGTAGTTAGGAGAAGAGGGTGCCAGCTCAGGTGTCGTCCACGTCACTTGACCATGGTTCAAAATTGCGTGGTCCGTCGCCAAAAGCGCTCGTGTAGCTGAACAGTGCGACGATAATATTCAATCATTCATTCCTCCCTCTCACCCAGTTATTTAGATAATCAACATTAGGGGACATGTTATTTTTATTGATGCAAATAATTAATCTAAGCGAAATAGTAACATAACTAATCTAAAGAGTTACCTGTTTGGGGCAGTGCTTCTCAAACTGTTAATATTGTCGACCCAATATTCAATTATAATTTTCATCGTGCCCCTCTTTATACAAACAACAATGCATTGAAATCAATAATACTATATTTTGAGTAAGAGTATTTTTAATTGAGTATATTTTGAGCCGGTGCCTCTGAAATGCGTATATATAAGTCTCGCTCAACCATTGTGTTAAATGTCCGTACGTATATATACGTCTTGTCCAACTGTTGTGTTAAATGCCGAACGTATATATACGTCTTTCCGAAGTACGATATTCTCTGTGCACTTCTATCTAAAAAATTATTCCGAAGGTCTTGGAATGCATCAAAAAGACCTTGAAAGAGTGCGTTTGTGAAGTGTTTACTCATATCTGAAGATTTCTTTACTTATTCTTTTTCTTCCACCCCTCTACTACACATCACCTACGGGGAAGATGGAGGCATTGGGAAGTGAATTGCGTCCCTTTTAATCGGCCCTTGAGGGATTATTTATTTATAAACCTTGCAAACTATAAAGATAAGTCTTCATTTATGTGTATATTTTTTACATATGACAAGTCCAGGGTAATTATTAATCGCTCTTAACTTAATATTGTTAAATTAATTATAAAATACATTGTGCAGTACTGATACAATATAGTGTATTATATCAGTGAAAATGCTAATTTCAGTTTTTATTATGTCACAATATAGTTTGTTTGTATACTTTCAGTAAATTAATAATATTTTATAAAAATCTTTTTTTTTTTCGACATTTCAATAGGCTTGCGCCCTCCTGGTAGAGTTATCAAGCCCCCTGGATGGGTGCACCCCAAAGTTTGTGAAACGCTGATTTAGGGTGCTATGGTTACATAAAAAAAAAGAATTACTCTATGTAGAATGGAATTTTTTTTTTTTTTTTTTTTTTTTTTGGCGAATGCATGAGAAGTTACTCGACATTTTGCGCCAAATCTTACTAAAAACGGTCTTAATATGACTCGAAGTAAAAAAAAATCAATATTTAATGTGTCTGACCTTTAATTAGTTTTGTGTAATGAATAATCGAACTATTATGGATATAAGTGGATCAGAGGGAAGTTTGAATAACCCATCTTTTCTACAAAGAACATGCTTAAGCAATTATTAGGTTCCAGAAATCCCATACGTAATCCCATTTTACCCTATCATTTTGTATAGTATGATAATTACTCTATATTCTCTTTTGTATGTTTTATGAGAGAAAAAAAATGATGTGACAATTTATTAATAAAAACCCTATTATTACGCATATTAATGAACTAAAGGTATAAATTGTGATGGGTTATAAACAAAAGGAATAGTCTACTTCTGTGTACCAGAAATGAGTGGATGGACGTACGTTCCTTTTCAATCCGCTAATAGAATCTTTCTCTAAAATAAATTATATCCTCATAAAAGAAACAACTCTCTTTCCCTGTTCTATTACGCGAAACAATTTTTATTTCATATTTCTTTTTTTCATCCAGATAACTCTTCATTAATTAAGAATGTGGAAAAGGGGTGGATGAATGAACGAATACAAATGGGGCTGGACGTGTATTCCAGAAGAAAATGTCAAATGATGCTGTATTCTTTGCAATAAAGTTTTCGTTTGGCTTGAATTATCCTTTCTGGAGACCAAGGAGACAAACCTCACCCACCCTCCTTTTTATATTTAAAAATACATCTTGAACTCTTAGGATTACCTAGTAACCTAGATCATCTGCACATTACCTTTTAGGCACTCTTCGTTAAAATGAAAATAAGGGTTCTAACTTGATATCACCAAGTTGTTTAAGTTTGCCAAGATTGGTGATAACATTACAATATGGTTACCTTTATATTTTTATCGTGTGTTAATGTAGCTTCCATGAGTGTATGGGAACGAATAGTATATCTAATTTTTATTGGTTTTTTTCCGTGGTAACCCTATTAATTTTAGACGATTTTAATTCATTCTTTTTTTAAAAAAAATTGAACCATTTTCATCGTAATTAGTCTTCAAGGTACTACTTTAGTTTTTTGTTGAATTTTGTGCTACTTTTGAATACAGATATTTCTAATATCATTGGTGAGTACCATGTTATTGTTTAAAGAATATGAGGACTGTGAGCTTATAGCTGAAGACTGTGAAATTCCACTATACTTTAATAATAAATAATGCATTTTTAAACATGCCTTGTTCCATGAAATTCATAAAAGGAGTTCGCAATTTTTGGAATATTAGAAGTTATCAGCGATTATGATTTTATTTTCATTGCTGATTAATTTTAATATATATTATGTAATATAATATAATGCAATAGTGTAATAATGCAATACAAATATTATTATTTAGTATAATTATTATTGTATTGTATTGATATTAATTATTGATTGGTATTGATTATTTTCAATATATTATATTCTTTATTTGAAATATATTTCAAAGCAGTTATTTAAATTATTTTCCTGACGATTTGTTGTAGCTAGTCCGCCATCTTGGATTCCATATCACTCGGCAACAAGTGCTGCTTGGCACGATTTAGCAGTACGATATCAAATTAGTTCTGAAATAAGATCTTTGAGAGAACAACAGCAGCGTTTCTGTTCACTTAAATTCAATGTTTTTTTATATCTAACCAAATTAATACAATTAAACAATGCTCTCAGTAGTTGAAAGAATCTATCGTCCTTGAATGGAAAACTTGAATATAAAGAGTCAAATGGCTTAAGGCAGGGGTACTCAACCTTTTTCTCTGCATTTATATGTTGGCGTTTTTACGTGCGCCGCTTACATAGGATGGTTTTTTCACGCGGGCTGCAACATGAAGATGAATGGAGGAAGGGGGAGGGAGAAGAAATGTTTTAAGATACAAAGATAAAGTGGAAAATTTAAAATATGGATAATTAATCAAAATATTAAAACTCCTTTTTTTAAAAAAATATTTTTAATTTTTGTCACTGAATTTTTCTAAATTTTAAGCTTTTAAGAGTCACTATCGCAATATTTCTGCATAATAAAACGGTTTCATATTATTGTCAGTAACATGAAAAATTCATACGGTGTCTTTTTTGCCACTGTGACATTACCTCTGACCAAAAACATTTTTGCTGTTGTAGAGATTATTGAAGAAAGCCCATTTATAACCTCTTGAAAAGGTTCTTAGATGAAAAGCATCAATGAACGCGCGATTCCTGTTTATTGGTATTTTTTAAATTTTAGGTTGAGTAAAAAAGTTGAATGTAAAAACCCATTTCGGGAAAGATTAATGACCATTGGAAATGGCCAATGTTGGAGTGGAGGTCTCTCCACTTGGCGGAAAACTTTTTACTCAACCTTATACAACACTTTTGTGACAAATCAAACAATTACTGATCCATGCATTTTCACTACAAAATAATCAACTTCCAAATCGTCTTGAAACAACTTCTTTTCTTCAAATATTTTCAGCTTGCAAGATATGAAAGATAGTTAAAAATTAGTTTCACTCATAAAGTGGTCCCTACTCCACTGTGGCCTATTATCACTAATCTTAAAAAATATATAAATTCGCACCCATACGACACAACCTCAAAAATCAAAATTGATATATTTGATTTCTTAACAAAGAATTTCCCAGAAATTTTTTATAAATAAATAAAATTTTCAGAGAAATGGCCATCATCGTGCCACTTAAAATGGCCCAATGGGCCGCAGGTTGTGTATTGCTGGTTTAAAGAATTAAAATTAAGGAAAATTTGCGAAGCACATGATAAAACTATGTTTACTCGTTAGTACAATCTAAAGAATGATGACACTTTGAATTGTATAGCAATTGGTTTTTGCTTATTTGTGGAAAATTTAGAATTCTAGTCACACTTTTTTGAAACACTTCCCGATACCAAGGGGACGTAAAGATATTTTTACAGCACTTGCATCTTCTTTCGTTAAAAATGAGAGAAAGAAACTTTTAAACTTTTTAAGGATATGGAAACAACTAATTTCAAGATTATCTAATCAAAATTTGGAAAAATCTTGATTTTGCACTTAGACGCAACAAATCAGTTAATCTTCAAGGCTTTCGAGCTGTAATGGTAACATTAATTTTAAGGTATCCGACTGAGTTGTGAACGGTGATTTCGCAATACATGCAAGCGATTTATTTATATTAAGTTGTGACGGGGCTTCACCGCGCATTTCACTAATCCTTTTGCTGAATCTTTGGGGCCAGAATGGCATTTCAATCCAACCTTCTCAAGAAGAAAATGCGATATGCAGATTAGTGAATGATTATATGTATTGGAGTTTTTGCATTCGTGAGGACGTCGGCTGGAGCCCGAAGAGTATTATAGGAGCCATATAGAAGTCCGTTAGCAGCCAGAAAGTGAATAGAAGCTAGATAAAGTCGGATAATAAAAATATATGGAACATTAATATTAAAGGAATAAAGTACAAGAGGATGATATAAAGCTTGGTTGCTGATCGCCGTGTGATATCGGTAAGTGATGATTATTAAAGTTTAATTATTTAGCGGACTCTAGCGAGTTACGGAATCGGCTATATGGATGAAGATTCGGAGGTTAATTTATCATAAAGATAGGGAGTAGGGTTTAATGTGCTATTTGAAAAGAATTCTTAATTACGTAATATCCCTCCTGGTCGTTTTCCTCTAAGTAAGACTCGTGTTGCATTGATTAATATGTATTGAGATGAATAAACTATATTTATTATAAAGATTCGAGTGGTCAATCATTTATCCTTACAATTCTAGGTCGCGTGGATGAAGAGATGATACCCCCGGGCGAGGAGGTACACAAAGTGTATGTTTATTACTTTAATGGAATGTAACGCGAGAACTTAGTTTAAAAATCTAAATGATTTAGTTTCAAATCAATTCATTTTCAACAATATTGATATCGTATACAATAAATTTATTATAAAAACAATAGTGGGTTGACCATGCCATCCCGCATTACCATTTACGTTAATAACGAGTGCGCGCTTTCTCCCGAGTAAATTACGTCATTGCTTATTATATTAAACCTAATGGTGCCAATCGATCAGGGATTGTGTGTGCACAAAGTTTGGGAAGCTGGTATTGGAACTGTGAAGAGAAGAAAGGAAGAAAAAAAAGGATTGGGATCGTTATGGAGCCAGTGCTCATTAGGAAAAGTGGGGAACATTCTATGTGCGAGATGGAATTTTTATGCGAAAGAGAGATGAAACGCAGTAAATGTTTGTGGTGCTGAATATTGCTCTAAAATGGAATTTTCAATGTCACGAACTCCTAAAGAACACTCGTGATTGTGTATCATTAACCTTTTATCGCACTCTTATATTGAAAAAAAGAAACTGTCAAAAACATTACCGTAAATTCTGGCAACTATGCTTTCAAGCTGCCTTTTTTAATTTTTTTGGTATCTTTGCCATACAACGAGCACCCCATTCTTTTACGAAGAAACCTGAAATGTCTCTGTACAATGATATGTTTTTAAGCCATTTATTCGAGGTATTATACCATGATTTTGGAGAAAACAGTATACTTCTATATAATTATAAAAATGTAATTGATTTTCTAGAAGTATTCAGTTTTACCTATAAGTATAGTGTTAACCTATATAACCTTTTAAGTTCATTAGATACGTCATTTCTTTTAAATAAACAAAGTTAATCGTAATTTTTATTCTAAGTGTGGATTTCGATCCACTTTGCAAATAAGAGGCTTATATCGAAATCTTGAGCGTGCGTCGACGTGTGTTATCTTCCTCGGGATTCGAACCGTAATTATTTTCGCGTTTCTGTTTTCATTCCAGTTAAACTAAAAAGAAGTATATCAGTTCGATTCCGCTTTTCGTTTCACCAAAAATAACGATTTACGGTTCCAATCCGAATCAACAATTTTTATTGTCTGTATATTCTTATTCGTACTAAAAATATAATTTTAGATTAAACAGAAAATATAATTTTATCAAAATTAAGAAGTTTTATTTTTTTAATTGCTTGATGCAATTAACGAGTATCTACAGTAAGAGTGGGGAGTGGAGAGCATTGGCATTGTTATGTATTATAAATATCGTATATGACAATTTTGTTCGTGATTTTGGTTTGTCTGTCTAAACAATCCATTCAAACATCCGTAAATGATCGCATACTGAAATGCGAAAAATAAACTAAGACAGAAATTTTCTTAAAGCCATCATCTATACTAGTTAATTCAACTGAATTCAATTTGTCTTCTGCAAGTAGTTTCATGCGAAAATGAAAACAAGAAATCGAGGAGCAATGCACATGCAATGATGATAATTATGATTGATGTGTAAGGTATCCAACTACGTTCGGAACCGTGATTTTGCAAAAGCGTATAAATGGATAATATTCATGATATTTAGTCTTACTTAGATTAAAAAATGTATATATAAAATTGTTTGAAGATTATTATTACAATAAAAAATTATTTAAGTACAATATGTTGGAAAAAAGGACATAGAATGACCAAAATATTCTCTTTTTATGAAAAATGCTTCTATTATGATAATAGTTTGTGTGTGTGTGTGTGGCCTGTCTATAGCTCAGACCTCTGTACAGAGGCTGAACTACAATTTTTGAAATACATTCCTTAGAAGTGGATTTATCCATATTTTACTGCAACAGAGGGGATAGATTTTAAAGAAAAACGCCGATATTTATCTTAATTGGTGGTAACTCTGAAAATAATATGAATTTTTCAAAAACAATTGTTCAGAATCTCTAGAGAGAGAGAAGTCTTTATTTCTATAAGCAAAATATTATTATTATAGAAGCATTTTTTATAAAAGGAGAACATTTTGAAAAAATGTTATTCTAAGTTAATTTTTTGCCAAAATATTGTACTTAAGAGGACTTGGTAGCCTAAAAATGTCGATTTTATCGTTTTTTATTTTTATTTAGTTGTTTTCTTTGAACGATTACCTTTCGATTGATATATCATTTTTGTATACCTCAAAATTAGAAATTGGAAAAATTTTCATTTGAAAAATGTAAAACAAATTTGGAAATTCGACCACGCCCCCTTTTTAGAGGTGTCAGTGATTTTAAGCTAATTTTTATCAATTATTTTCAAAAATAAATTTTATTTTTTTCTAACCATATTTGTAAAGCTTTACCGTACTTTTTAGTGACTACAACTTTAACTACAAGCTATTTGTTACTGTTGATGGCGCATTCTTTTTCGTTTAATTTGCAATTATCGTGATAGTTTTACTTGCGTTTTATTTTGAAAAAAAACAGTCTTTTTCAAGACTTTTATTGCTTTCTGTCTCTTCAAGACTGTTGCTGAAACTGCTGAGAATTGTATTATCTTTCTTTTCCTATCTATTGAAGGTTTGTCTTAAAAATGTTACGAGTAAAATGTCGAAATCATTCTGCTCAAATGAACAGCAACCGTTGGTGTAGTGATTCTGTAAATACATGTATCAGAGAAGAAAATATATTAGATCCTAACATCAGAATTAAGCAGTTATTAAGTATTGAAAAGACTGGACATTTTGAAGTGGGAAATTTTATTATTGTGAACTTGGAGCAAATCAGCAAAATGCTTATGAAACTAAAATGCCCAGACTGTGACAAACAAACTTTAAAGCTTGCACTTGGACACAAGGTAGAATTTTCCTATGAGTTTAATTTAACCTGCAGTTCTTGCGCGCTGAAACGTTTGTGCTGTAGAAACGTCTAATGAAAGGCAAGGTAATATTGTTCCGGGTATTAATTTACGCATCACGGAAGCATTCTCTAATATTGGAAAAGGTTACTCTGCAATTGAAAAGTTTTGTATGGCAGTAAATGTATCTCCTTTTTCATCGAGAACATATAGCAAATGCACCAAACTTCTTCACACGGCCTACGGTATTGCTGCAGAGACTTTGCAGAGCGAAGTACATAGTGAAGTGAGAAAGGCTTACGAAGCACCAACTGATGTCCCCGTTGTTGATACAAGTGTTTCATTTGATAGTAGCTGGTTGACACGTGGGCATACATCTTTGATTGGCATAGCTTATGTTATTGATATACTTACAGGCTATGTAATTTATTTTGAAGTCATGTGTAAGATATGTCGCAACTGTTCTGTGGCAAAAAGAGAACTGGGAGAGTCAAGTGCAGTGTATAACATTCGGTTTGAAGGTCATAGGAAGGATTTCGATATTAATCAATCTGGCTCATCAACTTCAATGGAAATGGAGGCAGCATTGATCCTTTGGGAAAGATCCCAAGAAATGGGATTCTGTTATTCCATATTATTGTCTGATGGATATTGTAAAACCTTCAATTACTTAACAGAAAAAAATGTGTATGGGGATAAATTTGAAATATAAAAAAAGAGGAGTGCATTAATCATGTCAGTTAAAGGTTGGGCACAGGTCTACTAAATGCTGTGAAGGAATCGAGAGCCCGTGGCATTTCATTAGGAGGAAAATGCCATGGCACATTGAAAGAGGCAACAATTAAAAAGTTAACTTTATACTACCAAAAAGCCATTGTACAAAACAAAGACAATGTTCCTACCATGAAAAAAGCAATATATATGCTACTTTACATCACAACATTTCAACAGACCAAAAACCTCAGCATTCGAAATGTCCAATCGGTGCTGACTCATGGTGTTTTTACCAGTCCGCAAAAGCAAAAGGACAAAAACCAGGTCTGCATAAACAACATGTTGGGACTCCAATCAATAAAATTTTTTGCCACACACACTTTCTATTTATCAACGACTTGCTTCGAATGTATTTTTTGAACGGTGCATTAATTGAGCAACTCAAAACGATAATGAAAGCTTACACAACATGATATGGTCGAAGTGTCCCAAAAGAATATTTGTGAGTAAAAACAGAGTGAAAAATGCCGTACTTGAAGCGATTTGTGAATACAACAAAGGCACTCTACGTACTGTCAGAGAGACCCAAAAAGCATTAAATATACCTTTGGGGAAATGTTCGCTTGATCTTGTTGTGTGCTCGAATCTCGAAAAAGATTATTCCGAATCAGACGGAAAAACACGAAATACCAGCATGCGCGCAAATTGATAAAAAAAGCTATTTTAAAAAGAGAGATTAATTAAAAAAACGGAAGGAGTTACATATGAATCAGGATATTTCTAAGGTATTACAATAATATATATATATATATATTTTTTATTTGTAAAATGTGTGCATGTAAATATTTATAATTTAGGCATTTTATATATTAATAATTTCATAATTTCAGTTCTTGTTTATCATATGTTTTTCATACAAATATATCATTTAAATATTATGCGAAGCAAAAGATTTTAAAATTTCTGTTATAACAGAAAATTTTTTTTAACGTTTTCTTCGAGTTTTCTTGATATTTATGTGTAATTATTACTGTGTAAAAATGTATCATTTATAGAAAATATGGGTTGAAATAATATAAAAATGCAATTATTTTTAAGAAAAAAAATATATATCTAATGTTTTAAAATGGTATTTTAAGCTTATTTAAGCTTATAATAATTATTTTTTCAGAAATATAAACTTTAAAATGGTTTTTCTCAGCTTGTGTTTTTTCGGTACATTAGTGCATTCAAAATGCTACTCTTTCCGCAATTATTGACCAATCTTTTTAATTTTTTCTCTGTGTTATATATCATACATGTAACAAAATTAGGGATCCATATTGCTATAAACTGAATACTTTTTTTAAAAAAAAATTAAAATGTAGAAGATATTGGGGTTTTTGTTAAATTTTAGCATATATAAGAACATTTTAATTTTTTCTCCAAAACTAATTAAGTTATTGCAAAATTGATCCCTAAAGTTGGTTAAAACATCCTTAAGAATGTTACAAAAAATTTCCTGTCAAAATTTTAATAAATACAAAAGGAGTAGGATTTTAAAATTTTCCACTTTTTTTTTTAAAAATTTAAATTTTTAAAATTGTGGGAATAATATGTACGAAATTACGCCTCATATTGTTTTATTGAATAGAAACATTATATGAAATGATAAAATATAAATTTTAAATGCATAAATAAAAAAGTTTTCTCAAAGGTTGCCGAGTCTGCTTAAATATTTCTTTTGTCATAATGTCCTTAAAACAATTTGTGACAAATCTATACGGAACTTTATCACTAACCTTCTGAGTCGACCTTTTTAGGGAAATTTAATTCCCTATCTATTTCCGATCAACTCCAAAAAGCGGACAGGATTCCTTGTTATGCAGATTAGATAAAGTATTTAAGTCAAACGAAATAGTAAAGTTAGAGCAGTAGGAGATAGATATTGAAGCATAAAGTTATAGTGAATTTGAATTGAAGATTTCTTGTTGGAGATAATTTAATCTCAAGAAGAGTTGAGATTCCGTTGGTAATTATAGATTTATAATTAAAGTCTCATTAAAGTTTTAGGAGTGAGATTAAAGTTAAATGTTCAATGAGAACATTATTAAATATAATTCTGGGATCTCTTATCGTGGTAATCTCTGCGTGATCGTTATTTAATAAATTAATTGAATCATTAATTAAGTTAATTTAAAGGATATTACCTTTAAAACCTCATAATACTAGTTAGATAAATTTGTCAATAAGTCTTTGATTCTATTTGGATAAGATAACCAAATAAAGAAAGTTGTTTATAAAAATGGCTACTGGTTCTTACATGACTCCTATTTATTCTCGTTCTCAAAGTGAGGTCCTAGGAGACCTTCACAAATTTTGTGCATGTATTCTATTCTAAGTGACACTAAGTATCATGAAAATTATCCGTATATGCGCTTTTTTAAAATCTCGGTTCCAAAGGTAGTCGGATACCTTAATTATAAAACATTGATAATTTGACATCAGTAACAAAATGACTGAAGATTACCGAACCGAAATAAACAACTTCGTTTTTGTTCATACCCGATTTTCATTCCAACCAAAATAACGACTTTTTCCGATTTTCGGTTCAGTTTCAGTTCGAAGGCCTTGGTGTTTCTTTTAAATGGTTGCTTCGGAAAAGCATTTTTAACAGTAAATGCATTTATTTTTTTATACTTAATTCAACAGAAATAACAATAACAGTAGGATTTGTTTCAAAAATTCTTCAAAATTTTCTTTTTTGACGTAATTGGAAGCAAGTTTTTTTTCGTTCAGACCCTATTTTCGTTTCGACCAAAATAACGACTTTTTCCGGTTTTCGGATTAGTTTCAGTTCAAAGGAATGTGGTGTTTCTTTTTAAATAGCTGCTTAGAAAAAACATTTTTAACAGTAACTTTTTCCAACAGAAATAACAATAACAGTAGGATTTGTTTCAAAAATTCTTCAAAATTTTCTTTTTTGACGTAATTGGAAGCAAGTTTTTTTTCCGTTCAGACCCTATTTTCGTTTCGACCAAAATAACGACTTTTTCCGGTTTTCGGTTTAGTTTCAGTTCAAAGGCCTGTGGTGTTTCTTTTTAAACAGCTGCTTAGGAAAAACATTTTTAACAGTAACTTTTTCCAACAGAAATAACAATAACAGTAGGATTTGTTTCAAAAATTTTTCAAAATTTTCTTTTTTGACGTAATTGGAAGCAAGTGTGGCATATAGGCCAACATTGCAATTATTACACACATAACGACTCTCTTTTCTCCTCCTGTGCTATCACAACACAAAGCGCAGCATCTGGTAGGACAGCGCTTCTCAAGTTTTCAATTTTTACGGCCCAATATTCAATCATAATTTTCATCGAGCCCCCCCCTCATACAATAACAATGTATTGAATTTAATAATACTATATTTTGATACTAAAGCTACAATATATACGATAAGAGCCTGTTAAGTGCCACCTGCGTATATAAACGCCTCACTCAGCTTTTCCCCCGGACGTATATGTACCTCTGTCCAAAGAAAAATCCTTTCTGTGTACTGTTATCCATAAAATTATTTCGAAGGCTTTGAAATGCTATAAAAAGACATTGCCAGTATTTGCGAAGGATGCACTTATTTCAGAAGATTTGCTTATTTATTTATTTTCTTCCCCCTCCCCCGATTCATGATTTACGCTCGCCTATGTGGAAAACACTTGCAATTGGGGGGATCACGTAACTTTTAATCAACTTTGTGATTTATTATAAACCATACAAATTATCAAGTGCTACTTTTTGTATAAAATTTTATGTATGGCAAAACCATGGGGATATTGGTAATTATTATATTTGTTCTTATCTTAGTATTGTTAAATTAATTCTAAAATACATTGTGTAGTACTGATACATTTATTAGTGTATTATATCAGTGTAAATGTGTATTTTATTTTTTATTATGTCAGAATGGATCTTTTGTAAGTTTACTTTCATTAAATTAATAATTTCTTTAAAATCTTTTGTTTTTGAGTTTTCAATCGGCTCGCGCCCCCCTTGCAGAGTTATCACGCCCCTCAAGAAATGCGCGACCCACAGTTTGAGAAACACTGTTGTAGGAGCTTTTTCCTTTCATGTTGCTGGAACAAATCTGGGAAAATATGACATTCCCTTAGTCGTAGAATACCAGAAGAATTTGGTTTACACGATTTTTTTTTTATAATTTTACCGCTATGATGACTTTGTGTATTTTTTTTATACTCATTTGCTTCTAAAATCTAACTTTTTTTCAGTCATGTTTTTTTACACGAAACAAACGCTTTCCAAAAGCTGATGTCTAGCAAGTGAAAAACACTTTATAATATTTGTCTAAAAATTTACTCTAGTCTTTATCTAAATTTACGAAATATTGGTGGCAGATCGCAGACAAGTCTCACGAAAGCAAACAACAATCGTAAACATTCGAGTTTGGAAATTACAGCAACATAAAGTACGACTGCGCTCGATTTATCTCGATTGTACAATGTTTGTACAATTTAGCACGAACGAATTAACTCGATGGTGTCTGTAAGGGGTTAAAGGCATATATTTGTTTATTTTCTGTTTTAAATGTCAGATTTTTCTAAAAGAAATCTTTTCTCACCCAAATGAGTTGCACCTCACCAATAAGTATTTGATGCTGCATAAAAGGGTTTCTTGCTAAAAATTAACTAATAAAAAATGTAAGCCTCCCCTTCTCCTGTGCTATGCAAAAGGGTTTTACGTTTAATATGTCTATTAAGCATCCTTCCATTGGAGTGGTGTAGAAGTTAGGAAAAGGAGTGGCCAACTGAGAGGTGTCACCCTCTTTACTTACGAGTTCCGTCTCCAAAAGCTCTCATATAGTTGTGAATGGTGTGGCATTATTCATTCACTCACCCCTTCTCTTGTTAAACCATATCACGCATTTTAATATAGACCGATACTTTTGATTTATTAATTTTATCACTCTTTAAAAGAAAACGATTAGAGAAAGGTCAGTATTGAATCAGTATTCAAATTTTAGTTTCAAGCATTGGATTTAATCTTAAAGGGTTTTTTTTCAAAAATGGGGTTTGTGACGGGCTCAGGCGTCTTTTCTTTAACATGTCCTTTGGGTTCTTTGAGCCAGTATTAATGGCAACTCTTTTCCAACCAAATCCAAGAAGTGAAGTGTGAATGAAAGATGCAAATTAACAAGCTTTTATATATCGGAACTTAGAGTAAGCGAGATGGCAATTTGTGGCAGTTGATGACAAGCATAGGAATGTTAATATGGTTCGTGGTTCAAGTTTGCATAAGTTTACGTGGCGGTGATTAGAAGTTATATTTGATAAAGTTATAGAGAACCAAGGTGCATACCAGTGCACACAAGTAAATACAAGATTGCCTTAATGATATTAGAGATCGACTCTTCAGACTGCAACAAGGTAGGATTGACTATTTAATATTAGAATCAGTGATTGCTTTAGAATTGAATTCAGGCGATTCAGTTATTGATAGTGGCCCGAGTTTGGTTAAGTCGTTATTATCTATATATATTGTGTGTTGCGTATTTTGCCATCATAGATTCTCTCACATTAATTATTATAATTTAATTTGTTAGAAGTTTAAGTTGAAAATTTTAATAAAGATATATTAAGATTATGTTTCCTTCTAGTTCTTCCGTTAATCCTACGCCCCTAGCTCACGCTGACACTCCGAGAGGTATTCTCCCAAGGGGGGGGGGGGTAATATCACAGGTTGCAATTTGGTAATTATCATTGCAAACCTATTACATTCCCCGTGAGCTGGTATCACTTTTTAGTGTGGCACCATACGGGTGGATACCAATTGCTACAATGTAATTGTGCCGGGGTTGAATCCACAAACTTCAGCGTACAAGGTCAGTGCCTAATCAACTACACAACCCAATCAGCCAGAAAGTGACGCATTAAATATTAAGAACTTGTAAGATTACTTGTAAAGAAAACTTCATATTAGAGTGGTAACTAGCCTCGAGAGAACGACGCCAAAAAAAAAGCTTCCCTTTTAAAAATCTTATGGAAAAAATACTATTCCATATTTTTAATTTGTCTGTATTATTTACCTTTAAAATCTGAAATATTGGTTCTTTTATTTGTTCTTTCTTGTACGCATTTTATTATATTTTCTATATAAAAGCATTCTACTACTTTTAGAGAATCCGCATTCATTAATGATGCTGTTATCGCAAATATGCAAGAAGTGAAGTTAATTTAATTTTCTACCGCAGTATGTGTAGAAAGTATTTGAGAGAAATCCTTTACAAATATCATTTAAATGAGTTGTGTGTCATACAACTTTTTCATTGTATATAAAGGGTGTTTTTTAGAGGTATAGAATTTTAAATTGCAATGTATTATTCGATTGACATGAATTTTTTTATATTCGAAAGATAATCTTGTGGCATTACATTTTGAATATGATCTTTGGCATATGACTGCCACGGCTGGCTCGGATGTAGTCCAATCTGGACGTCCAATTTTCGATGACTTTATCCAACATTTGTGGCCGTATATCGGCAATAACACGGCGAATGTTGTCTTCCAAATGGTCAAGCGTTTGTGGCTTATCCGCATAGACCAATGACTTTACATAGCCCCACAGAAAATAGTCTAGCGGTGTTAAATCACAAGATCTTGGAGGCCAATTCACAGGTCGTGAAATTAGGCGGTCACCAAACGTGTCTTTCAATAAATCGATTGTGGCACGAGCTGTGTGGCATGTTGCGCCGTCTTGTTGGAACCACAGCTCCTGGACATCGTGATTGTTCAATTCAGGAATGAAAAGTTAGTAATCATGGCTCTATACCGATCACCATTGACTGTAACGTTGTGGCCTTCATCGTTTTTAAAGAAGTACAAACCAATGATTCCACCAGCCTATAAAGCGCACCAAACAGTCAGTTTTTCTGGATGTAACGGTGTTTCGACATACACTTGTGGATTAGCTTCACTCCAAATGCGGCAGTTTTGTTTGTTGACGTAGCCATTGAACCAGAAGTGCGCTTCATCGCTAAACAAAATTCGCTTATAAAAATCGGGAACAACGGCAATCTCGTTTTGGGCCCATTTGACGAATCTACGCCTTGCTTGATGATCGTTTTGATGAATTGCCAAACCAAACTGAGAATAAATCACTTGACAGCTGTTAAATCGGTCGCCATCTTGGAAAGTAATGCCAACTTAAACTTCTATACCTGGAAAAAACACTCTTTATTACCGTTAAAGTAGGAAATCCATTATTTTATAGAATAACTAGGCATTTCAGTTAATGTATATAAAATTATTGAATTCTATGTCTTAACTTATTCTTTTGGATAATGATTACTCGATCTCGTTATAGTATGAAATGTGGGTCTCAGAAATTCTTTGAAATGGTTTAGCTTGTTTTGTACCACTTATAGCTACTTTGAGGAGAGGTTTTCTCTATTAGGAACAAGAGATCGCCGAATGCAACAATTCTTCTCTAGATCTCAGTTCAGTATATCTGAACTAGAATTAATTTCCATTGAAGAACTTCCGAATATTGACACCACGCCTCGATACATTGCAACAGCACAAAATTGCGACACTAGACAAGGACTTAAAAAGTACTTGTGTAAAAAAAATGAGTAATAGTAAAAACTGTGCCTGTGTTTCAAAAAATAATATACAATGCAATTCAAAGCATCATCACAACAATCCTTGCTTTAATAATTAATTTAAATTTATTGAAATACCTTTAATATAATCTTACATTTTTGTTTAAAATGTTTACGCAGTGTTTTTATGAAACAACAGTTTTTCTTAACAGAGCATACCTTTTTTAAATAATATTTAAATATAACTAATATAATATTTAAATAAATTTAAATATAAATTTTTATATAAATAATTTTAAATAATATTTAAATGTAACATATTTTTTCTTCCTTTCCAGTTGAGTAATTTTAGCAATATGAGCAATAATAAATTATATCATCTTCTTTTCCTTATTATTTATTAATTAATAACATTCAGTAGAAATAACATGTGTTTTTCGAGAGATTTTAAATATTTATGATCAATTAATTTATAAAATAACATTGATATTGGTTATTATTCACTTTAACGGTTTATCGTTAGTTATTGCATAGAATAACCAAGTAAAGTATGAAATTTTTCATATGCTTTAATAACTGAATTATACAATTTAACACACACACACAGTAACACATTTATATATATAATATATATATATACAATTTTTATCAATAATATATTCAATGAATATAATTCTAATTTAATTCTTAGTTATATATAAGGATGTAACAGGACATTTCTGGTCAAAAAAGAATAGCAACTCTGTATCAAATACTTAGGTTTTGGAATAAGATGCAATGTAATATTTTTCTCTTAGAATGGAATTTAAAATATAGCTTCATTTCGTCAAAGTAAATTTAATACACAGTTATCAAAAATATAACATATTTCTTCAATTCAGTTTTCGCATTTATTTCGTACCGTGTTTTAAAATATTCTTTATGTCGCACTTATTTGCATCTCGGCACGAAAATATATAGGTGTAGTGAAATAGAAAAGACTGGTGAGTTTGGAGAGTCCTACATAATATATTAAAATCGTGATTTCATCAACGAACGTATCAAAAGATTAGTTTCTTGGCACTAGAAAATATATTCCACATGTATGAGTATGTATTGGATATTTTTTCCAGAAATAAAGGCTTTTCTTATAAAAGAGGTGCGAGAGATGACATTCGTTCGCTGCCAGAAAAGAGTTACCAAAATTGTTTGCATTCTTCACTTATTTGAAAAACGTGAAACTTTTTTTCTTAACCCGGGACAAAAAAGGCACATACTCGATATTAACGTTAATGATCACGTGGGGTGACTGAGTCACTCTAATTCGTTTTTCATGATTATTTTTATTGAGCACGACAAAAATCATTGTTCCAGTGAATAATTTAACTAAGAGAAATTATATTTACCCTACTTTTCAAATTTTCTTTGATAATTTCAGAAAAAATAATACTTAACCTGAACAAAGAAGTTTCAAATGGGCATGGCTTTAATAAAGGACACACATAACAGACACTTCGCTAACATTACAAGAAGGTTACTTGCAAGCAAAACTGTCATATTTTGTTCACTTTAATGCAGTTTTATTGCCCTTTGATCATCGACAACTAGCTTGTTGAACTTTTTCTTGTTTGTGTCATTTGACATGGCAAAGTGTGTCTTGTGGTAGGTACACTTACAGCTTTATATTTTTCTTGATGGAGTTCTTAGGTAGCATTTGAAAATTTTTCAAACTCAACTTTTTTGAGCTCAAACATTTCATGTTCATCGCTTTTCTCAAAATTACTTTCGCTATCGTGATTAATATGCATTATTGCAGCAGTGTCTTTCCTTGCTTGATCAGTTTCAACTATTTCAGTAAATAAAACAGATGCCCATTTCTTTTTTTAATATGTATTTTGCTCATTTACATTCATAAACCATAATAAGCCGTACAATACAGCAATCAAAACTACTGTTGCTCACAGAGGAAAAATGTAGCATATTCATAGAAAATATTTTGGAACAAAAGTGGTCGCGTGTGGAACACAATCAAAACAAGTACCTTAAGATTTAAAAAAAAAAGGATTGCCACTCCCGAAAAAGGGGGAGATAACTTTGACCCTAATAACTTTAACACCATGAAATCAAAAAGGCTGCTAGATATCATCTTTAAATATTTAAAACTTATTCCGCTTTATAGCAAAAGCATTTCCGTTATTTACATCAATTCGAAATGCGAGTTAAAAACGAGTAGGCAGCCATTTTCATGGCGATACAATTTTCTTTACTATCAGTTAATCAATTCCTTAGAATGCTAACCTCACTTCAATCGACAAAAAATAGTCTTAAAAAGCACATGTGTCAGAATTTCAATAAGCAACTTTTAATAATGAAAATGCATCCGAAGATTAACTATTCTCTTCATGATTTATTACGTTTTTAGAATTCTCCTTTCAGACATCCCTTTGAGAATTTTCTAGTTCATGGTTGCACCTTTTATTCAGAAAACTTTTTAATGGTGAAAAGTGTGCTGAAAATTTGTAAAGAATTTCAATTACGGCATCGCTTCCGAATTCCATGCTATTGAAAGTAGCCGCATGGATGAATTCATTGAATCGAATATTTCTGCAGTCATCGATTACGACTTTTGACGATGTGATTCGCAAATGTCATTTATTCCACGTTGCTAAATTTTCGTTAATGCGAAACGGTGGATTCCGATATTCGAAGTGACTCGAGGATTTCAAAATGTTTCGAATTTCGTGTAATAAATGCATAAAATCGTGTGAATAATTTATATCTGACGTGTAATTGTTACATTTATTTTATGTTAAGATTATACGAGGGCTGTTCAATAAGTATAACGACTAAATTATGTATGTATAAAAAACAGAATTCCTTTAATCGTCATCATTTACATAGTCGTTTTCAAAATAATTTCTGTGGCACGTAATGCATTTATCCCAACGTCCTGTCCACTTCATTAAAACATGTAAAAGTCTGTTTTATGAGAGCTTTTTCGAAACTGTCTCCGCAGCCTTTACACATGATTTGGTGCTTTCAAAACGTTTTCCTCGTAATGATCTCATAAGTTGAGGAAACAGACAGAAATTGCATGAAGTAAGATCAGGACTGTATGGAGGGTGTGGTAAAATCTCTACGTTGTTCTGCCGTGAAACATCCAGTACGCAACGAACAATATGTGGTCATGGTGCACTAGGAAGCCATTTCAGAGCAATCGATGTTTCCTTAAAACGTGCTGCACCATTGTTTGCAGGACATTCGCGTAGTACGAGCCGTTTACGGTAGTGCTGGGTTGGACAGAGTGTTGATATAGAATTCCTTCATAAGCAAAAAAATTATGGTCATAACTTTACCAGGCAATTTTACAGTTTTTGCTTTCTTAAGAGTAGGTGAAGACGGATGTTTCCATTCACTGCTTTGTTGTTTTATGGTTGGATCATAGTAATACAACCGAGTTTCGTCTGCTGTGATAAAGCGTTTTAAGATATCGGCGTCTTGTGTTCCAGTCTTTAATCATATAATTTCATATCATATCATATCAAAGGTCTCCGATGCTGATTTTTGCAGATTTTTGCAGATTTTTGCTTCCATTTCGACAACTGGCCACGTCTCGTAGGCACCTGCAAACATGCTTCAGTTCGATCACATGATACTCAAGAACATGAGTATGTACACGCCATCTATCGGTAGTTTTTGGTTATACAGACAACAAACTTTTCTCATGCCGCAGAAATTATCATTCAGACGAGTGGTTTCGCGGCAGTAAAATTAGTATTATTGCTTATTGAACAGCCTATGTAATATTCACAAGCAATGCCGTTCCTTACATTATAATGGCTATTCAGTGGTAGCTTGGCGATATGTTGTCGATAGAGCTAAGTTAGCATCACTTTTAGTGACTATGTTGGCGATATGGTGACAATTTTAGTCACTTGGCGACAATTTTCAGGGAGTTGATGAACCTTTGGATGCTTCTGGTAATTACTGGAGAACTCGATTCATATCACGATCTATGAAACGACGGAGTTTAAAACACATTTTTAAAAAATTGGCAGGTTATATAGTCATGAATTTTTTCTGTGTATTCATTGCATTGTTTTTTTATATTTTAATGAGAGCATTTTTTCAAAATTTTGTTTAGTTCTTTTTTTAAAAATTCATGTGTGGAGTAACACGTCAAAATTTTTAAAACGATGAAAATTCTTGTACATGCCTACATCTTGCAACGCTCGACATTTGTAAAATCCAGGGGTTGAATGTTTAATACACCTGAAAATTTTAATTTAGTAATAAAGCCTTGATTCTATAAAGACATAGCTTCGTGTACTCCAGTTTTTTTAAAGTTCACAAATACAGTTTTTGGAATTATAGCCCAATACTATTTACGCTTTCACTAAAATTTTGAGTTTTATGAAACAAGCATCTAGATAAAAGTTCAAGACTAGAGACCTCTAAATACTTTTTTATGCAGTAGGTAAGTTGTGTTTATGCTTGTATGTCTTGTTGTCAGTGTGGAGATATTATACCTACACCACGAGTCACCTACCCTGGGGCATAAACCGTGTCGTAGATTAAAATCTGTGAACATTTTATCAAAGAATATCGCCCAAACAGCTTGCCTTATGGCTGACAAATTTCCTGAGTTGTTTTGAATAGCCAAAGCATATTATCTTTGCAATTTGTCTATTTCTGCATCTGTCAATCTATTACGCCATCCTAGAGATTTTTTGTCCTCGAGCTCATTAATTTTAATGCCCTAAGTTGTGTCCCCATCCTTTTCCTACATGACCAACACATTCTAATTTTTTTAACGTTGATATATCTTTAAAGTTTAGAGTGTAAAACTACTTTGCATGCTTTAGAGTTCCCATACAGTCCGAGTATTGTGTATATCGTAAATTGCGCACTGCCTTTGAGCGATGGAAAAAAAAATACCAAAAAAAAAACTTCCATTCCCCTATTATTTCCGACGTAATTTGCCGAACATTCATCGCTATGTACATTGGCATTAAAATTACATGAGCATTTCCGCGATGGTATTTCAGCTTTCCCAGTGTCCACCCTAACTCCCGTAACAACACCATTTCGAGAAGTATGGCTCCCTTTTTTGCCAGGTACCATCGATAGCCACCGGTACATTTGGGCCTTTATTATGAAATGATATTGTTTCGGCAGCAGTTAATGCCATAGACACTTTGATTATTTTCTCTGTCGCGTTATTTAATGTATGCGTAGGATCGTAAAACCAATTTGATGTAGGTGACAAATTCATAACTCCACAAAATATTTTCGCATCTGCTTCTTTTAATAGACCTTATAGCACATGAAAGTATTTTCATCACTTCATATAATTGTGTATCTTTTTTTATTAACTACTGTTTAAATAGACCTGGTATTAAGAAATGTTTGAATAAGTCCCCCAAAGCCACAACATATTAACAATTTTGTAGCCAAACCCTGGATTTGGCGACCACATTTATGTGAATACCTTGGTTTCTACATTTTATTTATGTAATTAATGTTGTTTCAAAGCACAAGAAAACAGTACAATGTCAGTCTTTTCCCAGAAACATTCAAATCAATCTAAGAGAAATAAACATACTCATTATTAACATACCTAACTTTGCTTTTAAAGCTGAATTATTTATATTGAAATCGTCTGACTGTTATGCAACATTTAATTCCTCGAAAGTTTGAATTTTTGTACATTTTTTTTCCCAATCACACACACTTTCGTTTTTTAAACGTTTTATTATTTAACCGAGTTTAAAAAACGTTTAATTATTAATGTTTTTGATGGAAAATACTATTCCACACCATAGCAGAAATTCGTTATTTTTAACGAGGTAAAAAATAGCATGTAGTTAACAAATGTAAAGAAACTTCTACAACTATTCACTTCACTTATTTCCTGAATAAGTTGCTGATCAAAATAAATTCTTTTAATCAATGTAACTATTTGATAAGGCTGAAAAGTAACACGTGTCTTTTATTTTGATTTGACGGTTATGGTGTTTGACACAGGTATAAACATTTTTTTTAAATTTTAAAATACTTCTAATTCAGTTAGAACAAAAATTTAAATTGAATTAGAAAGAAAAAGAGTGGTATTTTATTTTTCAATCAAAATTGAAAAAATCTATCTGTTTATGGATTTTCGTGAAATGACCTCCATAAGGAGACCTTTGAGGAAAGATCCGTTTTCCCTATAAATAGGAGTCGCTCACTAAAACTGAGTCAGTATTGTGTTAACCATTAGGGGTCGACTAGAGATCAAACGGATGCTTGCGAATAATCTTAATCATTACGTAGTTGTATTTTTAGGCACTGATACTTGTGCCTGAGGGCTGTAGAATGTGTGAAGACCTTTTAGGATTTATTGTGAAAATTTTGCTGCTGTATACTTTATTTCAAGGAATGTATTTCCAGAATAAATTTTCATCGCTCTTAAAGAACTGTTTTGCTCTTTCTGAGTAATAGCATAAAATCCTCGAACACCGAACTACGTAACCATATTTTGAATCGCACCGAATTGTTTGGCATTTTTATTGTATTTGATTCGAAAAAGAAGCCAAGTTTCATGTGCTTCATGTGTCCCCGGATTGACATAAAGAGTAAATATTTCTGCTTATTTAGATAACACCGTTGATAAACGAGCATTTTAAACATGAGTTTTTTTTTCACAATATACACTTTGCATCTCATAACTTTTCAATGCATTAAATTTTAACAGAGAAAGGGAACACCGAATTACTCCTATATTAAATTTATTCAATAATTAGTTTTATTAATTTAAATTTAAGGGGGAATAGTTTGATTTTCTGGTATTAAAATTCAAATGTTTCATGTTGTAAGCAATTTGTAATTATGAGGGAAATTTTATTCTTTAAATAATTAGTTTTAATTAATGAATTTTTATTAATTACAATTAAATAATCGTACTGTTATCCAGAACAATCGTGTACAGAACATTTCAGTGCTTTGAAATGTGAGAAAAAGTTTTTTAAAATTTTGTCCCAATAATGTCAATGTAGCTGTATCTGTACTTTAAATAATTAGCTTTAACCAATTAATTTTTATTAGTTATAATTAAATTATCGCATTGTCATCCAAAAACTCGTGTACAGTACATTTCAGCTCGATTGAGCACTTTAAAATGTCAAAAAGAAAGCTTTCAAAGTTTTCACCCATATATAGTTACAATGTAAGTAGAAGGAAATACGTTAAAAATAGGTTTGTTGATACGAAGTTTTGGGTACTGATGTGAAAAAATAAAAGATTTGTTGGAATCTATTCTACAATCCTTAAAACTAAAATTACAAGAACAGTTACATTTTACGGAATTCATTTTTGCTTCAAGTGGTCTTCAAAACACGTTTAAATTTTAAAATGCCATAACAGGATTCAAAACCTTTAAGAATGTCCACATTGCGAGAATTGTTAAAAATTTCAGTTTGTAACCAGTAGTAATGCATTACTAATGCCACAACTACCAGAGAGCGCCCCTCAACAAAATGCTTGCACGGTGTGTTTCCGATGGAGGAACAAAAAGCACAAGAGAGGCTTCTTCAAATCTGGCGCTATATACGTATATGAAAAGTATATAAGCGCATATAATTTCATAACTAGAAGAGCACTTATAATCAGGAAATAAGTTAATTAGTTTACAGATGGATAATTTGGGCTTTTTGAATGACTTCTGATTCAGCACGTCTGGTAACAGGTAATAGAGTCGGACCTCTATATAACCAAGTCGCTAAATCCGGAAAAAAATCTCGTTATATGGAAAATTCATTATATATAGAGGTTCATATATATATATATATATATATATATATATATATATATATATATTAATATACTTTATAAACCACATAAAACAAATTTTAAATTCAGAAACACACTATATATTTAAAAAAAGCAATTCTTCATACCTTTTTTTAAAAGTGATATACACTGCTCAAAACAATTAGGGGAGCAAGCAAAAAAGTGAAGAAAACCGTGTGAGACAGCCACGTATTGACATACAATGCATAGTACACGCGTATCAATGCGCAATACAGAAAAAAGGCGTAAAAAAATTTGGAATTAAGCTTTAATTCTTTGAAAATATGGAAAAAAACATGAAAAGATGATTTAGGGCAACAATTTGGTTACATGTAAACGATAAAAAAGGTACTGTTTAGACATGATGCATGAGTTTTAATAGGGCGTGTGGTCTCCTCGAACAGCTAAGACTGCTGCACACCTGTTTGCCATGGATGCGATGAGGTTATCGATCAGACTTTGGGGAATACTGTTCCACTCCTCAAGAAGTGCAATCTCCAAGTCTCGGACAGTAGCAGGTGGCCTTGGTCGCGCAGCAATGCGTCGTCCGAGCATGTCCCAAACATGCTCGATTGGGTTCAGGTCAGGAGAGCACACTGGACATTCCATACGCTGTATTGTTTCAGCTTCAAGCATGTTCTCCACCAGACGAGCTATATGCGGTCGGGCATTAGCATCCTGGAAAACAAAGGAATCTCCAATGGCTCCAGCGTAAGGGATGACATGAGGTCGAAGTATCTCGTCTGCATACCTTCGGCCCGTCAAAGTGCCATTCCGAATGATATGCAGGTCCGTACGTCCGCCTATGCTGATTCCACCCCATACCATCCAACCAGCTCTTCTGTATTGTGACCTTTCATGAACGAATGCGGGGTTATTTCGAGTGCCCCTGTCCCTCCATACAACACGTCGGGTTTCACACTCTAGACTGAATCGGGACTCGTCTGTAAACAGCACTTGGCTCCAATCATGTTGCTCCCAATCTCGATGTTCAGCAGCCCATCTTCTTCGGGCCGCATGGTGGCGTGGGGTCAACGGAATGCAGACCATTGGCCTACGTGCATAGAGCCCTCCCTCATGAAGCCGATTACGTACTGTTTGGCTGAACACCCTTCGTCCTGTTGCCAAGAGCAACTGTCTTTGCAGCTGCGTAGCATTCTCTGTTCTGTTTCGACGGGCTGTTAACTGTATATACCGGTCATCAGTTGATGTAGTGGCGCATGGCCGACCTGCCCCTGGTCGACGTTTAGCATTTCCTGTTTCTTGGAAACGATTCCACAGCCTTGCAACAACACTTCTGGCGACTCCAACAGCGTCCGCGACACTACGTTGTGTTTGCCCGGATTCTAGTCTGCCTTTAACACACCATGCCATGGATTCCGGTAAATCACGTTGCTGAGACATTCTCAAGTAACCTTGTCTCAAAAAAAAAAATACTGCGCAATCGAATTTCACAGTTACGGCAATAAAACAGACGTTTCTGCAACATCCCGATTTCTGCCCTTATCTCCTTTTTCTGGTTTTTTACGTCATGAACTTTGATTTGCATATAAAGTTTTCTTCTTCCCTTTCCTGGTAGGCTTTACATTATGGATGATTTATTTTATGTTACTTATTGGTATACATCTTTGCTTACTTTTGTTAAAATCATGTGCTCCCCTAATTGTTTTGAGCAGTGTATGTTTATTTTATATATCTTACCCATAAAAAAAAGAAAAACTGCTAGGAAAACAAGAAGAATGTCGAAGAAGTATTTTGCACTGTATATTTTCAATATTATAAAAATAATTTTAAACTAAAATTAACGAATTTTAAGGATATTTTCTAATTAAAAGCTTACAAGTAATATTAAACATATATTACCTTATAGCTAGAATTTTGCAACTCGGGACAACTCCACTGAGGGTGAAAAGGGACATATAAAGTTTCTAAAGAACTGGACTATGGGGGTTAAACGTTGCACTTCTTGAATGAAAAGTCCAGAATTGTACTGCTCTCAGCGAGTTAGGATCTAATAAAACCAGTTCAAGATTTCGGACCACACCATAAAATGTGTTAAGACGACTTGGTACCCCAAAAATCACAGAACTATCGTTTTTTTTTTATTTTCATTTAATCTTATTCTTTGCATTATTATCTTTCGATTGATATATCACTTGTAAATGTCGGAAAGTTAGAAGTTGAATAAAACTTCATTTTAAAACAAATTATGCAATTCAGCCACGCCCACTTTTTAGAAAAAGAAGCTAAAAAAAGCGTTTTGATAAAAAAAAAATCTAATTTATAAAGAGAAATAATAACATTAAAAAAAGAATGAGCAATATATAAAGCAGAATATTTCCGAGGCAATACATACAATCATTTTTTTTCTTTGTGAAATGTGTGCATGTAAAATTTTTAAATTAAGGCATTTTACATTAATAATTTTATAATTTCAGTTCTTATTCCTGATATATTTTTCATACAAATATAATACTTTATTATTATAAGAAGAAAAACAGCTAAAATTTCTGCCGTGACAGAAAAAAAAAATCTTGTTAACGTTTTTCTTGAATTTTCTTGTGCCATTAATACTCAAGTTGATCCTTTATAAAAATGTGTGGGTTGAAAAAATATGAAAATGCAATTATTTTAAAGAAAAATGTATAACTAATATCTTAAAGTGTTATTTTAAGTTTAATTAAGCTTATAATAGTTATTTTTTCAGAATTATAAACTTTAAAGTGGTTTTTCTCAGTTTGTGTTTTTCGAAACCTTAGTGAAGTCAAAATGCTACTCCTTCGAAAATTATTTACTACCAATCACTTCCATTTTTTTCCTGCGTGTTAAAAATAAAGCATGTAATAAAATTAAGGATCCGTTTTGCTATAAACTGAATACTTTTTTTAAAAAAAATAAAATGTAAGGCTTGTTGGCTTTTTCATTCATTTTTAGCCTGTACATCAACATTTTATTTTTTTTCTCAAAAACGAATAAAGTTATTCTACAATCTGTCCCTAAACTTGTTAAGAACATCCATAAGAATGTTATAAAAAATTTCAGGTCAAAAAATTAATTTTTACAAAAGGAATAGGATTTTAAAATTTTCTCAATTTTCTTCAAAAAATTAAAATTTTTAAAATTGTGTGAATAATATATGAAAATTTTTTCAACTGTGGTATCATTTTCTTGAATAGAAACATTGTATAAAATGCTAAAATATAACTTTTAAATACGTAAATAAGGAAATTTGCTCAAAGGGTACCAAGTGCTCTTAAAGAGAGTATAACTAGAAATGCTCAGAAATACTTTAAAAATAGAGAGAAAAAATATTGAATTTCATAAAAGAAAAAGTCTGTTCTATAGAAAACGCACTTCGCTATGTAGAGGTTATTTTATGAAGAAAATCGTGAAATCTTCAAGGTTCCAGGAAAAAGTTCGCTCTATAGAAAAATTCGCACTATAGAGTTTTGACTGTATTTTGTGAGCAAATGAATACATCAAAGGAGGTGTATCATACAGTAAGCAATCGTAAGATGTATGCAGATAATTTTTTCTCTGACTCCATAAGCAGTATTTTCATATTAGATAGACAGAAATGCTTGATCAAAGCTGCTGCATTTAATGTCTGTCTGTGTAAAATAAATTTTTTTAAATTCAAATTTCATTAAATTACTTTGCGGAACAAGCAAGCATCGACTTTTAAGGAGTGATGGATTGTTTATTGGCATCGCATTTTGAAGTGACTCGAGGGTTATTCATTTTTCAATTCCTACTATTAGCTCACATTCTCTATATATTTATTTATCTTGGTGGAATTTTCAATAATTAATAAAATACACTTTAAAGCGCTCCATTGAAATGATTGTTATCAATACAATAATTTAATTATAATTAATAAAAATGAATTGATTAGAACTAATTATTTTAAAAATTATAAATACAGCCACGTTGGCATCATTTTTGGCGCCTTAGGGACCCTTTCGGCGACTTGTGACAAAACTTGAAAAGGGTTTTTTCACAATTTTTAAAGCATTCAGTTGAACTGAAATTTTATAGACACGATTGTGCTTTGGATGACAGTACGATACTTTAATGATAATAAATAGAAATTTATGACCACTTAATACTGTGATTCTGTCCTATGAAAACATATTTATATTAATTGTAACTGTATAATAAAAAGTAGCAAAAATAGAATTTTTTTTGTTGATCTAAGTAGGAATTGACTTAAAAAATGTGTGCGTGTATCAAAATGTGAACACGTGTTAGAAGTTAACTTTTTTGGCTTATATGTATTGAAATGTATAATAGTTTTATTTTGAAGTAATCTTATATAGAATTAACAAATATATTATTATAATTATTATTTAAAACTGTAGTTAAAAAAATAATTAGGTTGGAAAAGGTATAAGTACAAATCAAATTTTCATTTTCAATACATAATACTGAAAAAAATTTATTTTATACATTTACAGAAAACTATCATTATTATTAGTCTCTTTCCATTATGCTTACAGGCGTTTCAATACATACTTTTGTTATCAAAGACTTGTGGTAGCTAAAATAAGAAATTTAAGTTTTGCACTCAATATCATTTAAGAATTTCGAAAACACTGCATCAATCGTAGAGTTTGATTTTGTCGTCAATATTATTCTGTTATTTTGTAGAGATAAAACGAGATTGTCTTTTTGCGTCTTAATTTTTCCCCTATTTGAGTTAAATCTGGAAACTTAAGCCATGTTGTCTTAACTAAATCTCCATCATTTGTTTCTACATGAATTAGCTTTCCAACTGCACCATTCACCAATCCATCTCAATCAGAGCAATTTCCATTTCATCAATTTGTTCGCCGTTTCCAATTTCCGTAAATATAAAAGAAAATTTTTGATTCTCTCTCGCTTGACGCATGACTTCATTTAGTTCATAAAATTTTAGATTTCGCTGTAAAATCGGTCCAGCGATGGTCTGTTTCGGTTGCTTATCGATGGGTGGTGTAGAACGAATTGGTGGTAATTGACGTATAAATCTCCTGTTAAAATAATATCTAATCCACCAAAATTTGACTGAAAATGTCCAGTTATTTGTTTTAATCTGGAATCAACCTTCAATAATAATTGATCTTATCATCATACTTATCATACTTACGATCACACTAATCTCATCAATGATTGTGATTTTTATGTATTTGAAAAGCGTTCTGTATTGTTGAGTAGTTTCAGAATGTAACGGGAGTAATCTTGATAAAGAAATTTTTATGCTGCTTTTATGAAGAAACTGCATGAACAGTGGTTCCTGAAATAGCTACCACTGATTTACAACTTTGACAGTATCCATCATTGTCCGTATAGCGATAAAATATTTCCATCAAAAGTTTAATGACGAACGTTTTACCGCATCCGGCAGAGCCAGTAAAAATTTTTGAAATGGAGTTCGAGTGATCATAAAAGATGCGAAATAACACGAAGTAAAAGTCCTTTTTGTTTTTCGTTCGACATTCTCATTAATTGATAGAAATCTTCATTGGGCCTTAAATTCTCTCTCTTTTTTGCAAATTTTCTCTTCTTTATGTAATGTAGATACTATTATTGAAACAAAAAAAATTTTCATTCTCATTTTTTTTACTCAACAAATTCGGTGAAATTCATTTGTTATAGTCTCCAATTTTTTCTAATATAACCCCTGAAAAATGTGAAGTGCACGTGATGGAGCATATGTTGAATGCCAATTTGGCACGAAACAGGTTTTCGTCACCTGAGAAGAAGACTTAATGTTTAAGTTAATAATTTTTGATTTTACACATCGATTGCAAAAAAGGGTAATTTTTAAACGAACAAAAGTTTAATAATACTTTAGTAAAAAAATTCTCTTAAAATGGCTAATAGACGAAAACACACACACAAAAAATTAAAAGCCGCAATATTTAAACCAATTTTCCAACCTTTGTACAGATTACGAATAAAACTATTCTACATACGGAAAAAACGTTTCATGAAAATATTTTTATAAATAATGGAGTTATTAAATATTTAATTAAAATTTTGATTATTTTTTGAAAAATCATAAAAAAAATGTGATATTTTTTTAAATGACTGATTTTAAAAAATAAGAGCATGCATTTTTTTTAGGATAGAATATCTATCAATTCATCAACGCAAAAGCAAATTGAAAAAGAGCGATTTAGAAATCATTTTCATAAAAGCGTATCAGTTTTGACTCTTTTTTTAAAAAGTCGTAAAAAATAGAAAATATCTTTATTTTGTAAATATATACACCATATAGTGGCAAAGAAAATGACCTTTGCGATTCTGTAATTATTTTTTGTCTGAGATAGATAGCAAGAATTAAATGTGGCGTTCTTAAAAACTTGGGGAAGTCGGAACTTCATCCATTTCTACCTTATGTCCATTCCGTAATCATAACTGGTAACGCGTAACGAAAATTTTTCCCTGCTGTGCATTAAGAAGTTAACTTCAATTTTTTTTATATTACTTGTTATAGAGCTAAATTTAAAGGAATATTATTTAGTTCGTTGAAAACATAACAACGCATTTCATTTCGCACTTTTAACATATATAAGAAAATTTTCAGCACTAAAATGGTCAATAGTAGACCAAATTTTACAGAATTGAACGTGTTAAGTAATGTATTTTGTCTGATTTTTAATGAAGCTACCGTATTCATTCGAATCTACGCCACACTTTTTTTCAAGCGTTGAAGCTGCTGAAAATTGGACACGGCTAAAAATGGAAGGCGGAGAAATTGAACACAAAATTGGGGAAATTGAAAAACGATACTGATGGTTAGAGCAATTGCAGGTTCATGTAAGCACTTACAAGGTTTAATACTGTTAAAATAAATAAACCATTCATTTTTATTAGTTCTGATTTTAAATTTCGTAATAATGAGATCGATAAAGCGTTTTACACTAGTATTTTTTTTTTCAAAAATGTGTTGAGAATTTGGAGTATGGCGTAAAATCTACGGTGGCTGAGATTCGAATATGTACAGTTATTTCAAACAAAATGTTAAATCTCTCTTTTTACATAAAAAAATTCTCGGTATTTTTGAACGTATTAAGAACGTCACAAAGTAATTAGCTCTACTAGTATTTTCTCCAAACATGTGCTATGCTTAGAGATATACATAAAAAATAATTTTAATTAATTTCTCACAATATTTACTATTCACTACTCCGAAACACGAGAAATGATCTGTCTGCAAGAACCGCATTGATAACAATTAGCAGAAATAAATTCGAGATAATTAAAAGCACTCAAAGATTAAAACTTTTGCCCCGTGATTTATGTTTCAGAATGATTCCTTCATATCCTGCGAAAAGTTTTCATTTCCAAGTTTATGGCTCCATTTTATCGCGGCAACTTTTTGATTGCGCAAAATCGCTGAATGTGCGGAGAGAAATTCAATTAGAATAAAGCTCCGTGGCGTCGCGTCCCATTTGAAAACAGCCATGTAGGAACTAATTAAATCGATTATTTCCTTTTATATCGATAAAGACTTCTTGATGTGATTTGAAAATGTCATTATGACCCGTTGCCGGATTGCGAAGTTTCAGTGAATAGCCTGGATTTCGTCTTTGAGTTGTATTTTTTCCTTCTGAAGTTGTTGGAACTAATCAATTTCATGAGACTTACTGAGTCTGAATGAGATGATGAGTTGATTTTGACTCCAATATTTTTTATTTCCATTTTATGGTATAATTAGGTGCTGTTTATGTACTTGAAACAAGTTAAATTATTTGAAATGTATTCCGAATATGTGTATAATTGAAAACACAATTTTAGGGACAAAATTAAAGCAGTTGTGTTGGATATGTGATCAAAAGAATTATTAATACCTTAAATAATTCTGCATTGTGCTTATAATTTATATTCTTTGCTACAATTCAGTTGTAGTGTATTTCCCTATACTAGGGTAGGGCAAATAGCTGTACACCGAGACAATCAAGATTCCCAAATAGACAGAAAAGTTTCGTGGTTCGACATATTGGGATATTTGGGTTAACATATAAGGGATGCCCAAATGAAAAGTGAATGCGTGCAAATGTGACAGAATGGTTGCAGCTCTAGCAGCACCAGTGAACATGAATATAAAAGGAGGTAGGAGGAATACACTGCATACGATGCGAGATAATGAAACCTGTTCGTGGTAAAGAAAATAGATCAGAAGCAAAGTTATGCTATTCATGGATGCGTCCATCGGATAGCACTGTTTAGTTCCAACAACTGGTTCAAAAGTTTTCGGGAAAGGCAGCAAACAATATCAGATCTCCAGGACAATGTCAGTCCAAAGTCTCTCCTGAAACCCAAACAACTTTAAAAAATTTCGTTGAATAGTTTTGGAACACCCAGCGTACAGTCTAGATTTGTTTCCCTGAAACTTTCCATACTTTTTTCTAATTAAGAGAACATTACGTTTCCAATCGAGCGATGACGTGAAGGAAGCTGTGAAGGACTTCCTTGAAAACCACACATGATTTCTCCACAGAGAAGGCATAAAACCAACTGTCGAAATGATGGGACCTGTGTTACGATACCCATGCCAATTTATTTTTATTTGAAATAAAGGTATTACTTTTACTAAGGTAACTTTTTTACATAAAAATCAATGAGATTAAATATAAATGCAAGTTGATTTACATTCATTTGCAGTCTGAGAAGAGAATTTCAACGAGCAATTTCCTTCTAATCTTAAAAAAAGTAATAAAAAGTGTGATTGAGTGCATCTGTTGCATAAAACTAACATTAAGGTATTCGACTACCCTAAAATCATGATTTTTTTTAAAATTGACACATTTTTTTATTATTATGATTTTATTTTATAGGCCATCTTATTAGCTTTATAAAAGTACAAAGTTTTTTATTTTCCATTCTCTAGAAGAGAAACTACGAGTGTTTTAGTAAATGCTGATGCTATAACTTTACATAAGATGTCAAACTTTAAAATGCATTTTACTCGGAATGTATTGTTTTTTCGAAAAGTTCAAGCAGGGACAGCGATTGATTAAAAGGTTTTTAAGATAATTTGCTGAAATTTTGTGTGTATGTTCTGTGTTAGTAGTAAAAGTTCTTTAGCCTCTCTTCAGATTTATCAATCATTTTTTTTAAAAAAAATTGACAGTTCTTTATGTGAATATAATCACTGTTTTTTAATCAATTTCATATAATAGCAAACATAAAGGGCTGTAATTTTTGTAAAAATTAAAATACCTTATTCCGAAGGACATTACAAAAATGAATAGCAAAGTAATACATTAAAATTAAAAAATTGAAATTTTGTTCATTTACTATTTGTACAAAAATGGGCCCCATTTATGTAATTTTTTGTCAATTTTTCCCCGTTTTTCTCATTTTAGTAGTAATGATTCATTTTTCTCTTCTTAATTTGGGCATTTTTTTCCTAAAACGCACTAAATATATCTGAAACCACAAAAAGATCTCCATACCTCCATTTCTTAAAAATAAGTTGTCGCAAGTAGTCGGATACCTTAAATGTGCTTGCAGCTGTAGGTGATATGAAATGAGCACATTAAATCAGTTGAATAGAAGTGCCCTATTGCATTTCCTTTATATTTATTCATTTTCATATGGGGCAGTTTATAACTTCCTGAGGGCTCAAGTTAAGTAATGAATGTAATCCACACCGTTTCTCAAACTGGGGGACACACCTCTTAGAGGGGCGAGCAGATTGAAATTTAGAGAAGACAAAACATAATTTTAAAAAATTATTAATTTACTGAAAATAAATAAACAAAATACATTGACATAATAAAAAACAAAATACACATTTACACTTATAAATGTATCAGTACTGCACAATGTATTTTGTAATTAATTTAAACAATATTAAGTTAAGAACAACATTAATAATTACCAATAACCTCCGTGGCTTGTCATATATAAAGTTCTATACAAAAATTAATTAATCTCTTAACCGCCGATTTTAAGTTACATGATTCGCTCCCCAAAACCACGCAGGCGCGCGTAAGGAATGTCTCGTTGGGGAAGCAATAAATAAGCAAATCCTTCGCAAATGCTGTCAAGGTCCTTTAATTGCATTCCGAAGCCCTCGGAATAATTTTATGAATATCAGTGCACAGAAAAGATCGTATTTCGGAAATACCTATATATACATCAGAGGCAATTAACACTTTGGCTGAACGAGACGCTTATATACGCCAGTGGCACTTAATAGTTTAAAGTCGTATTGTAGTTCTAGCGTCAAAGTATAGTAATATTTAATTGAACATATTGTTATTGTATGGTGGGGGACGTGATGAAAATTATGATTGAAAATTGGGTCGCAAACATTGAAAGTGTGAGAAGCACTGATGTAACCATTTTAAAAAGGTGCTGTCCTCCTGTATTCTCCATTCCATAGTAGGGTCCTCGAGCCAAAACGATTGCCTACTCCTGTCCTATACAGTAATGTGTCCCAATGTAAGTAAAGTGGCCGCGATGGACGAATGGTTATGGGGATGAACTGGTGGCCAATGCTGTTTCTGTCGTGTCATGGTGCCACTGCTGATTGGCCGAGAAGGGAATAGTTTAATTTCATCGAAGTACAAAATTCTGACATTAGTGCGGTGTGGAAGTTTTGAGAGAGACGTGTGCCAAACATCTTTACCACGTGATCTAAGTGTACAATTACGAGGTCTGTCCCCTATAGCCTCATGTTACTATAAAACTTTCTAAGTTAGAACAGCTGCAGCACCATTTTAGAACTTTATTTATTACTAAATGTATAGTGGCCGCGGTAGCCGAGTGGTATAGGTATCGGACTGTGGCTTGCTTTGTCACAGGTTCGAGCCCAGTACCACTAAAGACCCGCCGTGTAGGGCAGCGATGCACGTTAAATCTGTCGAGAGCTGAAACGTCCTCCCGTTGGTGTGGTATGGTAGTTAGGAGAGGGGGTGCCAGCTCAGGCGGCGTCCACGTCACTTGACCATGGTTCAAAATGACGATGTCGGTCGCCAAAAGCCCTCGTGTAGCTGAACAGTGCGATGTTTATATCCAATCAATCAATCAACTGGACTAGAGCTCACATAATGTGCTTGTTGCGTATTAACAATTGCTTTAAGTCAACTTAATGTGAAACCCATTTTAGCAAATTGAATAATTATTTGAGAATAATTTTAAAACAAGTATTTTGCAAAACTTTTTGCTTTGATTATATTATCATGTGTTTGTAATGAAGTTAAACATTGACTATCACGACTAAGAGAATCAGAGGTTCCTAAAATAGAAAAGTGAAAAGAGAATATATTCTTAACATGGGAGTGATCGCATGGGGTACAGAATCACCCGATTCTCACGAAATTTTTAATTCTGAGTAAAGTGCTTATTTGTTACAAATGATCTCGGTAGTATCCTCCTATTTGGCAGTCTTCATGGGAACTAAAATGTATTTGTCACACATCACCCCCCTTTTTGGGAATGGAAAAACGTTTTTCACAATCTTAAGGTACTTGAGGTGACTGAGTTCCCCGCTCGAACACTTTCGTTCCAAAATGATTTCTATTACCAGACTACATTTTTCCAATGTAAACGACTTAGTGGTTTTGATTGCTTTGTTGTACGAATCATTATAGTTTAAATACGTAAATGAACGGAATATAAAAAAAATGGGCATCTGCGATCTTTATTGGAGGAAGTTGTAACTGTTCAAGCAAGAGAAGAACCTGATGAAATAATGCATATTAATCATGATAGTGAAAGACAATTTAAGGAAAGCGATGTACATGAAACATTTAAGAGTTGAAAGGGAAATATTCAAATTCTACGTGAAACTCTCTGTCTAGAAAGATATGAATTCAAATGTGTACCACAAAAGATGCTGCGCTGTGTCAAAAAAACACAAGCAAGAAAAATGTCAACATGCTATTTTTCAATCATCAAATTACAATAAAGCTATAATAACTTGGACAAAATATGAGAGTTTTGCATGCAATTATCATTCTTGTAATATTGGTGAAAAGTGTATGCGATTTGCGTTCTTTATTAAAATCAAGCATGTTTGAAACCTATTAGTTCAGTCTGATCGGATTTTTTCTTAAACTATCAAACAAAAAAAGAAAAGTTTTTAAATATAGGTAGGTATTAGTTCCCTTGATTAAATTATTTACTAGAATTACGATTTTTATCTTGTACAATTAAAATAATTCTACTAAAATATTAGGACGACTCCACCACCCCAGTTGACTACTAATGTCAGTTCTAAGTACTCAACTTCTCCCGGGTTAACTGAAGGTCTAGACTTCATATTAATGCGGCGATAAAAACGATTGGTGTATGTGTCCTTTGGAAGTCTATTTCTTTCATACATTGTCCATGGCACAAGACGTATTGTGTAAGGAGTCTAGAGATAGTAAACAGTTTATTGTAGGGGTTGTCTTGGTTGACACATTTAGAAGAATAAGTCTGATTTCCACGTGTGTTACGTATAGAAGAGACATTTGATGTCGGTAACTCGCTCCCTAAAGGCGTAATTTATTTAACAATAGTTTAAAATAAAAATTGAAACATGTGCTGTATTTACTACTAGATTCTACACATTTTTTATCGCTTAGAGTGCGATGTTAAAAACAAATCAAACTCAAAAATCAAATCTACATATTTCATACTGATATAAACACTCGTGTGTACATTATGCACTGTAAATATTTTTGGGTTAAATGGAATTGTTCTATCTATTCTGTCAAATGATTGAATTTACAGACTTCTGTGAAGTGTGGTTCCTTCCAGAATCAGTAGCCGCCATTGTTGGAGATCCCCGCTACCACACGCCCCGGCATAGATTCAAAGAGACTTTGGATGTGTCCTTGGGGTACAGCAGGCCTATATATAGCAGCTTTCAGACGTTTCCAAAGTTGATCTGGTGTGGTAGCTGGGGGTGTAATCTGCGTCAATCGTTGAGCAACCATGGACCACATGTTTTCTATCGGTTAAAGATCCGGAGGACAGCGAGCCGACCAGGGATTCAGTTCACTCTAGTAATTGACGAAGAACCTTTGGACAAATTGTGCCACGTGTGGTTGCGCTTTATCCTGTTGAAATATGGCTGTGGCCAAGCCCTGAAGGTAAGGAAGGGCAACTGACTCCAACACCTCGGAGATGTAGCGCTGGCTGTTTAAAGTACCGGCAATGCATACTAGAAAAGTGCGAGAGTGATATCCAATACCGCCCCATACCATAATACCCGGCGCAGGACCAGTGAGGCGGTGTATAACACAGCTATTCAGCATCCTCTCTTCAAGGTGTCTCCAGACTCGAATCCGATCATCGTGGTGTTGCAGACAGATGCGGCGGAGGTTTCAGTAAAGGGCGGAGACGTCTGTGGTTCTGCGTCAAGGGTAAACTAAGCAATGAACGTCTTACGGACAGACCACTCTGCTGTAAATGGCGTCTAATGGTACGCGCAGACACTGAATGATGCGCTTCAGACTCAATGTGATGTGCTACGGTTCGTGCTGTGACTCAGCGATGCGTCACTACCTTGCGCACAATTTACCTGTCCTCACGTGAAGGGGTGCACTGAAGTGGATGCGATGGACCACGTCGGTCCGTCGTTTCCTCCTGCATCCAGTGGTCACGTATCCGCATTACAGTTCTTTGGTTTCATCCAACACGACTACCGATTCCCTGAAGGATAATCCACAAATTCGGTAGGCCACTATCCTTCCTCTGTCGAACTCGGATATTTAATCAAAAGCCGATCGCTTTTTTCTACGAGACATAACTGATCGTTTTTTGAAAAAACCACAAGAAAAACCCAATTGCCACAGTGGCCGGGCTCTATTCATGGGCTGGGCAAGGTCAACTGAACCCTTAATCCCTACTGCAGTGGGTCGATAAATGAGTACCAAACTTTCTTGGGAACTTGAACACTAGGGGTCCCGCTTCAGACTGACCACCTAATCGGGACATCTGCTTATACACCTCAGCGCCCACTGGTCACGCATACTAGGATGAGCACAGTAGGCCCTGGCCTTTGTAGGTTGTTGCGCCTCTGAGTTTGTGTTTATTTAATAAAAAGTAAGTAAAATAAAATTTTCTTTGTTGATTTAGGCAGGAATTGACTTATTTTTTTGTATTACTTGTGTCACTTTATTGTGTGCTTTATTTGCTTCACATTTCCTGAAAATGTAATACATTGGTTGTCGTAAGTAGCTATTGTATTGCTTTGATTTTTAACTCTTATAAATTAGGAATTTACGTCATTTGCATTTTGAACAGGAGAAGAAAAGAAACGAGCTTTACAGTAGTCGTATAGATGTGTGACATCTGGCATGTTATCGTGGTAAATACGCAATAGTAACTTAAATCCTGAAAAAATGAATCGAGTATAATTAGAAATAATTTTTTATCGAATAATTATATCTTTAATGAATTTTTTTTTATTTAACACAAGGAGTAATGCAACTTTTTATCAAAAATATTTATTCATGTTCAATTTGGGAAAGAGTGGATACAATATACTTGTAAATGAACAAACAGGGTTTTCTGTGACCATATACATCAAACCGTTCAAACTTCAAATCAAACGGATCAAAAAATTAAATATTTCCGGTATTTTGTACTTTTACCATATATCGAAGATGGTTCTGATCTTTTAAAAACAAACTATCACTCGCGACGCTTAACAGTAAATATAATTGTTAATAAGTAAGTTTGTCCTAAATAAGAACTGGAATCTTTTGAAATGCTAACTCTAATAATATATAAAAAAATATCTACTACATTTGGACCCTATGCGAGGGCAGTAAAAAGACACCATCAAGCAAGTTGGACCCCGATGCGAGGATTTCAAAGACATACCATCACGCGTGATCATTGGTCAAATCAAATAGCGCGTGCTTACATCACTTCCTGTTTCTCATTTCCGTCCCTTTTCACAGAAATCACTCCTACAAATATTCGATAAGCGAGAGAAAAGATTTTACACATAAAAAAAACCCGATTGTTTCCGTTTGAATTTATTCATTTCTGGAAACAAAATAAATTTCACATTTTTTCCGGTTGGGATCTTTATCTAAATAAATGACATCTTTGAAGACCATTGAAAAAGGTTTTTTACACTTATATTTTTTACGTATCTTTTTAGAAGCTACAATTAATACCATGTTTCTCCACCAGGAAACAAATTCAAAAATTCGGAATTTCTTTTTTTTTCAAACGTTTATAAACGCGATCTAATTTTTCCATGAGGCTCAGACAAAAAAAATAATTACAGATTCGGAAAGATCATTTACTTCGCCACGATATGGTATAATTTATTTTACAAAATAATTATATTTTGTATTTTGTACGAGTTTTTTTAAATGAGTCGAAATCGATACGTTTTTATGAGTATGATTTCTAAGTGGTTCCGGTTGCATTTCCTTTCACTCTAATGAAAAAAAATACACTAAAAAAGCCCATGCTTTTTTCTTTTAGAATCAGTCATTTAAAAATTTTAATTCCAAAAAACCGGTTTTTTTTACGATTTTTCAAAGAATACTCAAAATTTTATTTACATGCTTAATAACTTCTTTATTTTTAAAAATAATCTCCCGAATTTTTTTTCGTGTGTAAAATGCTATTATACGTAACCTCTATAAAGATTGATAGCATATCTTAAAAATTATGGTTTTTTAAAAATATATATGTGTTTTTCGTTTTCTTTCCTTTTTGCGAGAAATATATAAGCATTACTTTTTTTAAAAATTTTTTGTTTAAAAATTACCGTTGTTTGCAACCGATATATGAAGTTTCACGGCATTAACTTAAAAATGAAGCCCGAAAAAAAACTTTTCATTTTTAATTTGTCTCAATTCTGTACGATGTTCTTATTTTCTTTTTTTTTACAAAACAACGAAACTTTGCATATAAATAAATGAATTTTAAAAAGGTTTATTGATTATTAAATCATATTTTAGAAAATTGCTTTGCATTTTAAAAAAATAAAAAAAAAATGTAATTATAAAAATATTTATATTATTCTTCATAAACATGATTATTAATAAATAATACTTTTCGTAAATTTTGTAAGAAAAAAACATTAAATAATATTTTACATAAAAATAAGTAACAAAAGTTTTATAAAATGATGTACAATACGTTATAAATAAGATATTATATAAATTATTATTATAATACATAAAATTATTGTTAAAATAATCAATATGTCAGTTTTGTATAACATACATTTTTTTAGTCAGATAAGTGTTTAAATAATTTACTAAAAATAGTGGAATGAAATGGCTAAAACTAAAATAAAATATCAATGTTTTTATCAGATTTTTTTAATGTTTTTTTTCAGTACATATATATATATCTTGGTTTTCCCCCATGCTGTTTTTTTTTTTTTCGAGAAAGAAAGCAATCGTTTCAATAGCCATCTGTAAATTTTTCTTTTATTTATTACTTATAGAAATTTGAATTTAATAAATATATATATGTTTTTTAAAAGGATTATTTCTATTATTTCATTACTAAATGAATTCTTTGTTAATTAAAAAGTACATCGTCTATTATTTTGGATCAAAATACTTTTTAGAGACATTTTTAAGCTAACTATATGTAACGATTGATTGACTAGTGAAAATCTGAAATCATTTTTTTTTTATTTTAGATTCTTAAAAACTAAGTATTATTAAAAAATAAAGAACGTTTTTTGTCTTACTCTTAGCATCAGAATCGTTTTCTTTTATTTCTTCACATTAATAATATTTTAATTTTAACGCAATATTTTTTTAGAAGTCATACATCAAAGTTTGAAGCTATATGTTATCTGTGAGATAAAGGGGAAGATGGAACAATCATTTTTTCACTAAAAAAACGGGTTTGGGCTATAGAAAGGGGGAAAGAAACATGTCTTAAATCAAAAATAAGTGGAATGGAACAAATTTCTAAAAAGGGAACTTTTTCGTCATAATTTTAGAAATCACTCACATTGTGCGCATACAAACACACACAGAGAAATGCTGGTGTCATGAGGAAAAGAGAAACCCCAAGCAACGCAGGAATAAGCGGTGGAGGCGGGGGGGGAAATCATTTTGAAAAAGAGTAGAAGTGCTGATTTTGTGAAGAAAAGAGGGAAAATTTATAAAAGTAGAGAAAGCCCGCGCCATGCAGCTAGCATTACTTAATTTTTATACAAATTGTACTTTAACTAATTATTAAATTAATTAAAAATTTATTATACTCATATGACAGATTATTAAATACCACGCTCACATACAGGGTGTATTAATACAGCGATTACAAACTTTCTAAACTGGTAGGATACTCTCTCCTATACTGGGGATGGCGAAACAGTGGCACGCGTGCCATTGATGGCACGTGATAGATTATTTTGGGCACGCAAGTGATCAAAATGGTTTGCATTTTATTTAAAAATAACAAAGTTAAATTTGAAGTATTACGTACCAACGTCAGTGATCGCTCACATCACTCGTTTGTTATTGTCTTGCCTTAGTTACGTCGTGGACTACAATGGCTTACGATGCAAAAGTTTGGCTACGCATAGGATAGCCAATTTCAGTGACACAACTGTATTTTAAATTTTATTTGTGTTATATTTGCAATTTGTAAACAGGGCTAGTTTAGCAAAAGTACAAAAAGTGCGAGATTGTAAGTGTAACAGAGAATTTCAAATCTGATGAATCTAGAAATACACTTTCACATTACTAAAGGCGACAAAGTGGTGTTCTGGAAGAGTGCTATGCAGAACATCGTCTGTAAAACCGCAATTAGATACAAATCACATCCTCTTGTTAAAAAAGCGAACCACAGTGAAAATAATTAATTGCACAGAAACCGTTTGGCAGATGACCTCAATTCAGCAAGCATTCTACAAAAAGTAACTCCCTACAATCCTAGTATAAGTTATTTTTGTCATCAGATCTGCAACAACATAAATCACACTAATGTTTACTTTAATTTGAGTTACACGCATAACTAAAGCATTTTCAACTATACGGGGCAAACGGTATTTTTTCGTAATAAATAAAGAGTTGTTAGCATTTAGCTTTATTACTTTCCCAGTAATCTCAATTAAAAATTATTTGACGGCATGTCCTTACCTCATTAAACACTTCTCTAAAACAAATGGTACATTGATTCACACAAGGGTTCACCACCCTCGTCCAGTACGACGGGCGAAAACACATTTCTGTCGATCGATGATGAAGACACAAAACAAAAGACATCACAATAATAAGAGAAAACATGTAAATTAGTCTTGGTTTTTACTGGTGTACTCGATAGATGGCGCTACTTAAACCGAAGCGTAAGATGCCAGTGCTTGCGCACTCGTGGTTTTTGATGCCGCTCTCGCTATGAAGCATCATTTCACCTGTTGACAAAGTGATAGTAGAATGGAGCATTACACGAATTCTGAGCTCGATGATATGCATTTGGCATACAAGCCGTTGATTGCAATGCATGAGCCACGCAGTGGTTGTGCGCCCAACGTTATCTCAGGAGGCAAAATCCCAACCGCGCTTTCATCGCACGCTTGCAACAGAGTACTTTCAACACTCTTTAAGAAATGTGATGCATTTTATTTACTTCACATTCTTTTTAATTGTTAATCAATTTTTAAAGGACATCATTTTTTATTTCAAAATGCACTTCCTTTACTTTTACTGAAAACGAAATTAAAAGCTTATATCATTTGTTACTTTTTTGATTTTGGAAAATACTTACGACTTGCATTAGTCATGGTTAGTGATGAAGAAGCCGACATGGTAACCCTACCTTCCCTTTATCCACTTAATGGGTTGCCGTACGCAAGTGGAGTATGCCCCCTCCCCAATTTACCTCTTTAAAATGTGACCCTATGCAGACAATATGTAGTGCTGTGCGTTTCGTTAAAATTTTATTTTTGTGCAATTAATTCAAAGAAATTGTATTAAATATGTTCGATTTCTTTTTACTTCTTTGAGTCTACTGTAGCTTTTATTTCTTCTAATTATTTTTGTTTCACGTTAAATGTATTGAATTATTCAAAGACTTAGTTTTAATTGTATTTTTTATCCTGTATGCTCATTAAAAACCCTAATTTTTTTAAAAAAAGGGAAGAATTTTGAATGGATTTTTGCTATAAAAAGTTTAGTGCGGTAAGAACATATTTAACGTCTGAAATTAAACTAGAAAATTAAATGTATTAATTAACACGTTAAAAAGAGTTGAGATTCTTTCTTTTTTAATTACGTATTTAAATATATGTTTTACAGTGTTTCTATAGTTTACTATTACAATGCTTATTTTGTTTTCTTATGGCCTTTCTATTAAAATTTATTATTATTATGCAATCAAATGGAAGTTTCAATACATTTTTGAAAACATTTTGTGTGAGTAGAAATGCATTGGAAAAACTATTTAAAGTTTTCTAACCTGAAAATATAGTTATCATTGGTTTCAATGAAGTGAAGATGTCATTGGCAAACATTAGTTATGCAGTTTCTTGCTCGAGATTTCTGGAACTGTCACCAAGGGAGGATGGCAGCATGTTTATTTTGTTAATCAGAGATTCCTTCAGAAAGGCTTATCAGAAATTGCCTATCGCGGGAGGGTGTAGGGGCGTGAAAGATAAATATATTTTCATTTTTTTTTAAATTCAAGATCTGTTCTTTTTAGATTAAGATATGGGCTCTATAAAACTATTTTTAAACAAAACACAAAAATTTAATGCTATAGAGCAGGGATAGCGAACCAGTGACACGCGTGCCATTGATGGCACGTGACACAACATTTTGGGCACGCCACCGATCAAAACGGTTTGCATTTTAATTCAAAATAACAATGCTCAATATGAAGTATTGTGACGAGCTCATCACGTTTTCAACTGAAAACTCCTTTTGGGTACTTTGGGGCCAAAAAGGCATTCTTTCCAGCCAAATTAAGAAGCGAAGCGTGATTATGCAAACTAAGAACCTTTTAAATAGCAGAAGTTTAGCGTAAGCAGTGTGGTCTTTGGGAAGTAATTATGCGAGTATTTGTTTACTAATTCCAAAGCTAAAGTAAGGAATGTTATCCGACACTAAAAGGTTAATCTATTAGTGTCAGAGCGTTCAAGATAAACCACATCGTCAGTTAGGATTTGAGTGAGATACTGGGAACTGTGTATTTACTAAGGTTAGAAGCAGGCAGTAAATTTAGATATAGTGAACAGGGTCGCGCTTATTTGGTAGTACGTATTGTGTGTTTCTTCTCCTCAGATCCGCCAAGTTAAAATATTAATATCCTTATTGTATATTGTTTAAGTTATGCTCTTAATAAAGAGATATTAAGATTATGGCAACGCCTGTTCTTCATTCACTCCCACATTTCTAGGTCACGAGAAAAACGTAGGAGTAGGGCAACCCTCACGGGCTAAATCCTTACAGTATTACAAGAAACGTGAGTGATCGGTCGTAGTTTTGAGCGAGATTTTCTTAGTTTCAAAGAATTACCAGAAACGTTCAAATGTTTTATGTATTTTGATGTGACTTCATTTAATAAACTGAATTTGTCCCAATTCGATTGGCTGTAAATTGAAAAATTTGAAATGTAACGGATTGATTTCCAGTCTAGTTCAATACGGATTCAAAAATTTGTTGAAAAAAGGAGAGTTACTTAAAACAGGAAGATTAACAAGCAATATAAGTAAAAATGCCAGAAATGAAATTTTGGAAACATGGAATTCGATTCCAGATACATTTAGTTGTTTGAAAAAACTGGTTCGTGCTATTTTAACATATTTTCATCTACCTATGCCTGCGAGTCATAATTTTCAGAGTTGAATAACTCACTTAGAAACCGTTTGGAAGATGACTCAAATTCAGCTTGCATTCTGGTAAAAGTAACATCTTACAATCCTAATACAAGTTATTTGTCATCTAATCTACCGCAACAGAATTCACACTACTGTTACTTTAATTTGAATGACACGTATAAATAAAACATTTACTACTGTACTGTGCAAAATGTATTTTTCGTTGTAATTAAAGAGTTTTGAGTTGTTAGTATTTAGTGTTATTACTTTTTCAATAATCAAAAGTCAAAATTATTTGACGGCCCGTCTATACCTCCATAAACATTTCTTAAAGAAAAATGGCACGTTGATGTACATCGGAGTAGGGGCTGAAAATTTTGGTAACTACTCAGTTTTGTAGAATATTTATTGAAATTTAATTACAAACAGGTGAAAGAAAACATTTAAAATTTTTCTTTTGTTTTATACGAAGTAGCATTCAAAAGTTCCCTAACTGAGCTTAACGAGGAAAGTAGTATTTGCCGTAGAACGACTGCAATAAAATTTATGTGTTATTACATTCTTCCCCTTTTCTATAAAAAAGTTTGTTACAAATCCCACAGTCGATGTCTCACCACGGTGTTGTATTTTGCAGGCGGATGTATTTAATCGTCGGTGATTGAAAGAAATTGCTTTTGTTGAGCGGATGGTGTATATTAATTGTTGTGTTCGTTTACGAAAAAGTACTACGGGGATTTTCAGATTTTTGAAACAGGTGTAAGGCTGTGATACATTATCGGGAGTGCAAGCTTTTGAGTAGCATCAATTTTTCAAAGAAGGCAGGGGAAGTGTCGAAGACTATAAATGCTCTGAACGTTTGTAGACTTCCCGCACCGCTGAAAACTTGGAAAAGGTTTTTGCGGTGGTACGTAAGAACAGGCTTCAAACAATAGCAGAACCAGTTGGGATATCCTCGACCACATGTCAACGGATACTAACTAAAGATCTTAACACGCATAGGGGTGTCAATATATCGTTCCCCGTATCTTAAACGAAGACCAATCTACAGATGAAGGTACAAGTGCATTGCAGACTGAATTAAAATACATGACTGAAAATGGGTTCGAGAAATGATCTTTACACGTCCTGACAAAAGTATCTTGTTATTCAATTTTGAAGGAGGATGTGTTTGAGGAGTTTAACTGATAATTTTTTTTTTTCAGTTATAGACTCAGTCCGAGACCTTTTGAATGCTGCTATATATAATGTTAAAGAATTATACTCTTATAAGATAATATATGATAAATAATAAAGTACACACATAACGAATTTATTAATATCATATATTGTTATTCTTTTAATAAGTATGATTTTTGATGACTGTCTTCGAGCTGAAAATCTCAACAGTTATCATTATAATAAAATAAATTTTCAAAAAAAGTTAATGGTATAAGATAAGGAAATGGAAATATTGGATAAATTTTCCAATATTTTTCTGTTCACTTCTTCCAATCTCAACTTGTCGTGGACGGGAAAAGATACATTTTCGAGGACCTTAAAGTTAAAAAAATATTTAAGAATCTGAATAAAGTATAAGTATTAAATAACAGCCCAAATTTATTAGTTACGTTTAAAAAAGGTATCGTAAAATGTAGGTTGTGTAATGAAGTGTATTTCATTACCTGTGTTTAATTAGTAGAATTTAAGCACTACTCCCGAAGTTTTACAGCTTTTGTCATTCTAAGCTGTCAATGAACTATATTTAAGGACTGTAAAAGAATGTACAGGACTGTTAACATAAATGCAGTTTTTTTTTCTATAATTGATAAAATTTAAAAAATGTGTTTTTACCTATGATGTTTCTATGAGTAGACGAGTAATGCGCAGGGGCAGTGTTTCGTAGACACTGTGCCCTGACTCTTTTGTGTGCCGCTATTTTTTTAAAAAATTTATTCATACTCTGAGAAAAAAAATTAAAATCTGCAACCAAATTACACTCTATAACAAAAAAAAAGAACGAGGCACCAAGAAGGAGTTGCCCGATAATAATGAAATTTCGTATGCGAAGACATTTGTACCGAACATGCAACTGATTGAAATTTGGTGTCCAATGAATGAATAGCGGGAGTTACAGCGCATCGGAACTCCGCGCTCAGCAGGTGTCTATAAGAAGCGAGTCTCAGTCTGATGGTCAAAATTTCGGGTACCTTTCAGTGACTGAGAAAATGCCTCATGGAGGAATTAGAGCTCCTTGCAAGCAACTATCAGAGTTACAAAGAAATCGCATCATTGAACTGAAAGAGGCAGGCTGGGGAAATTGTAGAATGGCTCTTCATATGGGTCGAAAAGATTCGTCCATTAAAAGAAGCTGGCAAAAATGGGTGGAAATGGCAGGGTCATGATGGTAGCGGTTGATCAAGGACCACAGCAGATCGGGAGGACAGATTGATTGTCAAATCAGCTGTCACAGCGTCTAATTCATCGTTATCAACCATCACACGTACGACATGCACACGAGTGTCCACCATGGTCATTCACAGACGGATGATAGAGCGAAATTTATCGTACCTGCCGCTAAATCACCTGCCATTCACGCCTGCACGTTGCTAAGTCAGATTACAGAGGTTCTTGACTCGATAAGGTTAGGATCCTTACTTACACCAGAGAATCGAGCTCACCCAAAGGGTTTACAGCTGCATCCGACCCTCCGAGAAGTATTTTATTTTCAAATTAAACGAAAAACATGTACAAAAAGGTCCTTTCTCCAAAATTGTTGAGAATTGGGGGAAGAATACAGAAAAAACGCTTAACAATTACAATGCAAATACAAAAAAAAAAAAAAAAAAAACACTTAACAAACACAGACAAGAACACACACAGGTGCTATCTTCTAAGGAGAAGAAAAGATCCTGAAACAGACATAGGGCACGAGGTGTGAAAAAGAGAAAAAAATAAACACGAAACAAAAAAAAAATATTTTTGAACCATAATTCCAGTTGGCGCGAACACTTCCTGTTACCGTTAGATTTTTTTAAAAAAAAGCACTGGAAAAATGATATTTTTTTTAGATTTCCTCCTCCAATTATATTTTTAAGACATTAAAAAGAGAAAGAGGGGGGGGAAAGGAGGGGGGAAGCAGATAAGTTATTGAATTTTATTAAAGATACCATTTTTGCTAAAAGAGAGAAAAAAACAAACAAGAAATTAATCTTAAAGTAAACCCAGAATGATGACTGAGGGTTAAAACAGGAAGCTGCAATAAATTATGGGAGGGGAGCAAAAAAGATTTAAAGGAATAGCGAGAACCGAAGAGGGAAAAGCTGACTGGGACTGTATAGTGTTTAGCGATGAACTCTGCTTCCAACTGTGTCGTGACGATCATGGAAAAGATATCCAGCCGAATCCTGCTGTCACGCCACACAGGCCTTCCACTAGGAGTTATGGTCAGAAGCGCCATTTCTTTCGACAGCCCTAGGGTCGTTATTAGAGCAAGCGACGACATTCTGAGAACTGGTTTGCTACCGTTCCTTTAGCAGCACCCTGGCTTCATTTTTCAGCAAGATAATGCCAGACCACATACGGTACGTGTTGCTATGAACAGTTTGCCAAACACTTCCTTGGCCTGCCAGGCACCAGATCTCTCTCCAATTGAGCATGTCTAGGATATGATGGGAAGGCGACTGCATCTAACAGGGAATGTTCATGACCTGGCCCGACAATTAGAGAAAATTTGTCAAGAAATACTGCAGACCACCAGGGTGCTTTATCACTCTACTGCACGGCGAGTGATAGCTTGCATCCAAGCTAGAGGTGGGTCAACACCTTATTGAGCTAGTTACTTTGTAACTATGTATCTCTCAAACAAACAATTAAATGTTTATGAAATTTTAATCATTTTCTATTCTGTGCATAATCTATCTACTCACCAATTCTTGTCCTTATCGGACAACTCGTTCTTGGAGCGTCGGTTTTCTTTTGTTATAGAGTGTATTTTGCCGTTTTATAGAAATGTGAACTAAATGTATTTATCAGGATTTACAAAAATAAAAATGAAAAGAGATTGAATTTTTTAAATGTAAATGATGAAATGATAATGACATTATCTTTTTTACAACCCAATATATAAACGAAATTATCAAAAATAATCAAGCTCAAATTTCGCGTTAAATGTATTCTTATAATTAGTTTATAATTACTCAACAAACATTTTGTTGTCTTTATTATTTTATTTAACGTTAAAAAATATTATAAAATATTTTACATAGTGTATTACGGATAAGTAAAATTCTTTTGAACTTATTTCATTGTTAATTTGCCTTCAAATTTTGAAATTGTTTAAAGTTTACCGTAACAAAAACAAAATCAAAAGTTTGAGAATCACTGTGTGCAAGAGTATTTATATTATCTAAAAAATCTTTTCGGAAAGGACTGTATAATATGTGCTTACAAGTATAGTGTAAATAGCTAATAATTTCTAGTTTGATCACGTGGAATTTTGTGTGCTGTTTGTTGTCAAATTTACCACATTTCTCGATAATTTTTCTCAGCTTTTTTTATTTGGTGTTTGATAAATGTAAAATAATTAAATTAGATGCATTCAAAAATATTAAAATAGAAATTAATTTCCAATTTTAAGAATATTTTTCCTTTGTTTTAAGAATATATCTTATTTTCCTTAAAAAACGAATTACAATAAGCGTAAAATAATTATTTACTGGTTAAATCAAGTGCAAAATTTACTTACAATAATGTATATATATTCAGATATCTTTACATATTCTTACCAAAGGTAAATATTTTCACTTGGTTGAAGGGGGCTTTCAAATGTAAAAAGCCTCCTTATAAATCACCAGCAGGTGTTTAGTGAGTAAATCCTAATTTATTCTTGAAATATCTCGTAGTTACAATATATTTTACTCAACAAGAAACAGCGCCCATGTATAAATTCACAGTTGTATATAATCAAAAATATACAAACACTAAACACAACGATTCAAATACGTGATCATAATTTTGCAAAAGCAAATGAAATGCCCAATCACTGTCAAATGTCTTACTCCAATGTTGCTTGCTTGCCTCATTTTTTATACATGTCGTAGGAAAATGATGAAATTAAGGATTTCATCCAACCCCTATGGGAGGTGATCAATTCAAGCTAGATGTTAAAATAAAGTAGTTTTTCTGATTTAAGTAAGTGCTTTGACCCAATCCCTGAACTGTTTTAGTGAAATGATGAAACAAACAAGATGACCGAAATATAAGTTTTATTTAGCTGTATTATTTGCATTATTATCTTTCGTTTGATACATCACTTGTGTATGCTTGAAAATTAGTATCTGTATAAAACTTTAATTGAAAAATGTAAACAAACAAATTAGGGAATTCAACCAAGCCTCCTTTATAGATAAAACAAAGCTTTTTCATAATAAAAAAGCTATTTTAAAAAGGGGAATAGTAACTGAAAAAAAGGTGTTACAAATAAAGCAGGATATTTCTTAGGTACTACAGAAATGTATAATTAAAAAGAATGTTTGAACTTCTACTATAAATATCCTTTTTTTAAAAAAAAAAATACCAGCTTTATTAATTAATTTGTGAATTAATTTCGAATAAATAATTCGCAATTCAATGATTATTGTTGTATTAATTACTCTACTTTTAATAATGCGCCATATTTGCTAAATGAACACTTTTAACCTCTTGACAATATCATTTCACTGGAACAGGTTAAGAATTTGATCATATCACTTACTCTCCTTAGGTAAATCACTTTACAGAGTTCTTATTTTAACGTATTGCGTGAATGGATCATCTCCCTTGGGGATTGGATGAAATTCCTAATTTTTATCATTTTCCTGCGGCATATAGATTGGGAAGAACCCTCTAGGAAATTCTAAAGTTTTTTCGCCAAATAATTTTCACGGAACCTTCGAATCTTTCTCTTTATATGTGGCTGCTTGGCGATATTTGGCGACTAAATTAATTACCTAATCTGTCACCTTAATTCTCTTTCATTAGCATTATTAAAGTGTGTTCTCTCTTTTTTTCACACATTTATACTCTTAGCTACAATAAGTTTTCCGTAGCCAAGTGAATACAGTCGAATGTTTCCGCACAATATAATTAAAATTCTCACTCCTTTGTAAAGCACAAAAAATTAAATTTTAAATAATCTACCATACAAGTAAATTTTCCATTCATTTAATTTATTAACATTCATAAATATATTTGTACAGAAGTCGCAATGCACAAAGCGCTTAAAAATAATGGAAAAAGAATTTCACTTCTAATTGATGGTAGAAAAGCGATAATTAAAAATTATAACTAAACACACAAAAAAGAAAAGCATTTTTCATGTCAATGCCAATCTATTGCTCTAATTACACACGAGGCTTGTTTCTAATTAATGTTTGTTCATTTTCTTCCAGTGTTATTTCTGACTGTTTATTACTGATTGTAATCTAGTTATAAATAATATGAATAGAAAACAACATTCATTTCGATGTGATACTACTATTTGCGTACTTAAATAATCTTGTTATTTCGTTTTTAAAGTTCATTCGGTATATTCTATCGAATAAATTTTGATAATTAACTTAATTAACTTGATTGTGTTTCCTGAAAAGTGGTAATTTTCTCCTCTTATATGAAAAATGCTTTTCGTGATGATGTAATAAATTTATTTATTTCGAACACAAAAGAACAATAATAAAAAAGTAGTATAACCCCTTCAATACTAGGGTAACAAATTAGAATGACATGTAAATTATAGTTTTACAATGTGAGCAATGGGTGTCAACAATTGTAGGATTTCTACAATGGCCACCGTTAAGCGGACAATTCTCCCCTAATTTAAAAATAAAATATTTAAATTATCCGAACACGTTGAAATGACCAAATTTAGTCATATTTTTGTTTTTTTATTTATTGAATAAAGCTATCTTTTAGCTTTATAAAACATACTTTGTTTTGTTTCTACGTTACCTGGAAGCCAAGTTACAATCAAATTTATAAAAGTAGAAAAACTCGGAAATGGGTCGTTCATTGACTCGTACCAAAAGTGGACATTTAAATTGTTCAAATTCTATCTTGGTGAGTCTGATAACTCAAAATGTTATAAATGTATTTCTATAAAAAACTTTTTGAAACTAATATTTCAATTATTTCATAGAGGATGTACTAAACTATTTCTTACTATATGTAAATTATTTTTGAATTATGACCTGTAATTTAAATAATGATCTCGTATAGAAAGCCACATTTCTTATAATATAAACTCAATCAGCTCTAAGGCTTTAAAATTTTAATAAACCATTGATATTTTAGTACGTTTCTAGTTAATTGCATCTAATATGTCTCGGTAATGCATATACTAGTATAAGTGTATTACATTTTTCTCAAATTTCTAAAATTTCACTTATAATTATGATTTTCGTGAAATTTAAATAATCATTTTAAATATTAGTATTTATTGATATTCTGTCTGAAAAAGCATTAGTAATGTTTTATCATCATGCTATGTTTTAAAAAACTTGGAACGTGTTCGGATACCTTAATACAAATATGCCACATTGATTAGGTGGCTTAGGGATTTCTTTAAATTTAGAAACAAAATTAAGATATATTTCTGAGCAGCAAAATTATCTTTTCAATTTATTTTAACCTACACGTCCAATCTATCATCTATGCATTCTCGGTTTATTTCCGTAACGGAAACATCATTTTTGTGTTACTTGTTACAAGGACATGAATCTTCCTTATTAAATTTCTAGATCTATCGCCTCATTTTGAGACATGACGTAATCCTGATAAATGATTTTTCTCTGAAAATTGATTCCCATTCAACATTAATCTCAAGTACAAAGTTCAGATGTAGACCTTATCTGGAAGCCATTTAAAAAAACGTCTGTTAACTTTTATATTTCTTCTAAAGCAGTGGTTCTTAAATTTTTGCTCACCCTTTTATTATCTGCCTCACATTTTGAACTTCCCTCCTTGATTCTGAGTGATTTAAAGGTTTTTCAGTAGACCCAACACTGCCTCTGCTAACAATGCAGACTTTTAGAACCATTTTTTCCTTGCAGGACATACAAAAATAAACATCTAAAATATCACAAAACACTCATTTCAAGTAAACAATATACATAATTGTATTAAAATTCTTCATGAAAAGATGGTGCTGCTTTTCTTTTACTAGTGCTGTTATATCTGGGAGAATACTTGAGATCTCTGCAGTCTCAATCCCGGTTCTACACTTTCCAGACGGTTTTTGTATTTATTTTAAAAGATAAAAAAAAAGTTAAAATGTTCTTTCATACAAATAAGTAGTGAACTGAACTGAACTAATATTGACTAAAATACATATTCTATAACAGGTTTTTCATTAGAGACAATTTAGTAATCTAGTCTAAGATGGATTATCTTTTAATCTTAACATAAGGTTAAAAGATAATCCGGTTATAACAGGGGTACACAAACCTTTTTTCTGCTGGGCCGCAAACACATGTTAGCAATTTCACGCGGGCCGCATCATGAGGTTAAAGAACATTTATGGATGGGTAAAATGTGGAAAGTTGATAAAATAAGGCAAATCACATGATTTTTTTTAATTACTATTTTTTAAACTTTTTATTTTTTCACTAACACTGAATTAGAAGCATTTAATAAACTCTTTCACAATGTTCGCTTTCAGGATATGAAAGATAGTTATAAATTAGTTCCACCCATAAAATTGTCACTACTCCACTGTTGTCTCTTGTCACTAACCATAACCATTAGAAATATAAAAAAGAATATCATTTCGTACTCTTACGACATCAACAGCAAAAAGCAAAACTGATATACTTGATTTCTTGACATCAAATTTTTGATATATTGTTCTTAAATAATGACTTTTTCAGAGCAATGAGCTCTGACCGGGCCACTTTTAAAAAGGCTCGGTGGGCCACACGCGGGCTTTGGGCTAAGTATCGCTGGGTTATAATGACGACACTAAATTGACAATCAATGAAACTGAAGTGAAATATGAATAATATTCGAGTGAAAGGGAAATTAGTAAAAATTTAACAGTCTTCTATATTAATTGATTTATATTAAATAAACAAGTACTTTTAAATCAAGCCATTACAGAATTCATGTACAGCTCTGGGGGAAATATTAACAACTTCTATGCTATTAATTAAAAATATAATTAAATAAAGACATTGAAACTAATCTAGTTGCTTTATTTAAATCCTCAGATTTATAGAAATCTAATCAGTCTATTGCAGATCTAATTTTTACCATAAGTTCATAAATTCTATAATTTGTTTATTTAACTGGAATCCAGGGATAGTAGTGGTTAGTGAGAAATGCTGACAGTTTCGATTCCCCTTTGTCATAAAGATAATTTAAACGACTTTCTTCCAGTACAAACCAATATTTTCTATAGATAATATCCATTGAAATAGAAAAAAAAATATTATTTTAAACAATTATTTATACATACACAATGGATATTTATTTAAATTACCTGCTTTAAAATTTAAGAAGAAAGAAAATGAAAACACGTTTCAACACTCATTGAATAAAAAGGTTTGTATTGCTCTAAAAACAATCAAAGAAGGAAGTAGGGATGACGATCCGAGATCGATTAATCGAAAAATCGATTCTCCGGCCAAAAAAATCCATTTTTTTAAATCGATATGTAACGCTGAATAGATTCAGTGAATCGATATTTTACCTTGACAATAGACATTCGAATTTTTTTTCTGTTTTGGTAAAAACCATACAATTATTTACAATTAGTTGAATGTACCGTAATGCCAGGGCTTAAGCGAAGGATTTAAACACTATTTATCGCAGACACCTGAAGTATGATCCTATACTTTACTGCAAGGACAGAAAAACTCTATCATCACGCTCACTCAATAGCCATGATGTATTTGAGTATCGTGGGATCATCTGTTCCTTGTGAGCGCCTTTTTTCGATTGCTGGAAACATCGCAAGTCATAAGCGGAACCGCTTGGATCCCTGTAGACGTGACAGACTGTTGTTTTTAAAAAGCTTGGATACTAAGCATTAGGAACTATAAACTATATTACCTATTTTCTAAACTTTTGAATGCAACAAATACATTTAGGAAATAAATGTCTTCCTTTACACCTTATTCTTTGATATGGTAGTAAAATTAATTGTAATTGTCAAATTCCCTGAACTAAAAAAATTGCTGATTTTACTGATAAGAGATCGTTTATTATGGTATATTTCTTTTTTTCAAATGGATTTATATTTACATATATATATATATATATATATATATATATATATATATATATATATATATATTGAAAATGCAGACTTGAAAAAAATCGATTTTTTAGAAATCCAACTTTTAGACCTCAATTTTTTTGTGAACAGATTCATCAGGTTACGATTCGAATCGATTTAAAAATCGATCTTTTTACGAAAGAATCGTCATTCTTAGGAGGAAGTGTCTTTTGACATTCCACCGTAAAGGGGCTACGTACGTAGTAATTTAACACTATCGTCACGTGACTAGGATGACACCTAGGTATTGCAATATCGGACAAGAAACTTAATACCGGTATTCGGTATTTTTTAGATTTTAATACAAGTATACTAGTTTTAATACCGGTAATAAAAATTTTTGAAAAAGAAAACACAAGTGTTTTTTTTTATTTGCCAGTTTAATTATACAGTGTAAATATCACAAAAAATAATTTGTGACTTATCAATCATACCAATATGTATAAAGAATCCAAAAAAAGGAAAGAAACATCTTATTTTATTTAAATCGCAAAAGAGTGAATATCACTGTTCAGTCTGTGGTACTATTACAAATTTCTGAAATGTGATCTTAAAAAAAAATACATCAATTGTACTGTATGATATGAAATACAATGTGAGTAACAAATTCACCAATTTAAAAAATGTCGAAACATTAAGCACTTTCCTCGCAACTACAACCTTGCTTTCACAGAATCGAATAGACCAGAATATGAATCCTGTGCGTGTGCAGTGTCGCTCAGAGTATAGTTTTGGACTTTGAGGATTCATAAATTTTGTCACTTCTCTTGATTGTACGATGCAACTTGATGTTCACAGGCTTATTAATTTCGCCATTTAGGGAGACATAAAAACAAAAACGTATATAAATTTGATATGTTGGTCACCTCTGAACATATGGGGGAGACTATTTAAAAAAATGTCAAGTAAATACCGAAAAAACGGTATTTAAACTTGTGAATACTGGCATTACGAAAATGTACAAATGGCTCAAAATACCGGTATTCGGTATAAGGTTTAACAGTATTGCAATCCCTAATGACACCTGAGCAAACTCCCTCCTGATAAAACTTCCATACCACATTAACAGGAGGACTTCAAGCCTCTACTGATTTAACATATATCAGCTTCTCTAAGGCTGTCTTAAGTGATATCGTGAGTAAAGATGGCGATTCTTTCCAAAAAAGATAGATTTTTAATTCGATTCGAATCGTAACCTGATGAATCGATTCATCGAAAATTCGAGATCTAAAAGATCGATTTCTAGAAAATCGATTTTTTTTCAAATCTGCATTTACAATGTGAATATAAATCCATTTTATGAAAAACAAGAAATATACCATAATATATATATATATATATATAAACGATCTCTTATCAGTAAAATCAGCGAATTTTTTAGTTCAGGGAATTCGACATTTACAATTATTTTTGTAACCGTATCAAAGTATCAAGTATAAAACGATACATTTATTTTCTAAATGTATTTGTTACATTAAAAAGTTTAGAAAATAGGTAATATAGCTTATCGTTCCCAATGCTGAATAAATAAGCTTTTTAAAAACATAGGTCTGTCAAGTCTACTGGGATCCAAGAGGTTACCCTCATCACTTGCGATGTTCCCAGCAGTCAAAAAAGGAGTTCCAAGGAACAGATGATCCAACGATATTCATATACATCATAGCTATTGACTGAACGCGATGATAAATACAGTTTTTTTGTGCTTGCCAGCAAATTAACCCTTTAATCACCAACACCGTAATATGGGTTTTAAAGATAGTCAATTAAACTAATTGTAACTAATTTTAATGGTTTTCACCAAAACACAGAAAAAATCGAATTCCGATTTTCTAGGATGAAATATCGATTCAATGCTACATATTGATTTAAAAAATCAATTTTTTCCCGAGAAATCGATTTTTTTATTAATTGATCTCAGAACACCATCCCTACTCTTGAGTCTTCCCTCGTGAAACTTACTTGAGAGTTTCTTTAGTATCGTTGATCGTCTTGACTGACCCTTTTTCGCAGAATAAACTAATATGTAAATTGGGTTATGTATATATAAAGCGAACTGAAATGATGCGCATGGTGGATAGTAGTTGAAGGTTTGGTTTAAAAAGTGAGGGAGAGAGAAACCTCGTAGGAAAAAATCTATAGAATGTTCATGATAAGGTATTGCTTTGTAATGAGTTTCTAGAAATTTCAAAAACTGTTCACTGGGTGCAAATTGCTTCAAAGAAGGTATAACAAGTTGCCTCCACAATTGTGATAATTTTGTAGAAAAAACAGTTTACGACATGCTCTTTCATGTAAAAATAAATTTTGTTTTGAAGAATTTTTAAGCAAGGTTTTCCAAAATGGTACTTAGTTTCCGGCAATACCTTGTAGAAATAAACTAATGAATTCTTACATATATAGAATATTCTTACATATTAAGCCTCGAAACCTTTGAATAAAAGGGTTTTAAAGCATACGACTACGTTCTGAACCACGATTTTGAAAAATCGTACAAACAAATAATTGTTTAATATTTAGTGTGACTTAGATTAGAATATACGTATAAAATTGTTTTAAGAATATTGCTAAAATAAAAAAGTATTTAAAAGCAGAAATTTGACAAAAAATGAACATAGAATTACCTTCATTCAAAATATTCTCCTTTTATAGAAATTGCTTCTACAATAATAATAATAATTTGCCTATATATGGCTCACACCTCTGTAAAGAGCCTGAATTAGGATTTTTGAAATATACAACTTAGAAGTCAATTTATCCCTATTTTAATACATCAGATGGGAGAAATTTTAACAAAAAAAAAACATCGATAATTATTTCAATTGGTAGTAACTCTGCAAATAACGTGAATTTTTCAAAAATTCTTGTTCAGACTCCCTGAAGAAGTCTTAGGTGCATGTAAGCAAAGTATTATTATGGAAGCCTTTTCATAAAAAAAGATAATCTTTTTCAAACTATGTAGTTGGCTCATTTTTTGCCAAAATATTGCACTTAAATAATTTGTTAATGTAATTATATTCTTAAAATAATTTTATACGCATATTCTAGTCTAAGTGACCCTATTTTTTTTAAAAAAAATATTCGTTTGTACACTTTTGTAAATTTACAGTTCCGAAATTAGTGGGATACCTTTAGACTAATTATATTTCTTCTACCTGAATGTGCAACAATGACGTTAATAAGAACCTTTAGCAATCGATTAAGTATCAAATGAAATATATCCTCAGGTAATTGGAAGCTAATTTAAATATTCCCTAAATATCCCTATACTGCCTCTTCTAAGCTCACGAAACACCATGGAATTAAAAAAAAAAGAAGTCTAAGAAAATACTACTACTTAATTAATTTCGTTACTAGTATCTCATTTCCCCCTCTTTTTTCCCTAATGGAATATAAAATAAGCACATACTTCCAAATAGAAACACTTTTCTTCCGCAGTTGTTTGGTTTGTGGATTTGTCCAGCCCTAAAACAAGCGAAAATGCTAATAAACATGCATCGCGAAAAGAATTATATGCACCCTGCCGCGCCTAATGAAGTAAATAGGGGACTTGTCCCCTAGAAGTCGTAAATAGAGATTTTTCTCCTCTCAGCTTAAGGCATAAAAACAAATTATATCGTCAAAGAATAATAAAACTTATTAGGTAGATTACATAGGAAACACAGCAGCCCTTAGGGAGTAACAGGAAATCTCATGCAAAAACAAATTAAAGAGATGACGAAGAGTTGCAATTACTCAAGTAATCGGTGATTTGAAAACATTTATATATATATATATATATATATATATATATATAGATATAGATATAGATAGATATAGATATAGATATAGATATATATATATATATATATATATATATAGATATAGATATAGATAGATATAGATATAGATATAGATAGATATATATATATATATATATATATATATATATATATATAGATAGATAGATAGATAGATATAATTCTTATTATTCTTAACAATTTATTTACTCCCACAGCGGTCAGTTCTGATGAGAAACTAAATGAGCAATTATCTTATCTGTTTACTATCGGTCTTTATTGACAAATTAATTAGAAACTGCCCGTGAAAATTAAATAGCACTCAGAAAAGGCACTTAAAATTACCTTCAAAAATTCCTGACTGCTTTTAAATAAAGTAGGTAGTTAATTAAAAATTTCATTTTTTTTTAAGATTTTCAGTGTGGTAATTTCAGCTTGTTAAATAAAATGCTAAATGAATCATTTATTGTTTCTTATATATGAATGTGCGAACATGACAGAAGTGATAAAATCTTATTTTTTACACGGATTATGCAATTAAATTTAAACAAATTAAGTTTTCTTTTTGTAGGTAATGTAAGTGTCTAGACGTTTCTAAAATTAGGACTTTATATTATAATGCAAATCCATACTCTTATTTTATACAGCAGCATTACTCAAATTGTGAGGCGTCCTCGGGAGCGTGATATTTCTAGATGGGGGGGCGAGCATATCGAATAGTCGAAAACAAAAGATTACTTTAAACATTATTAATCCTCTGAACGGCAACAAAACAAAATAAAAAAATAAAATACACATTTATACACTGATATAATACACTTATATATGTATCAGTACCGAAAAATGTATTTTATAATTAATTTAACAATACTAAGATTTTAAAGAGAGGGGTACTTAGAAGTACCGTCGGTAGATTAAGGATTAAATTAAACATTTCGACATTAGAACATCGAGCAGAAAACTTTAAATTTGATTATTGGCATTGAAGGAATACGAAAATTCTAAGTACGACTTTTACAGGATATGTTAATTATAATTTACTATTATTATAATTGGAAAGTTAAATATTATACATATAAAAAAAACTTCCCACACCATTTTTAAATTTCTTAAATACCAAAGTAGAGAGAGAGAGAGACAAAGGGAGGTTTTGAAATCTTTTTCACTTCATGGTGGAATGTTGTATTGAAAGAAATCTATTTGAAATAAACATGAGGTCAATTTCCGGCATTCTCTCCATCGACTGCTTGGCTTTTGTTGTTGTATACTTCATAGGAGCGCCATCTAATCCCAAAAACTTTCATATCCGTTGTATGACTAAATAAAGCAAAATACAACTATAATTCATCGGAACCCTTTCCGAAGAGTCGAGTTAAGACCCAATTATATCAATCCGTTTCACTACGTAATATGGTCCGGTATTACTCTACCAATCAGAGATGGGATGAGGTCCTGCCATTAACAACTCATATGATCCGGTACTCCCTCCTATAACTATTAATTAAACGCTTCCATATGATGGCTTACCTTTCACTCACAATAGCTAATAACTCACAGGCTGGCTATATATCTACATATGATCATTATAACGCATATACCATAAGCTAAACAAGTCATTGTGGTTTAATAAGTTTGTATTATATCAACATTAAACAAAATTTTAAACTTTTTGTTACATTTCAAATTTTTTAAGCAAACACTTTCCATATTGCGTCTTTTAAATCTGGTGAACTAGGAAGTAAAGGCTTCAGTTCAGTTCAGTTCAGGTTTTGTGGGATATGGAGCAACAAAGGCTATGATCCCCTAAAAGACAGATGTTTCTTAAAAATTAGTAGATGTCAAAATATTTCAGTTTCTGGATAAAAAATCTGAATGTTAATCTGTTAGACATAGCTTTCTCCAATAATTCTTTGAAAGTCAGGTTGTAATGTGGATCGATTTTGAGAAAATGTTTTAGATGATTTCGAGGATGAATATATCTATTGCAGTTTAACAAGACGTGGTCCAAATCGTTTAAGCAATTACAAGATCTACAATTTGCGTTATCCGATAAATTAAATTTATGCAGAAGTCCTGGAGTGATGATCATTTTGCTGAAGATTCGAGTACATAGGATTTCTTCTCTTCTGTTTCTTGTCCATTTAGAGATGGTGCTTATGTTAGGAATATTTCCCAAGTTTACAAAATATTTGCTTGAATAGAAATTATCATTGGCTTTTTTAAAACTCTCTTGATATATATTTTTTATTGATGTCTTCTGAGGAAATCCAGTCGATGTAAACATTAGACTATGTGACAGTTCTTGCGAGATTATCCGCCTGTTCATTCCACAATATATTTGAGTGTCCCGGAGTCCAAAGTAAAATCAACTGGTTATTATAAAGTGATAGAATGTAAATCTTGCTAGCTAATTTATGGATGACACTATGGGATTTAATTGAGTAATTTTGAAGAGCAGAGAGAACAGAGAGACTATCAGACAAAATTAACAAATTCTTGTTTATAATAGATCATCCAGAGCTTGGCAAATAGCCAGAGCTTCAGCTGTAAAAATAGAATTATTGTGATTTATTCTATAAGCAAAATGGGAATTAGCCGTAATACCTGCAATAGATGTAATTTGCTCATTTTTTGAGGCATCAGTAGCTATTATATAAAAGTCCTGGAAGTTACGGTTTACCGTTTCATCAAATAAGCCCCTTATAATTTGAACTGGTAAGCTTTTATCCTGAAATGCGAAATTATTGATATATATATTGCATGGGAGAATTGAAAACGATGTTATTCTGAGGATTGAGATAATGTGACTACTAACGGCATTCAAAGGGTTTAGTATATTTATAATAGAATTTTTATCTTCTTCCATAATATTGAGATTCAGAAACTCAGGGTTATTGCTATATAATGGAGAAAAGGTTTGGCTAGAAATTTGAGAAAGGAAAAACTTATTTGCCAATCTTCGTATTTTGTCCGACAGAATTTCTTGTCCAGCCAATTTTAAAAGTACGATGTTTGGGGTCCATTGCGGAAGTCCCAGTGCAATTCGAAGTGCTTTGGTGTGAATGATATTAAAAGGTTTCAGTTGGTTATCAGACCATTTGTTTATTATATGACTAAAGTAGTAGAAAATACTGCATATACTATTATTTACTATTTTGATTAGATCTGCTGTTCTTGGTCCATGATGCTTATATGCCATAGCCTTAAAGCTATTAATTTTTTTCAATGCTTTGTTATTTAATTGGTTTCTTAATTTCTTAATGAAATATTCTGGCTCCGCTTGGAAAAATGAACTCCTAAATATTTGATAGAGGATTGCCAAGGGAGAGAAAGTCCCTCAATAAGATATTAGGAAACGTAGTAATTCTTTTTGTTTGATAACTCTGATATTGTACTTTTATCTGGACTAAGAGAAAGCTTCCAATATTTACACCATTGAGAAATTCTGTCCAGCGTGTTTTGCATTTTTTGCAAATATAATCAAGAGAATGATGAGAACAGTAAAGAAAAACGTCGTCCGCATAAACAGAGCATTCGATGTCATTTTCCAGAGCTTCAAAAAATCATACATATAAATAGTATATAAAATGGGGGATAGAACACTGCCTTGTGGCAGACCTTGGGGAAATATCCTTATGGAGGAAAGATAGCCCCTCCATTTGATTTGAAAAGATCGATAAGTGAGAAATTTGTGGATCCAAATAGCTGTTTTTCCTGTAATACCGATTTGTAGGCATTTATAAAGAAGACCATCTACATAAACTGAATTGTATGCATTTTTTATATCCAAACTTACTCCAACAAAGTATTTCTTTTTTAATTTTGCATCCTTTATTGCTTTATGAATGAGATAGGTAGCACTTCTGCTATCTTTAAAAGGGACGAAACCGTAATGTTGAGGATGAAGTTTTCGTTCTGTGGTTAGAAAATAGCTTAATCTATTGGTGAGAACTCTTTCAAATGTTTTTGAAAAGATGGAAGTCAGTACTATTGGTCTATAGGAGGATATGCGAGTTTTGTCTTTACATTGTTTAGGAATCGGGAGAATGACTGCATGTTTCCAAGAGTTTGGAACTATTGCATTATCAAATAAATCTTGAAAATATCTTAATATTATTTCACAACCATTACGATCCAGATTTTTTAAAAAAAAAAAAAAAAAGATGCTCTAATATGATCAGCTCCAGGAGTTGAATTTTTAGAAAGTTTGATTGCTCTATGGATTTCAAAAATATGAAAAGGTTTATTAAGATTGTTGTCCTCTTTGTGGAAAATGTCCAAAGGAATTGGTTCATGATAAGCGTTTTTAGATGCAAAGAAGTCCGCAAAAATATTTGCTTGAATTTGAGGTTGTGTAATATATCTATTATTAACTTGTAGAATATTATACTTGGGTTCTATTTTCTTAGTATTAGAGAGCTTTTTCACACAGAATATTAAAAAATATCTTTGGATTAGAAACATTATTGCAAATATTATCCCAATACAATCTTTTGGCATTTTTTATATGAAATCTGAGTTTACTAGCGTATTGTTTGTATTTGATCCATAATTGCGGAGAAATGCTACGGATAGCCTTTTTTCTGAACTTCTTTTTTAATTTATAAAAATTATGGCAAGTACCATTCCACCATGGAGGGAAAGATTTATTAGAAATTTGAACAACTCTGGTATTACTGTAAATAATTTTTGAAATTGTATCAGTAAAATTATCTATATTCTTCTCTGAGTTGCTTATTATAATCTGCACTTCATTTTTCACCCTTTGCCAGTCAATTTTTTTTGATTAACCTTTTACTGGGTCTTATTAATGAAAACTCGGTAATTACTGGAGAATGGTCACTGTCAAAGAAACAATCTGAAACGTAACATTTAGTATGTCCATAGAGACTCGAGGAGCAAATTGTGAGATCAATTAAAGAAGTTTTACCCGTGGAATTTCTTGCTTGAGTAAATGCTTGTATCATTATACTAGCTGGTATACCCGTTCTTTGCACGGGTGAATTGAAAGATTAAACAATACAGTTTGAAGGATAAAAAAGTTTTTAATGAATTAATTTCACGTGAATTGCAAATTAAACAAAAACAAGTAATATAAAAAAAAGTCAATTCCTACTTTTAATGCATGAATAGAAAGTATTTCAATAACATTTGAAAATTTGAATAAGCTATATATAAGGAAAGAGTGAATTAATAGTAGCAATTGAAAAAATAGCTTTATTTCTCTGCATGTAACAATGCAAACCCGGTTCGGCTAGTTGGCTGAAAAACAGGTTTTCGAGATGCCAACTTTTGCCTTAGTTTTAAACAGTTACATTGTTGCACCAATAGAGGCAAATCTAAGTTGGCATCAAAATCAGTAATTAATTTAATTTAATTTAATTAATTAATATTTGAAAAATCTGTATTGACATCAAGTGTCATCCATTACAAGTTTAACAAAATTTATTTGTACTTTATTGGATGAATAGAAGTTATTTTATTAACGACTGAAAATTTGAACGAGATAAATAAATATATATAACTATGAGCTAACAGTAGAAATTACAAAAGCTTTTTGTATATCTCAGCTGAAGGAAAAAACTACTATATCTGTTAAGTTTCACGTCTGTAGATCTAATAGCAGATAAAAAAGGATTTTTTTTACTTATAACGCCCCCATGACTCTCTTGTGGGTCAATGTTTGAAAACACTTTCCTAAGCTGATATCTGCTCAGCAAAAGTAACACATTGTTACAAATTTTGTGTAAGGAACGCTTAAAATAGTGTAATTAATTTATTTCTGGATATGTAATACTACCTTATGTTTTATTTATTTTATGTTAAATTTGTAATATTTGCAAGCAACGCTGTTCCTTACATTATAATGGTGATTCAAATTAAATATAGTGAAATGTTGTGTGGTGATAGAGCCCAGTTCGATCATTTTTTGCCTCCATGTTAGAAAATTGGCGATTGATTGAACGGTGCAGAAGTTGATATATTGTAGCTTGTTGTATACTGGTGGGAAGCTGAAATAAAGTGGATAGAACAAAAACCTTCTCAAATGCCATATATACAAACATACATTTTTATATATGTAGATAAATTTTTTAGGAATGAATTTATTGTGTATTTACACGCTAAGACATATGATGTATGAGAAACTATTAAAACCCCCTCTATATACAATCAGGAACATTGAAAATGGTGACCCAAGAAGAAAGCATCTGATTGAAATGAAATTTAATACACATAATGACACAGATGAGAGATTCACTTGATCTCAAAAACAAGACAATTAAACAAATAAAGGGTGTGCAAAGACACAAACATTGGGCAACTTCAATAGCGCGTTGGACCACCTCCAGATGCAATACGTGCCGCCACACGGTCCGGCAATGAGTTGATTAGACACCTTATGTTGTCCTGAGGCAGATGGGCCCACAAATCTTGAACAGCCAACTCTAAATCATGCACAGAGTGACACGATGGCACTGCCGTTTTAGATGATCCCACATGTGCTCTACAGGGGACAAATCGGGGGAGCGGGCCGTCCATGAAAGAGTCTGAAAATGACGTAGGAAGTCTTGAGCAAATCTTGCTGTATGTGGACGAGCATTATCTTGCTGGAAAATTGCCCCTGGAACACCATTTAGGAAAGGTCCTACATGGGGTCAAAGCATATCATCAACGTAACGTTTGGCCCGTTAAGGTTCCACGCATCACAATTAAAGTGGCCCGGCTATCATAGGCTATGGCCCCCCAGAGCATTACACCAGCTGTGTGGGCAGTGTGACGTAGAACAGTGTGGGGGAATTGTACCGCTCACCAGGGCGCCTCCACATCCGTACACGGTTATCATCTGTCCCGAAAACAAACCGGGATTCATCACTAAACACAACCTGTTGCCAATCTGTGACATTCCACATTGATCTGGCTTGGCACCACTGTAGACGCAGTTGCCTATGTTCCGGTGTTAAAGGGAGTGCACTGAAAGGGCGCTTGGATTTAAGATTTGCTTCTGCAAGGTGTCTGGAAATTCTTTGTGGAACAATTGGCTACGCCTACGTCTGCTTGTATCGTTGAACGAGTCACTGGGGGGTTCACAAGTGCTTGCCGCACGATCCTTTTTCCTCCTGGTCGTTCCAGGCCCGGTTTTCCGCTCGTGGGTACCTTCTCGTGTCCACTGCTCCCTACAGTTTCTAACGGCACACTCCGAACGATCCACCTGGCCAGCAACACGGCGCGTCGACCAGCCTGCAGTTTTCATCCCGATGATCAGGCCTCTCTCAAACTCGCTTAACTGTCAGAAATGTCTTCTAGCACGTTTACCTGGCATGTTTCGCTTACCAAAATCTTCCTACAATCGGCGAGTAATCCTCCCATTTATGAATCTTCGAATTTGTGCTGGCTTATATAGCCCCCTCTTACTGATTGTAGCGCCACCTTGGCGTGTATGAGCATGTGTATTGGCACAAAACTTGGATCATTTGTATATCACATTACGCTGCACTCGTGATTGTACTTAGCTTCCTTCTTGGGTCGCTATTTTCAGTGTTCCTGAGTGTATAAAGGAGGAAAGCATCACATTCATCACGATATCTCCGGAACTGTTAGACCTACGAACTTGAAATTTGGTACACATGTGTTTCTTTGTATGAGTGGAGATCCGCTAAAAGCGGATTCTTCGGAAATTGACCCACAATAAGCGTTGCAGGGCTTAATGGGCATTACAGATAAATATCCCTGCTTTTGAACTATTGGACCTACAGACTTGTGAAATTTGGTAGACACGCGCGTTCCTTTCAAGATGTAAAATTCCCCTGCAAAAATGATTTTCTGAAACTGAAAACATAATGGGTGATTATTCCCATTTTTGAGTTAATAGGTCTAGAGGCTTGAAATTTGGTAAGTGTTTCTTGTGTTGACTTAAAATCCTCTAAGAATAAGTCTTACGGAAATCGATTCTTAAAGATGGTAACGGGGTTTCTTGAAATAAATTTTCAGTTTTCGATCTATAAGATTTAGACATTAAACTTGAGAAGTGAGTCTATTTCGTTGAGTAGTGGTTCAATAAAAGTGTGTTTTGAGGAAATTCATTTGTAAGGAAAGAGATGCAGAAGCGTAATTCTGAAATTTTATATAATTCAATTCTTTCCTTTTTATATCAGGAGGTCAGAGTTATAGAGGAAGGTTTTTAATACAATCGAGCGTTTAAAGCAATGACTTCATCATGAATAATTATTGATTATAATACATATATGTCGGATTGTGGCTCAGTTCTAGGGGTATTCAAGGATTACACTCGTTTTTTTGCTAAATTAACGTTTATTGTTGGTCAATAGATGCAGCTCTACACACTACGACAGATGTTTACATAGATAACTGGATTGAGAATTAGATTAAACACTTCTGACTCTTAACAACAGTCCTAGTACAATTGATGACACTTGACTTTCCCAATAGTCTTTGGAGTTTGGTTGATGAGAGTGACCTGCTCGTCTCTCGTATGAACAACGGGTGGTGGGTCCCTACTCGGCCGCCATTCCGGTTGCTCCCTTTTCTCAGTCCAGGATCCATGACCTCCGCGTCTTGAGTCCACTCGCTGATTCAATCTTCTTCGTAAATTCGCTGGTGGCTGCGTTGCCAGTACCCTCTAGAGAAAGGCACTGGGGAACTTCCCCCGTATATATATATATATATATATATTATTAGTATTATTATTAAAACCAGGCTTCCTTAAAAACAGTTTTTATTCAGCGAGCTATCTACATGTTCTGTTGCTGAGAGAAAACGACGACAAGTGAAAACATAAGTGGCTTTACCATTTAAGCCCAGATGTATTTAAGTACCTCTTACTTTATGAGTTATACTTGAAAGTGAATGCTGAAATGTGGGCTATAAAGAATAATTATCCGGGATTAGAAATGGTTTGTTTGAACCATCTGTTCGGAGAAATAATTGGATGTTTAATTTAATACTTTAATATGTAATGGAAAGTAAAAATTAAGTTTTATATAGAGAATTTAATTTTAAATCGAATTATATATATAATGTTTGTGTGTGTGTATACATATAATCCATAAAAATATATACAAATAGTTATGAACCTGATATAACCAATCAAGACACTAAGGAGTATTAACCACAGTGTTATTGTGTTGTTGTAGATAATACCACCTGTCTGACGTAGTCAGATGAAGGCCCACAAAATTCATCGTGGCAAGGGGCTAGAAGTACGCCTGTCATTGGCCTTGAACACCATAAAGGTGACAGTTCGATTTTGCTCAGCGAAATTCCCCGAAGGGTCGATAGATAGCGGCACAGCCTATCTCCAGCTCCTCAATTTAGACATGGAACTGAAGGGGATGGAATTATTCTCTAGTCCCCAGCACTCGTGACTCAGCCCACAAGACCTTTCGGACACACTGATTTAACGAGCACGTACTTCATGTGTATTGGTTGCATTGGGCATCGAACCCAGACCTTCCGGTCTGAAGTCCGATGCTCTAACCACTAGGTTACCCACGGCCTATTAGCCACAGTAGTACAATTGCAAACTCTTTGCCTAAATATATATTATTACGTTGATCCGGGTTCGAGGATTTTAAGCAAATCAGTCGCAAAAAACAAGGCAGTTCCATAAGAGCGATGATAATGTATTGTCAAAAATCCAATCCTTGAGATACAGGATTCAGCAGCAATATTCGCAGAATAAATCTCAGAAGTTATTCACACCTTCAGCAGCACTCAGACACAATTATCGGTGTCTAAAATACACATGTGCAAAAGATTATTTACAAGCAATTGCTCGTTCAACAGCCAAAGTAATCACTTCAACAATCAGAGCAATACTAACTGACCACTAGTCAAAACCAGAGTGGCTTTCGGGAGCATCTCTCTATTTATATTCCTTGCGGATAATTCGAGAAAGACCCACTTGTGTCATATATCTTGAAAATAGTGGGTTTCTCTACTAATTTCTAGACGAATCCAGAGGGTCCTAAACTCACCAAAAATAGTCGCTAAAGGAAAAAACGGTCATCAAAATCGCCAAATTGGTCACTCAAAATGACGCCAACTTCGCTCTATCACGAAGATCTCATTGAATAACCCTTATAACGTAATGGACGGTATTGCTTGTGAATATTACAACTTAAACGTAAATTAAATGTTATTTAGAGTAAGATAAAAGCATTACAAATCCAAATACAAATTATTTGACACATTCGTAACATGCATCATGAAAGCCACAGCGAAGCGGGCGGGTGTTACCTTCGATGTAACAATAAGTAGGAAAATAGGTATGAGACAGAATGTGAAATCAGCAATAAAAGTATTTTTAATATGAAAGGTATAGAGTGGAGCTTTTTTTCATTGGTGGTTGTATTTTTTCTTCATTTAGAATTTCGAGTTTGAATTTTGAAAGAGAAAGGTTAACTTAATTTCATTGAAAGCTTTAACACAGAGCACCAAAAATTCCCCCCGGTGCGTCACGATAACTTCAACTCAATTAAGTTAATGAACTAGCCACAAACCAGTTAATTAATATTCTAACTAGCATCTAGTTTTTTTGCTTAAACGCTTCGATAAATTACAAACTAGCAGAATTCCCGCTGTGGGACGAATTCCTTAAATTATTTACTTCGTTCCAATGTATCCAAATGAATTTAAAAATAAACGGTGAACACACAGGATTCATCTGCGCATTAGGGCAACGAATTAATTTCGGAAAAGAGGTGTCATTTTTTTTTTTACTTTACCTTCCGCCATCTCCTCTTTTGATTGAAAACATTGAATTTTGAACCAACTTATTTCCATGAAACATACAATTTGTTGTTTCCCTACTATTTTTAAAATCTTTTTTCCTTAACAGATGTTTGTATATTCACTTTATGTTTGTTGGTGTTAGTTGTTTTTTTCCTTTTAGATTAATGTTCGGCTAGTTCAGTTAATAATTTCCAGTTTTAGTTAATATATTGTTACGAATTTTTGGGTAATTTGTGTTTAATATTATAAGATAGAGTAAAAATGTTTACCTTGCATGTTTAATACATTAATATTACTTTCTGTTTGCATTTAGTTTATGATAAAAACTATAATATTCGCAAGCAACGCCGTCTCTTACATCATAATGACAGTTCAATAAGTACTTAGAGAAATATTGGCGATACAGCCAGGTCGGCATTATTTTGGCGACCAGATGGCTTCTCTTGAAATTACTGGAAACGTTTACGGCGTATTGAACTACGATATAAGCGATTTGTTCGAGAAAGAAGTTGAAGGTAGCCGGGCAGACTCTAAATAGCGGTCGTTTGCTGAAATTGAGTTTGTTCTATTCCGCCTGTTGAAGCGCTCCCTTCTGTGTGTTCGGCTACTACCGAGTGATTGTTTTCGAATAGTCTTAATTCTGAAATATTTGTATTTTTAGACAATGATAGTTACGTTGGGGTGTGAGAGCTTTCTTAACCTTTTTGTACGAATTTTATTGCTGTGCATCCTGCATTTTATAAGGATTGTTTTCTACAATAAATTTAATCGCTCTTGAAGAACTGTTTTGTTTTTTGAGATTGATAGCATTAATCCACGAACACCAAATTTACGTAACAATATTATTTCGTAGGTTAGGATTATTTAGTACTCTTTTAAGTTACATTCTTTTGGTGAATAAATCCATTTCGTTAAGACGAAAATTTTCCTCTGATTTTAGATGTAAATAGCATTACTGCGATTAGATACCATAATGCTATTTATGCTTACTTTATTTATAAAAGCAATATTTGAAAATAGAAGTAATATTTTAAGGTGGGGGGGGTCTCAGGGGAATTAATTTTGTCTCGAGGGCTGAAAATATAAACAATTTTCAAATAGTTGTAATTCTTTGAAATGAGAATTAAATGAATCCTTTGAATGAATTTTTTATGCTTTATTTATAAAGGAATAAAGTTTCACAAACAAGTACAAAATTCTTAAAATTTATTCATAATTTTAAAAATTGAAAGCATATGAAAACAATGAACATTTCTGCAATAAATATTAAGTAAATTTTACATTGCACATGCTATTTTGTAAAATATTAGTCTTTGATGTATAAAACTTTACAGAATTATAATATGCATCATACTCTTAACATCTTAACTAATTTTAGTATTGTATATCTTTTGTATTTTAAAATGTTTGAAAAAAATTGAAATTAAAAAAAAGTAATTTTTTATATTTTTTTAATATTTTAAAAATATATAATTTATTATTCTATATAATAATATGAAAATAGTTGCAGTGTAATAAGGATACATTTAACTTAATAAAAAACTTATTGCTATTAATTAGAGCTACTATTTTCGAAAATATGCGCAACGTGCGGCTCAAGACAGATGAACCGGGGTTAGGGAGATCACAACTCCTACCAGCCAGCTCATCTCCGGCTTCGTTCCCAGGCTTAACCCCATGCAACGGTTTCCACTGACGTCCCAGTTGTTTCCTCTGAATAGGTCTATCCAAATTGGAAATGATATCCAGACCAGTACTGTCCATAATTTTTGGCCAATTCTACAAATATTGGATGGAGCTCCTAATGTTTGCCAGGATCCAAATACTGTCCTTATTAGAGTTGAGAGCATGTTCGAGAGCACCTCTGATAGCAATAACCCAGGTTAAGTTAATAAATAATTCTTACACTAAAGCAGATTTCATTGAACTCAGTCTCGAAGAGTTACCACAATTAGTTTGATCTTGAATATATAATGAACTGTATATTAAATATTAACCCAACAAATGTGTTTTGTGTCACTTGGCTATTACGAGGTCCGTTGCCATTAGCCCTCACAGTGAATCAACAAACAGCTAATCAATCTGAAAAAAACCATGAAGTAAGTCGTCCATCCGGTATAGTGGTTAGCGACGCTGACTGCTGTGCCGTAGGAACTGGGTTCAAATACCGGAGAAGATATGGATGCTTGCAAATGTATAGTGCCGGCGCGGAATGGAGTTACTCTAAATAGCCGTCGAGCTGCAAGTCCTCTAGTGTGGTTGGTGGAAGGGAAAGAGAGATGGGAGTCCTCTGACCACCCCTGGAGTGTACTCCCTTTAGATTGGGGTGGAATCGAGCCAAATCGTACTGTCACTTGTATGGTGCTCAAAGCTACGACTAACGACTGGCTTCACTTAGCCCTTTGGGGGCTGCAGTAGCCCAGTGGTTAAGGTATCCAACCATGGCAGGCATGTCATGAGATCGATCCCAGTACCACTAAAGACCCGCCGTGTAGGGCAGCGATGCACGTTAAATCTGTCGAGAGCTGAAACGTCCTCCCATGGTGTGGTGTGGTAGTTAGGAGAGGGGGGTGCCAGCTCAGGTGTCGTCCACGTCCCTTGACCATGGTTCAAAATTACGTGGTCCGTCGCCAAAAGCCCTCGTGTAGCTGAACAGTGCGACGTTAATATTAACTCACTCACTCACTCACACTTAGCCCTTTGGCAAAATGAATTTCTTGGGCCTCGATCTGGCTGCCGATCAGGTGGCATTAGTAACAGCAACAACCATGAAGTAATTCGAATGCTCAGTGTTGGAGGGAAGGATTCGTTTAATCGATCGACGATTAAAGATCTTTATTTCTCTCGTTTATTTTTTCTTCACAAAATTAGCAGATTAATAAGGGAAATATGTGTTTAAACATTTACCAATGCACGCTGTTTATCGCCAGAACAGTTTGAAAATGGGTGATAAATTAGTTTTCCTAGAACGGATCATTCTTCAGGGCAAATCATTTTATCATTAATTTTCATTAGTCTTGATGTTTTAATAGCGATACTTGAAAGGTATTTGTGATCTAGACTTGTAATCTTTTCATTCAACTAGAAGAGCTTGATATGTTAGCGATTTAATCTTCTAAGTGTGTTATTAATTGCCGTATGTTATAAGGCATATAATTTATGTTGTAAGGAGTGACGCAATTAACAGCATTATTATGGCTGTGGTATGGCTGCTAATTGGAAATCAAATAAAAACATTTTAAATGATGGTTTAATTGTTTGCTGTAATACTCTAAATTTTGTTCGTATATATACCCAGCTCTATGTTGCACGATTTTGAATTTACACGGTACACGAATTTAACTATTATTCTTTTTTTACACGACATTTTGTTCTAGTACGAATTATTAAAAAAATTGGGATATTCGTGCCCGCAGGATAAGGACTATTTGATGGAATTTGTGATAGTTTATGATAATAAAGAAGTCTATAATGATGAGGTCGAAAGTGAAGTTTAGCTTTTTACTGCTGATTTAATTCACAAGGGCTTGAAATTTGCTACATGTATGGAAAAACATTTTCTTACTCATGATTCTGACTTGAAGCGTAAATTAAAATTTATACGTAACCGTAAGTTTTGTGTAGCTGGATATCAAGGATTATAAAAGCAACTTGAAAAAATAAAAATCAGCCACTGATAACAGACTTTATATCAACAAAAAAGCGATGCCGTTCATAGCGACCAGAATTCTTCAATTGAATCAAAACTGATAGTTGTGCTACACAAAGCTGACGCATTTACTAACGATAGCATTTTTTATCCAATTCGTAATAAACATGCACGATTGTTACCAAGTAGCGATGGATAGTTGTTAAATTGTAGTTTCATTCCTAATCTGTTGTTTCAATCTGAATTTTTATATGTTGTACGTACTTACAGACTAAATTTTCTCTGCACACAAGTTTTATTCCCCCCCTTTTGTAATAAATATGAACTGTTTTTGTTTTATAAATACCAAACGTGGATTTTATTATTACTTGTTTTGCACGTTTTTTGGGAAAATATTTAGAGATTTCTCAACTCACACGATTTTTCAAAATTGTGGGATGTATCCTCAAATATACCATTTGCCGCAAATATATTTTTTACACGATTTTTTGCACGGTTTCCTAAGCAATATATCTACGGTGTAAAATAAAGAGTTGGATGTGTATTTCATCAAAAATGTTATTTATATTTTTAATACAATGTGTCGCTAATTTCTGTAAAAACGTTCTTTAAGGCTATACATTACCCAACACAAATGACAAGAACATTTAACTTTCTTAGAGTTTCCTTGCGGCTCATGTAGTTGGGGCTGCGGTAGCCCAGTGGTCAAGGTATCGGATCATGGCAGCCATTTCATGAGTTCCAGCCCAGTGCCACTAAAAACCTGCCATGTAGGAGAGCGATGGACGTTAAATCTGTCGAGAGCTGAAACGTCCTCCCATTGGTGGGGTGTGGTAGTTAGGAGAGGGGGGTGCCAGGTCAGGTGTCGTTCTCGTCACTTGACCATGGTTAAAAATTACGAGGTCTTTCGCCAAAACCTCTCGTGTAGCTGAGCAGTGCGACGTTTAAATTCACTCACTCACTCACTCTCGGCTCATGTAGTTGGGAAACTCGCAGCAAAATTTCAGATCAGATAAGCAATAATTTTTTAAGATATTTGGAGTTATCCGGGTCTTGGATTTGGTTTCGAATTCATTTTAAATTATTTTTTCCCTTCTTACATTGAGTTAATTAAAATATCTTTGAGAACATTCAATTTTTTCAGAGTGAAATATTTTTTTAACTTATATTACAAAAATCATTCCGGTTTGTTTATGTTTTATTTGAAGACCAATCCTTAACTTAACAAATAGTTTACATGACTTAGAAGTTTTATTTTTGTTAAGACTATTCCATGTCCACAAACACACAAACAGGTCTCGGATTGCAATAAGAAACAATATTTGGAAGAGATGGAACACTACTAAAAATGATAATTCTAAAAATAAGACTTCAGTTGATACTGTAATTAGGCATTTCTAAAAACAAGTATTGTAGATAAAATTTAATATTTCCATGATGTACCAAACAGCATTATAGTAAACATATTGTAGAGCCATATTACAGTTTTTTAATGTCGCTCAAAAAAAAAAACTTGCTAAACTGCCCCAATTTAAAACTTACAAAAATTTAATTTAAGTACAAACCTTGCGTCTTTCAGCTAAAGTGAGTACCAATATTATACGGTACATAAATTCTTTGTAAAAATATTGTGTTAAGGTATCACGTTCGGAACCGTAATTTTAAAAAACCCTATAAGTAGATAATTTTTTATGATATTTAGTGTCCCTTAGATATTAGAATACATGTATAAAATTGTTTAAAGGGCATTATGACAAAAATTTCTTTTAAATACAGTAGTGTGTCAAAAAATTAACTTAGAATAACCCTTTTTCAAAACGTTCCCCTTTCATAAAAAATGCGTCTATAATAATATAATTATGCTTATATAAAATACAGACTTCTCCCCAAAGAGTCTGAACTGTGATGTTTGAAAAATTCAAATTTTTTTCAGAGGAGTTATCACCAATTGAAATAATTATCGGCACTTTTTTCTTAAATTTTCTCCCTTCTGCTGTAGTAAAATATGGATAAATCCACTTCTAAGTTATATATTTCAAAAATTCTAGTTCAGCTTCTGTACTGAGGTCTGATGTATATACAGGCAAAATATTATTTCAATAGAAGTATTTTTTCATAAATGGAAAGTGTTTTGAATTTTGTTCATTCTATGTTCATTTTTTGTCCAAATATTGCACTTAAATAATTTTTTACTGTAACAATATTCTTAAAACAATTTTATGTACGTTTTCTAATATAAGTGACACTAAATGTCATAATCATTATCCATTTATACACTTTTGCACCATTCCGAACGTAGTCAGATACCTTAAGATTAGGCTGAATAACATGTAATCGTAACAAATGCTATCAATATTACGCAAAAGTAAATTTTGCAATAAAAAAATTCTTTCAGTCGTATTTCATTAAATTAGTTTTTTAACGTATACTATAAGTTAGAAAAAAACATTTTAAAAATAAATCTTTGCAGGTATTATTAGTTTCGCTTTTAATGCATTTACAAACATAAAAGGCGTACTTCTTAAACTTTAAAGATTGAAGATGTGTTTTTTTTTCTATTCTCTAAAGCATTTTTTCTGTTCAAGATAGAGGCTTGAAATTTTATGTATACTTTCATATGTACATTCTATGAAAGTTAGAATGGATTCAAGTGTGAAATCAATGTTTTTTTTCCATTCAAAAAAGCTAAAATTAATGTTCTAAAAATTTTGGTGCTTTTTGCAGATTTTAGTTATGAAATAATTATTAAAAATCAACTAGTGAACACACAGAATTTCAAATTCATACTTAATTTATTTCTCAATTGTGTGAGAAACATGAAGCTCGATGGCTGAGTGGTAATGGATCACGGTTTCTCGTCACAGGTCCGGGTTTTAAATCCTGGGGATGTAAACGCTTGGGTTGGTTACGCATTGGATCGTGTATACGTATCTCCAGTCGTCATCAGCCATGTTTACGGTTCATCATTCTAATGTTATTTTCGATATTTTTATAAATTTGGATCTCTTAACCCCCTGTCTTACGCGTCTGTTTTTGCTACCGTCGTCTTGTGGAGTCAAACTTGAAACACGCGTATTTGAAATCAATTAGGATACATAGTCATAAATTACAAAATGGTTTTTTGTACGATACAAATAAAAATATTCAATTTATTGCATGCAAATGAGAAAAAAAAATTAAACTAAATCTACAATTGTATATTTTTTCATAAACCGCAAGTAAAACTTACATACCAGTAATAAATGAACTTTACAATTAATCATACGGATAGTAAAAAGTAGAAAAATAATATTTTAATCATTTTTCAAACATTCAGAACAGACTGTATTCATATGCTTTAAGCACATATTTTTCTTACATTGAAGTCAAAAACAAGTCATTTTTACATTTTTTACCCGTGGGCAAACAGTACAGGGCCCTATTTCGGTGGATTAATGTTGTTTTTAATATCTTCTGTCTCAGTAAAGCCGCCTTTGTCTGTTTTATTGTTCCGATCTCACTGTGACTGCACAACATCCATTCTAATCTCCTCTAATAATCTTGATCGTCTCATTTTCTTTTCAAGAAGAATCGAATGATAGTAAATGGAAGCATTAATTCCTGCACTATTAAGTAAGTGATAAAATATTCCTTATGGTCGACGGTTACATATTCGTGATGCATCATATATATTGCACATTTCATCAGTGATATCAACACCACCTGTATTATAAAATTCTGAAATTACAGTCATTAAATTCACTTAGTTCCTCCTCAGATTCTGCAATGCAGTATCTATTAGATGACGAAGTTGGTGTTTCTCCCTTTTCCATGGAGTTTTTGCCATAATTTCTGGAAAGTATTTTGAAAATTTTTAACTATATATATATATATATATATATATATATATATATATATATGTGTGTGTGTGTGTGTGTGTGTGTGTATATTATTTTATTTTTTCTCCAATTAATGGAATTTTAAATAGAATATACATATATATTAATATATTTGAAAAAAAAATGTAAACGGGAAAAGAGTAAAACTTACTCTACTTTAGATGCTTCGAGTACGAAAATATCTCAATTGCTCACGGGGAGTTAGTTCTCAGCACCCCAGATATACTTTTGAAGGTCATTACATTCCAGTCGTCAGAGCTAGAGGTCAAGCCTGAAGGTTCAATGACGTAAAATGTGCAGCTACAGAAAAAATCGTGGTTCTGCGCTTTCATTTTAGAATTCTGGAAGGATTTTCTTGTTGCTGGAGTGTACAGAACACCCCGCTCGAGTGATCACGGGTTAAGTGCTTGTAACATATTTAAGCTACCATGAACATAATGTTCCATTCTTAGAATGTAATTAACTCATATATATATATATATATATGTATATTTTGTAATTAATATCGCTTCTTGAGTACAGGAGTTAGAATAATTAATTTTATATAAAAATATCAATATCACCTGGTTTGCTAGTCAACAAACTGATCCATTACTTCCCCCTAATTAGTAAGCAGACTCGGAAAGTACCCAAGAATGGAAGCAACTTCATTGGTGGTACCATCTTGGGGCTGTTTCCGCTACCAAAATGTAATGCTTGAATTTTTATTCAATTTGGATGCTAAATATTGGATTGATTTCATTTATTATATTCATTTAATATTTAATTTATATATTTCGACCCCATATTCAGTCATATTTTTCATCGCTCCCCCTCCCCTCCATACACTAATAATGTATTGAATTCAAGAATACTATACTTTAAGGCTAAAGCTACAATACAACTTTATCCTCTTAAGTGTCACTGGCGAATATAAACGTCTCGCTCAGCCAAAGCGTTAATTGCCCCAGACGTATGTATACGTCTTTCTGAAGTATGAACTTTTGTGTGCACTACTACCCATAAAATTATTCTGAAAGCTTTGGAATGCAATAAAAGGTCCTTGGCAGTGTTCACGAAGGGTATACTTCTTTGTATACCTTTTCGTCCCCCCCAAGTACGTCCCGTACACGAGTTCTACGTGGAAAACGGTGGTATTGTAGAGTGAATCGCGTAACTTTTAATCATCAGTAAAGGGATTAATTATAGACCGTACAAATTGTCAAGGTAAGTCTTAATTTTTGTATACAATTTTATATATGGCAAGCCTATGGGTTCTCTGGTAATTATTAAACTTGTACTTAGCTCAGTAATGGTTAATTAATTATAAAATACATTGTGCGTTACTGACACTTTTATGAGTGTATTATATCAGTACAAATGTGTATTTTATATTTTATTATGTCAGAATGTATTTTGTTTTCTTATATACTCTAGGTAAATTAATAATTTTTTTAAGCAAACTTTTGTTTTCGACTTTTCAATATGTTAGCGCATCCCTCGTAGAGTTATCACGCCCCTCCCCCTAGAGGATCGCGCCCTAGAGTTAGAGAAAGGCTGACATACCCATTTATTTTTTATTCGTAATTTTCTTACAATTTACAGCAAACGCAAATGTCTGACTTACTATATATTAATTTGCAAAATTGTACGTATAAGTTAATATTCGATAAATGACTTTCTACCAAAGTTTTCATTTGAAAGACACCCTACTTCCTAACCAACAAACTCACTTCTAGGAAACAGCCTTGACAAAATTATGAATCTATATTTGATTCAACTTTCACACATAAGTCAAATACTTCTTTGCTTTTATCAGGGGATGAGAAGGAAATTTCAGCATCGGCATCATATATACTTAGATCTACTCGCCATTTCCCGTTACCCAATTCGCTGCAATCTCGACCAATCCCGATTCTCCTTCATAATTTATAATGAACCTTAGCAATAGAAAGCGGATATAATGCACTGAAGAGTTAACACCGCGATCATAAGGTAAGCCTTGAGAAGGCTTAAGCGCCAGAATCCGTTTACAGAAACGGGTTTAAAATTTAAAATATTATTATTTCATTCACAGCTGTTGCCGACTATTTCTGGGATCTTTAAACTAATGTAATACTCCAGCGTTTCTGCAACTGTGGGGCGTAATCCCTAGGCGAATGTTATAAATCTGGCACGAGCATGTTGAAAACAAAAGATTATTTTAAAACAAATTATTCATTTACAGAGAAAGATAGCAAACGAAATACATTCTGACATAATAAGAAATATTTACACTGATATAATGTAGTACTGATACATTGATACAAGTAATTTTAGGAAACTAAGTTGGATAATTACCCATGGATTGGTCACATATAGAGTTATATACAAAAATGAACCCTTATTTGGATAATTTATCCTTTAACTGCCGATTAAAAGTCACGTGATTCGCTCCCCATTGCCACCGTTTTTTAACCCGTAGGCGAGTTCATGGGGTGTATTGGGGAAGAGAAAAGTAATAAATAAATCAAATGCTTTGAAATAAGTAAATCTTTAGCAAACACTGCCAAGGTCCTATTGTTGCATTCCAAATTCTTCAGAATAATTTTATGGAGAGCAGTACAGAAGAAAGATCATACTTCTCGGAAACACGTATATATATGCTCGGGACAATTAACGCTTTGGCTGAGTGAGACGCTCATTTACGCTAGTAGCACATAAAAGATTAAAGTCGTCTTGCAGCTTTAGCGTCAAAGTATAGTATTTTTTAATTCAATACATTATATTTATGTGTAGGGGGCGCGATGAAAATTATGATTGGATATTGGGTCGCAAGTATTAAAACTTTGAGAAGCACTGTAATACTAGTTTGCCTTCAAATATAAATTCATAGCTCATAGAAATATTGAATCATTCTATATCATTTAGGGTATGGATATTTTTGTAAAGAAATCGATTGTTATAAGACTACTGGTTACATATAGTTTGGAAGAAGAATGGGAAGTTTACCCCCTCCCATATCTGAAAACAAGAGATGTAAGTCAATCAAGGTCGCACGTTAGAAGTTGTATTCTGACCTTCTTCGATACACAGGGTGTTACATTGCTGCTCTGGCCTGCACGGTCTCCAGATCTATCCCCCACTGAAAACAACTATTCTTGGGTTGCTGAAAGACTGAATCGTCACCTCTCTCAAGATGATGGTCAAGTGTGGCAAAGACTTGAAGTAACGTTGAATGAGTTTATTTCACCCATGCCTAACCGTACAAGGGCTGTTTTGTCGGCTACAGTTGGCAGCTGTTTCTACTGATTTTGCACCCCTGTAAATCCTCAAACTTCTGGCAAATTTGATCAGTTTGTCTTCATGCTATTCTGTATACGTACAATAAATATCTTTTTAACACGCTTTTATAAATTTCACTTGTATGTAACGGAATCTTTGAACTTGATTTTTACCCACTTTAAAAGGTCAGATTAATTCGAAATTTAGCACACTTGTCAAGGACCGATGACAATACAATAATTTCATAATTTTGTTCCTTTGTCCTGAACAGGATAATCCACATTTGGTGACTAATTCATTATATAATTCCATGAACCATTGCCAGATTTGGCGAGTGATTCCAGATTCCATTTCCAGATTTGGCAACTAAAAGATTAAGAGTAACCCTAAAAGCGAAGTTTGTTTGCGTCAGTAATTTCTTATCATAATATAAGCAATTGTCCAGTCTTTCTGAAAACGGAAATAAAAAAATTTAAAAAAAGCACTTTTGCATATAAAAAATAATAATTTGTTCTAACTCAGGGATGGGCAAACTTTTTCGGTCGCGGGCAAAAATTAAAAAAAAGAAGGGTATGAATAAATGCTAGTTAAAGAAACTAAAAAATACATGATTTTACTGTAGAACTAAATGCTTTTACTGTGTACTAAAAATAAAAAATAAATTATAATTTAAAAAACTAAAAACACGCTTTCATGGTTAATCGAACTAAAAAGTAAAAAAAAAAAAAGAATTCTTAATATAAGAATAAAATGATTTACGGGAAAATTAATGTCATTGTGTGTGTGTGTGTGTGTGTGTGTGTGTGTGTGTGTGTGTGTGTGTGTGTGTGTGGTAAAAGCGTGAGGTGTGTGCTTTGTACTAAATTTTTACACTAACTCAGCATTTCGCAATAGAACCAGTAAGATATAAGAATTGGTATACAGCCCCCCAAGCTTTTACCGCTATGACATTAATTTTCTCTTAAATCATTTTTTTTCTTATATTAAGAACTATTATATTTTTTTACTTTTTAGTTCGATTAACCGTGAAAATGTTTTTTTTTTTTTTTTAGTTTTTTTAAACTATAATTTATGTGCATTTACTTTCCTTCATTGTGTTGCAGTTTTAATGGCCAGCGGTACAGAGAAGGCAAACTTAAATAAATTACATAATATTAAAAAATATGTTGTAATAAACGTATTTTTACAGCAAAATTTTTGTGGGAGGAAAAATTTCTTTTATAGGATCACCGCTCTTTGAAAGATATTGAAATTTTAATTAAATCATTCGGTTAAAGTGTTTTTTTTTCTTTTGCTTCCTTTTTAAGAAGCATCAAAGACGCTTCAAATTGAAAATAATTATTTTCGAAAAAAAACAAAAAACTCAACACCAAATACCTATGCATCTAGAATAAAAAAAATGTTACAAAAACAACTCAGGTCCAAGACAATCAATTCTTATGAAAAGACTTTTCCTAATAGGAGAAGGAACAAATGATTTTATCTTTTCAAAAACTGATGCTTTGATTTCCTCAAGCAAATGTCCACAGCAAGATTAATTTTACAACCGAAAGAAAAGCCTCGCATTTATTTTTATATTTTATCCAATTAAACTTAAATGCAAACAATCACTTCTGATTCGTGCTGTATTCTTTTATTTCATATATCTCTGTATTTTGAACGAAGCTTTATTTTTCTTTTGTTTCGAACACTTGTAATTGGAATTGTAAAATAAATATCAATTAAAAAACATATATACCGGCAGTACAATATTTTTATAAAAAAATTATGTATTCAAACGTAAATTGATTTTTACCAATATTTAGTCTCTTGCAATAAAATACCTTAGAAGATGTTTTGCAATACTGTAAAAAAGAAAAATTACAAAAAATAAGATGATTTATTTAAATGTAGTTTCTTAGACCTCTTTTAATCTATTTTTTATTTACACTTATCGTTTTTTTTAAATCCTATGTCCGAACTAGTATCAATGACAAATAAAAGAATTGTGTCTGGGATCTGTAAAAGTAAAGCAAAAGTCAGAATTTAGTAAATAGAATTTAATTATTGTTGAATTCAGGAAACTAAATGCATGATAACCGCGATCGCCAGGGAGTAACAACATTAAACTCGCAGCTGGTGTTTTTTTCAGTTGAGCAGAAAATTTAAGTCTTAATTAACCAAGCTCTGAAAATTAAGTTTTTTGTTATTTTGTTATTATTTTTGCATATCCTGGAGATCAGTAGGGCTAGATCAAGTCCAGAAATTCCTAAGAAAATTAATCTAAGAATAACGTTGGATTGATTGTCCGCAGGGTCCTGTTACAGACCCCCAATCACTCTGAAATATGCTCCACGATATCAAATTCACTTGGCTCAAACTGAGTTGCTCTTGCCATCATCAGTTTGTGTCAGTGTATCTCAAACTTTCAGTAACCCTAATTTTCACTGCCCCCACTCTTAATAAAAATAACAATGTACTTAATTCAATAACTTTGACACTAAAGCTACAGTACAACCCAACGACTTTTTCTTAAGTGGTACCGGCGTATATAAACGTCTCGCTCTTTTAAAGCATTAATTACTCCGGATGCATTTTATACATTTTATCATGAATGTTGTCATTCTTGTGATAACACTTAAGTATCATGCAAACGTATATAGGGTGTGTATTTTAAGTAATAAGAATAAGTCCACAAAAAAATTTATTTTTTGATATCGCTACAAACTTTAGTAGTCTTCAAAATATGCTCCTTGAGCATGAACACACTTCTGCAGACGATGTTTCCACGCTTCGTACGCTCCCTGGAAGTCACCAACCGAAGTATCTTTCAGAGCATGCGTGCAAGCCCTCTTGACATCATCCTGGGTCCCGTGGTGGCATCCTTTGAGGACGGTTTTCACTTTGGGGAAGAGGAAAAAGTCTGCTGGGGCAAGGTTGGGGCTGTAGGGAGACTGCGGAATTGTAACGATGCCATTTTTTGTCAAGTGCCCGGTAACCATGAAGCAGGTGTCAGATGGCGCATTGTCGTGGTGGAGCTTCCAATTGGCGGAAATTTCTGGTCTCACTCGGTTGACTCGTCGCTTCAATCTTTTTAACACTTCCACGTAGAAGGCACCATTGACTGTCTGTCCTTCGGGAACAAATTCCAAGTAGACAACACCGTTCTTGTCAAAGAAGACAGTCAACATTGCTTTCATTCTCGACATGCGAGCTTTCTTCTGTCGAGGCGATTACGGAGTGTGCCATTCGTTGATCTGATGTTTTGTCTCGGGGTCGTACTGAAAGAATCAAATTTCATACCCGGTAATGACGTTGCCAAAAAAACGAGTGTCTTCTTCGATGCTTTCCAAAAGATCTTTTGAAACGTCCACATGGTTTTGCTTTTGAACGTCCGTTAAAACTTTCGGCACGAGTTTGGCGCATATCTTTCTCATCCCAAGATTTTCACTGATGATTTTGTGCACAACCATTTTATCCATTCCTAGCTGTTCTGCAATCATTCGAACACCTAAACGCCGGTCCGTGTTCAGCAAATGTCGCACACGTTGTTCCTTTTCTGCGGTTCTTGATGTTAACAGAGGAACTCCATAGTTCTCGTCCTCCACGCTCTCCCGGCCTTCTTTAAACATTTTGTGACATCTAAAAACTTGAGCTTCTGATAAACTTTCCCTGTCGTACGCTTTCTGAATCATTACCAGCGTTAATGCATCCGATTTTCCAAAGCGAACGCAAAATTTGACTGCGTAATGCTTTGTTACATTTTGAACTTGCACACACTTTTTTGAAGACGTCTACGCCACGCGTGATCCTGCCTCAACCAAAACCAGCAGGCGACTGTGGAGTGAAGCGTTATCAATGGCCCCACTACCGACTCCAACAGGTCGGAGAAATTTCTGGCGCACAGCCGCGTCAGGACAAAAATATTCTCATTACTAAAAATATAAACCCTGTATATTATATAAATACAGTCGAAACTTTATATAACGAACCTCTATATTGCGAATTTTTCTTTAAAGCGAACTTTTTCCTGGAACCTTGAACATTTCACGACTTTCTTCGTAAAATAACCTCTCTATAGTGACGTACGATCTTTTCTGTGCACTGCTATCCATAAAGTTATTCCATAGGCTTACGAGTGCAATAAAGGGACCTTGGCTGTGTTTGCGACGGATTGACCTGTTTCACAGTGTGTGTATTTCCTCTTATATATATTATATATCTCTTATATAATATATATTATCTCTTATATAATATATATCTCTTATATAATATATATCTCTTATATAATATATATAATATATATATATCTCTTGTATATATATTATATATCTCTTGTATATATATTATATATCTCTTGTATATATATTATATATCTCTTGTATATATATTATATATCTCTTGTATATATATATTACATATCTCTTATATATATATTATATATCTCTTATATATATATATATTATATATCTCTTATATATATATATTATATATCTCTTATATATATATATATTATATATCTCTTATATATATATTATATATCTCTTATATATATATATTATATATCTCTTATATATATATATTATATATCTCTTATATATATTATATATCTCTTATATATGTATTATATATCTCTTATATATATTATATATATATATTATATATCGCTTATATATATATATATATTATATATCCCTTATATATATATTATATATCTCTTATGTATATTATATATCTCTTATATATATATACACTCTGTCGCAAAAAAATATATGCACCCAAAAGAAATTGAGCTACATTCACGAAATTTGGTATGCATGTAGTGTATATGAAAATAAACAAATGATTAAAAATTCAGAACAAAATATCATTTTATTAAGCGGTTACAGCTTGCAAAAGGTTAAAAATCAGTAAGTAGTAAAGCCACCTCTGGCAGCTATACAAGCCAAAATTCGGCGTGGCATCGATTTAATTAGATCACTTATGACCCCCTGTGGAAGATCCTGCCATAGTCTTTGCATCTGCGCAGTTAATTCTCCTGTATCTCGGGACGGCTGCAGTTGCCTTCCCAGCGCGTCGCAGACATGCTTTATTGGCGAAAGATCTGGTGACCTGGCAGGCCATGGTAGGACGTCATATCCTTGAAGACATTGTTGGGAGAGTCGCGCAGTATGTGGACGAGCATTATCTTGTTGATAAATGGCACCTGGGTGACTTGATAGCATGGGTAGCACAATCGGCGTTAAAATATCGTCCACGTATCTGCGAGCTGTCAAAGTGCCTTGAAGGACCAATAAAGATGATCGTGTGTCCCAAGAAATTGCTCCCCACACTGTCACACCTTGTGAAATTGCTGTATTCCGCTCGACAATAAATGCCGGATCGGACCGCTGGCCGGTGCGCCTCCAGACACGTGTGCGGTGGTCATCAGCACTGAGACTGAATCGGGATTCATCACTGAAGATGACACGTCTCCAGTCTGTCACACTCCAAGTTGCCCGAGGTCAGCAAAAATCCAGTCGACACTGCCTATGATGTAGGGTCAGTGGTAAGCGACTTAGCGGACGTCGGCTCCTCAAGCCAACTTCGGTCAGTCGTCTCCTAATGGTTTCTCTTGATGGCACTGGATGTCTGGAAGGAGGTAAGTGGCGTTGAATCGATGCTAGCGACGTTGTTAGTGCCGAAGTGGCCACTCTTCTGATTGCACGATCCTCGCGATCATTTGTGTTCCTGGGACGTCCTGACCCTCCGCGACGGTACACTTTACCTTCTGTGATCCACTGTTGCCAACACCGAGCAACTACCATATCGCTCCGACCGAGGTGGCGGCCGATACGTCTATTCGACCAACCTGCTTCTCTGAGGCTTATTATACGGCCCCTATCAAAGTCCGTCAGCTGCTCGTACTGCCGCCGTTTACGTCTTAGAGGCATCCTAAGTCTCAATATCGTCTATCAAAGTCATCAGATTCGTTTGGATAGCCGTACGGCGCTCGTACTCATGCTTTTAAACTCTCCCAGTTGCGCAACTAATATGCGCATAGCACATTTAGCCTTGTCTCATTGGCTTCGAAATTTTAATCATTTGCATATCTTTTACCAGACTACATTCTTGCCGAGTTTCGTGATTGTAGCTTGATTTCTTCTGGGTGCATATATTTTTTGCGACAGAGTGTATATTATATATATATATATATATTATATATCGCTTATATATATATATATTATATATCGCTTATATATACACTCTGTCGCAAAAAAATATATGCACCCAGAAGAAATTGAGCTACATTCACGAAATTTGGTATGCATGTAGTGCATATGAAAATAAACAAATGATTAAAAATTCAGAACAAAATATCATTTTATTAAGCGGTTACAGCTTGCAAAAGGTTAAAAATCAGTAAGTAGTAAAGCCACCTCTGGCAGCTATACAAGCCAAAATTCGGCGTGGCATCGATTTAATTAGATCACTTATGACCCCCTGTGGAAGATCCTGCCATAGTCTTTGCATCTGCGCAGTTAATTCTCCTGTATCTCGGGACGGCTGCAGTTGCCTTCCCAGCGCGTCGCAGACATGCTTTATTGGCGAAAGATCTGGTGACCTGGCAGGCCATGGTAGGACGTCATATCCTTGAAGACATTGTTGGGAGAGTCGCGCAGTATGTGGACGAGCATTATCTTGTTGATAAATGGCACCTGGGTGACTTGATAGCATGGGTAGCACAATCGGCGTTAAAATATCGTCCACGTATCTGCGAGCTGTCAAAGTGCCTTGAAGGACCACTAAAGATGATCGTGAGTCCCAAGAAATTGCTCCCCACACTGTCACACCTTGTGAAATTGCTGTATGCCGCTCGACAATAAATGCCGGATCGGACCGCTGGCCGCTGCGCCTCCAGACACGTGTGCGGTGGTCATCAGCACTGAGACTGAATCGGGATTCATCACTGAAGATGACACGTCTCCAGTCTGTCACACTCCAAGTTGCCCGAGGTCAGCAAAAATCCAGTCGACACTGCCTATGATGTAGGGTCAGTGGTAAGCGACTTAGCGGACGTCGGCTCCTCAAGCCAACTTCGGTCAGTCGTCTCCTAATGGTTTCTCTTGATGGCACTGGATGTCTGGAAGGAGGTAAGTGGCGTTGAATCGATGCTAGCGACGTTGTTAGTGCCGAAGTGGCCACTCTTCTGATTGCACGATCCTCGCGATCATTTGTGTTCCTGGGACGTCCTGACCCTCCGCGACGGTACACTTTACCTTCTGTGATCCACTGTTGCCAACACCGTGCAACTACCATATCGCTCCGACCGAGGTGGCGGCCGATACGTCTATTCGACCAACCTGCTTCTCTGAGGCTTATTATACGGCCCCTATCAAAGTCCGTCAGCTGCTCGTACTGCCGCCGTTTACGTCTTAGAGGCATCCTAAGTCTCAATATCGTCTATCAAAGTCATCAGATTCGTTTGGATAGCCGTACGGCACTCGTACTCATGCTTTTAAACTCTCCCAGTTGCGCAACTAATATGCGCATAGCACATTTAGCCTTGTCTCATTGGCTTCGAAATTTTAATCATTTGCATATCTTTTACCAGACTACATTCTTGCCGAGTTTCGTGATTGTAGCTTGATTTCTTCTGGGTGCATATATTTTTTTGCGACAGAGTGTATATATTATATATCTCTTATATATATATTCTTTTTCTTCCCCAGTCCATCACATACGCTCACCTACGTGGAAAAGGGTGGCATTGTGGAGCGAATCGTGAAACTTTGAACCGGCAGTGAAGGGATTAATTACAAACCGTACAATTTATCAAGACAAGTGTTAATTCTTTCATATAGTTTTATACATGACAAGCCCATGGGACCAATGGTTATTACCTAACTTGTTCTTGACTTAGTATTGTTAAATTAATTATAAAATGCATTGCGCAGTATTGATACATTTATAAATTAATTGTATCAGTACAAGCGTTAATTTTATTCTTCAATATGCAAGAATGTATTTTGTTTGTTTACTTTCGATAAATATTTTTTTAAAAATCTTTTGTTTTCGATTTTTAAATGTGTTCACACACCCCTCGTCGAGCTATCACGCCCCCTTAGGTAGGCACACCCCACAGTTTGAGAACCGCTGGTTTAAGTTAAGATGACCACAGAGAAAACGAGTGAGTGTGGTTCAATCCTACCCGTCGTGCAACCAAGTACCAGAGAACCACCAGGAACATCGCTCTGATACCAGTAATGATGTGGTGGAACAGACCAAGCGTTTTGGTTTTTACATTTTGCCCACGAAATGAGTCCCAAGTAGGTAAGGGGTGCAGGGATATCGAAGAATCACAAGCACCATCTTTAGCCAAGAGGTGTGTCTGCAGTCGAAACATTAACATGCGAAAGGATCCACTGGATACAAATCCTATGGGACGTGGAGATTCGCGTTATCTTTTTCAGAATATTAACCCCAATACTGTTTCTCATACTGCACCAATTGGCAGAATTTTTACTATCATTCAAAATCCAAAGTTCATTTCTATCTTTAAGTGACAAAACCGGGCCGTGAGTAGCCTAATGGTTAGAGCTTTGGATTCCAGACCGGAAGGCTGTGGAAATCGGTGGTGTCGCTATTTATCGTACCTTTGGGGAATTTCGCCGATCTAATTCGTAGTGTCACCTGTATGGTGCTCAAGGCCTAGGCCGACGACAGACGTACATCTAGCCCCTTGCCACGATGAATTTTGTGGGCCTCGATCTGACTACGTCAGACAGGTGCATTAGAAACAACAACAGCAGTGACAAAACCTTCAGTTCTCATCATAAATTCTGTCATTTTTTATGCCCCATATGACCTCAAATTCATAAGAATTTGTTGCGTCAGATGGGAATAATTATTTTGTCACCGTAGCCGACACACCGTGGACACGAATTCTTGGTATGCTTCTATTGTAGTGTCGTGAGTTCATGTCCGGTTCCACTTAAGTATTTGGGAGATTGAGTTGTCATACTTTACCTAGTTAATCTATAAAAAAATGATGAGATAAACCGTTAAAGCAGCGTTTCTCTAACTGTGGGGCATGCCACCCTTGGAAGCCGTGACAACTCTACGAGGGGGGCGCGAGCCTATTGAAAAGTCGAAAACCCTTAACTGCCGATTAAAAGTTACACGATTTGCCTCCCAATGCTAACCGTTTTCCATGTACGCGCACGTATGCGATGCAATCAAATAAAGTAGCAAAAAATCTAAAATAAGTAAATCCTTCACAAACACTGTCAAGGTCCTTTTATTGCACTTCAAAGACTTCGGAATAATTTTATCGATAACAGTGCACAGAAAAGATCATACTTCGGAAAGACGCATATATACGTCCGGGAAAATTAAAGCTTTGGCTGAGCAAGAAGTTTATATACGCCAGTGGCAATTAAGAGAGTAACGTCGTATTGAAGCTTTAGCGTCAAAGTATAGTATTTTTGAATTTAATACATTGTTATTTTATAAGGGGGCGCTAAGAAAATTATGATTAAATATTAGGTCACGAATATTGGAACTTTGAGAAGCAGTGCGCTAAATAAAGTCAAAAATAAACTATTTCTAAGTTATAATTATTATGACTTAATTGATCATAACTATAACTAAAACCTCTCGAAAAATACATTTTGTCCCTTTAATGATTCATTAATTAGTAAATATATATATATATATATATATAACAAGTAATATAAAAAAGTTAAGTCAATTCCTACTTAGATGAACAAAGAAAATTTAATTTCAGCTACTTTTTATTAAATAATTATAATATAAATATGTATATACATAGGACAGAATCGCAACATTAAGTGGTAATTAATTTTTATTAATTATCATTAAAGTATCATATAGTCATCCAAAACAATCGTGTCTATAAAATTTCAGTTCAACTGAATGCTTTAAAACGTGAGAAAAAGAACCCGTTCAAGTTTTGACACAAGTCGCCAAAAATGATGCCAACGTGGCTGTATTTGTAATTCTTTAAATAATTAGTTTTTATTAATTATAATTAAATTATTGTATAGTCATCCAAAATAATAATGTATATAAAATTTCAGCTCAATAGAATGCTTTAAAATGTACTTTATTAACGATTGCAAATTCCACGAAGATAAATAAATAAATAAATAAATATGTGGAGAGAGTGTGAGCTAATAGAAGGAATTGAATAAGGAAAAGTGGATGGTATAACTTATTGCTCATATAACTAATATTAGTTAAACAGAAAGGGAAAAAATATGTTTCACATTTCTTACTGGCATAAATAATTTTTCTACTCCTTGAACTTCCAGGATATCATAATGCTGGAATAGCCAATAGGCACGTGGTGCTTTATCTATGCTAATTTAGCTTTTATTTATTTCTGGTATCAAATTTAATGCAGTTTCACGAATAAGTACAGAGATGTTTTCTTTTTGTCCCACACTTATTTAATATCGCATTGAATATTTTTTTTATTTTACGGGTTAGTTTTCCATTCTTACGGAAGTCATTTCTTGAAAACATACAGGTTGCAAAAATATTTGTTAATAATTCAAAATGTAAAGTGCTAAAATATACGCTGCTTAAATTCAAAGTATGAAAACAACGGAATGAAAAAAGTACGCACACGTCATTCCAAAGCTGCTGTAAGCGGTTCAAAACTATTTAATAGCAGCTAGAACCGGTTCAAAGAAATTTCGAGTGCTGCATTTAAAACTGCAACGATTTTATAGAATATCTAAGCAAATCTTAGAATTCAATTATTTTATATACTTTAACTGACATGTTTAGTTATTTCAGGAAATATCCAGTTATTCCATGAAATAACGGGTTTTTCGCACTTTAACGGCAACATATATATATAGAGAGAGAGAGATTCTCTAAAATCACGATACAAACTTTGCGGGGAGGTAGAGTTCACTAAAACAAACAATTTTTGCACTGAAGGACCGAATTTTTTATGAGACACAATCAGAAAAAATAACACATTAACGCAAACATAACATGTTAATTAGCAGCATACTTCAAAATGGATTTCGTAGAGAAAATGTTAAAACAATTTTAGAAATTGCATCCATCAACATTCTAATAGAAAAACTCTACAAACGATTAGTTGACTAACATGTAGACGACATGCTACAGCCCTTGTGTCGGGAGTTTGGTCCATATGGTACAAGATGACTTTTTCCAAGTGTATAAGTCGCACAGTCCTCGATCTACCCTAACATCAGTACTGGCAATAAGTGAACAATTGTCACTCAGCTGTCAATGTAAGCAATTTATGTTTCAGCATGCGTGTTCTTGGAAAGCATTCCTGATACAGTAATAACGCTGCGTTGCCATTAGGTGGCCTAGTGGTCAAAGTATCGGATCGCGGCTGGCATGTCACTAGTTCAAAGACAGAACCACTAAAGACCCGCAGTGTAGGGGAGCAATGCGCGTTAATTCTGTAGAGAGCTCAAACATCCTACCGTTGGTGTGGTGTAATAGTTAGGACAGGGGGTGCACGCTCAGGTGTCATCCTCTTCCCTTGACCATGGTTCAAAGTTACCAGGTTCGTCGCCAAAAGCCCTCGTGTAGCTGAACAGTACGGCGTTAGTATTCACTCAGTCGCCATTGCCATTAGCAGCACCGCACATGTCTGCTTTCTTGCTATTCGTAAAATCCCCCATAACGACACGGTGGTATAGCACAGTGCTCCTCGCCGCGGACTGTTCAACGTTTGACTCCCCACTGAAGGAGGGACGTGGATCGTTTATATTTTAGATTGCTTTAAAAAATAATTTTAGTTTTATTGTATTTAAATGGGCCTTCAGAATAAAATAGGTACACCAAGAAATTAATATTAAGCTATTTAACATGGTGTATAAAATGATTATTATAAAACCCTACAGAAATACACCACAGTATATAAAATGAAAATAACTTAATATTCCTCGTGGGTCTGGCACTCCACGGACCAGTACCGGTCCGTGGACCGGGGGTTGCGGATCACTGGTATAGCATATCACTGGCATACCGCTTTGCTGCTGTGAACATTCGCCAATATTGTCAGTCACTCACACCCTAAAGATAGGGGTGGATGCAATTCTAAAACCGTTTCAAATTTTCTCTAGGGAATCACGCATTCTGCTATTGAACATTTTATGTCTCCGTTAATGGGTTATTTTTTCTGTCTGTGCCTCAAACGCATCACTTCCACCCAAGGATCCTAAGCAAAAATTGTTTATTTTATCTTCCCTCGAAGTTTGTTTCATGATTTTAGAATCTCCCTGTATATGTATGTGTTGTATTTAACACCGTGATATTTTTCAGAATGTTATAAAAAGCAAGGAGCAACAAAATTAAAGGCTTTTTGTTTTTTTAATAATTAATAGGCTAATATATTTTCTGTTACATAACGCATGATAAAAAACTCCTTAGACACTATTCAGAAACGTAAAACATCAAAATCGGTGTTTAAACACCATTTGATATTCATCAAAGAATTAAAATGAAAAAACATATTTAAAACCTGTCTGCGTAGCATAAATGTTAAACATTTAAAAACATTAAAAAAAAACATACTAGTTTGGGTTCATCTAATGCGATTTCATTAAAATTTATTTAAATTCTCTTATCCGTAATTTTCATTCTTTGGAAATCCCCAGACGGTTTTTTGTTGCATTTACTTTTCTTTTTTCTACTTTGAATATAATTTTCTTTTTTTAGAATGAAATTCAATTAGTAGCGCCCTGTGGATTAAAATTGTTTTAAATGATGATGCCAGATGCGTGAATTCTTAAGTCAATCTGACGACTTCTCTTGATGAAAATGATCCCATGCTGCATCAATTCACAGGAATTGCTTTTTACGCAAATTATACGTTTGCTCAAAAATTCTTTTCTTAGGCTAGCATTTTTTTTTTACTATAATTATTTAAATTTGGAACAAAAAAAGTGATTACTTTCTTTTAAAAAAGATTTCTCTTGAGAATGAATCCTTATTAGTATACATTACATATCCTATAGACTCCTATCTGGTATAGTGGTTAGTGACAATCACTGCCGCGTGTCCTCTCGTGTGGTTGGTGGAAGGGGAAGGTCTCTGACCAACCCAGAGCCTTCTCACTCAAAATTGGGGTGGAATCGAGCAAAATCGTACTGTCACCTGTAGGGTGCGCAAAGCTACGGCTAATAACAGGCGTACAACTAGTCCCTTGCCACAATAAATTTCGTGAGCCTTATTCTGATGTTATTGTAGATCCGTGACAACAACACGTATCCTTTTACATTACGGGACCGCTGTAGCCTAGTGGTCATGTTCGCATACTCTTAGTCGTCGTATCATGAGTTCGAGCCTAGTATCGCTGAAAACCCGCTGTGCAGAGGCGCCGATACATGTTAAATAGGGCAAAGGCTCATACATTCTACCATTGCAGTGGTGTAAACGTTAGGAGAGGAGCCCTCGGCTCATGTGTCATCCTCGTCACTTATCCATGGTTCAGTATTACGAGGTCCGTTGTAAAATGTCATCAAGTAAATCCCTCAATCACTCACCCTTAATAGCCTAGTGGTCATGGTGACTGATTAGAATCTTGATGCCACTGAAGACCCGCTGTGTAGAGAGAGGGTTTGCACAATAGATCTTTCGAGGCTCAAATCCCTGCCTTTGGTGTTGTATGGTAGTTTGGAGACGGTGGTGACAGCTCAGATACCACCCTTGTCCCTTGACTGAGATCCGTCCCAGAATCCCTTCGGTTGATGAAGACTGCAACGTTGAGATAATTTTCAATCACGCACGACGGGCTTTAAGCATCTGGGCATATAATTCTTTTTTTGTATTTATTATTTTCGTATTTTCTACCTTGGTGTTCAGTTCATTTTTAGTGTCTGTTTTGGACTCACTGCGCCACCTGGTGCGCCTTGTCACCTTACGCCCGTCTGGCACGGGAGAAGGGGAAAAACCCCTTTCCCTGTGCTTTTTTGTGTGTGTTGTTGTTCGTTCGATTGAGTTGGAATGAATAAAGAAGTCGTATGGAAGCCCAGTGGCTGAGTGGCTAGTACATCGCGCTTCCACTCCACAGGTTCGAGGTTCAATCCCCGGCTGAGCAAGTTTTACTCAGCCTGTCACCCTTTCAGTGGGTTGATATAATGAGTACCAAGCTTGCTTGGGAACTTAACACTGGGGTTTCGCGTCAGACTGACCACCTGACCGGAACATCTGATCATGCACCTCAGGACCCATGATCAAGAATACTGAGTTGGGCACGGTGCGCCTTGGTCTTCATAAGCCATCGCGTCACTGAGTTAAGTTAAAGAAGTCGTATTGCGCTGGTGAAAATCGTTGAACTATATTCCACATTTAAAATAATTATTTCGTGAAACTTGTTCAGTGTCTTTCTATCGTGCAATTGCGTACAGTTTCCGGAAAATGTAATCAATTTGGTCTAAATCCGTTGATTATAATGGCGTTTTTGGAATTTCCGGGCAGTTTAGAAACATTAGAGACTAACTTCGAAAGATGCATGGGTAAGATCATTATTTTCATTAAATAAGTTGTTTCCGATGCCACAATTAAGACTGAAAATTGTAAACTTTTGGATGTAGTGCTGTCTCTCTTATGGAAACAAATAAAATATCGAATACTTTTGTTGGGTGAAAGATTAGGGAACACTGGTGCTCTAGAACATTCCTAGATATCTCTTAGAGCATGCGAGACTGATGTGTGGTATGTCGAGATATTCGAATCGGAAGCAACAATCTATGCTTGCAGATTTCTTTGTAGCTGTTCTGGCTTTTGAGATTGGACTTCTCTTGTTTTAATACCTCAGCCACAGTCTAGTGTTCATAATCACAAAATTGTAACCCTGTTTTCAAGTCGCAGATGAGTAACTTAGGACCATTGAGCACCCTTCTTGTAAAAGGGCTGTGAGCGACATACCCCTGAAGTCGCTCTCTCACCATCCTGTCTACCTAAAGGTGTTGGAGGAAACAAAGCATGAACCGAAAATTCCATAATAATTCTTATTTATTATTCAAGCAAATAAACACAAGAGGAAGCCCTAAGAGTGATAGAATGAAAGCAATAAACTCTGAGTGAAGCCTATAAATTCCTAATCCACTAATTTAGTGTAGTGGCAAAACTTCGTTCTTAAGACTACACGGGAAATTTTTCAAATTTTTTTTAGAGACAGTAATATTAAAAGTAATTTATGTATTGTTTTCAGACTACATAATTAAACTGATTCTGAAAATAAAAAGTCAATTTAACAAGCCCTTATTTTAAAATTTTAAAAAATTTAAAAATTTTGAAGGTTTTAAACTCTTATAAAATACACAATTTTTGAAATTTTTTCATTATTTTGAGTGATTTATATTTCTACTATTATTGTAAACAAAAGTTAGTATGGATTTGAAAATCTGTTTCTTTGTTGATTTTTAATAATTATTTTTATAGCAAAACCTGGAAAAAACACGAAAATTTTGAAAAGATTAAATTTAACATATTTTTAAAAAAATAACTGGAGATCCCAGACCTATAAATCCATACTAACACTTACATCTTCAAAAATAAAAGTCTGAGAAAAATGCATTTAAAGTTTGTAAAGGCATAAAACAAAAACTAATAATGCTTGCAAAGCTCTAAATTTTTAGTATATTATTTACTACTTATATAATATATGAAAACACTACATTAATTAAATATGATTGCAAATACTTTTACTTATTCAAAATATGTTTTTGCAAAATATCGGTGTAGCATTTGTTACGAGATGAGACTATTCAGCTTAAAGTTAACGTAATAATTTCTCAAAAGTTTTCAAGTACAATACACTCTTATAAAGAATATTAATGATATAAATAAAAGTTAAAAAAAAACCCACCAGATTTGTACATAGGACCTAATTTTTTCTCAATTTTAAGTCGACGCAATTTAGCAAGTTTTATTTTTTGCTGCGCGCTTTTAAAATTTGCAGATTTTATTTTCTTTCTCAAATAGGTTGTCCTCTAATCAGTAATGAAGGCTAAATGTTCAGATGACAAACTTGTTGAAAGGCAATTAACATCCTGATATGTTTTTAGAGCTTTTAATGTTCCAACATTAAATTCAGATATTGCACTCGACACGGCAATCAGCACACGACTCCTAGAAGCTGAATTTTCTTTGGAACATTTGTTCCATATCATCGATTGCAATGCTGCATTAGAATTTTGTGTCAGACCTCGGGCACACCTGCTTAATAATTCAGATGAAGCTAATCTTTGGTAAATCGGCAGGATTTGGGGAAATTATTTTTCATTGATTGGTGTTTTTGCCCAATCTTTGTGAACACCTGGTTTCTTACCACGTACCAATGATGATTGGTAAAAGCACCATGAATCTATACCGAAAGGGCACTTTTTATGCTGTGGCTTCTGGTCTGTAGACAAGCAATGAAATAGGGTAGCATAAATTTAAGTTTTCATCGCCTCTACATCACCTTTACTTTTGTGAATGACATTAGTGTAGTATCTAGTTAGTTTTTTTATTGTCTCTTCTTTCAAACTACCGTGTTTCTTTCCTCCCAAATATACACCTTTCACTCGCCAATCTTTAACTGTCTGCCTCAATGTTGTTCCCAACCTTTTGCTTACATGGTTGATACATTCTTCTTTTTTAATTTGTGCCTCAATTTTATGCACATTCCTTTATTTTAATTCTAAGAATCCCCGTCAGATGGCAAGGTTGTGCACCGGAAGCCAATGCTCTCAGATCGTTCCCATAATTTTACAGCTGCATTTACACTCTTATCCATAAATTAAGGATAATTCTGAATCACACAGAAATTGAACTCTAAAATAAAAAATTCACCTGTAGAATTATCACACACATCTTGAAGAAGAATGTGCAAATTACAGGAAACCACCAGATGGCGCGGATAGTACGTCACAATGAAGAGAGTGTAAGAGAGGGGTATATAAAGAATAGTGGCAAAGAAGTAAAATTGTTCACGAGCGCTTTAAAGGTCTTTCAGCGCAATAACCGCATAGTTATGGCACAAAGGAAGCATTTTAATGATTTTTTACGTGGTAGAATTATTGGACGACTGGAATGTGGACTCACCCAGCTGGAAGTATCCGAGGAACTTGGAATCGCCCAGAGTGTCACCTCCAGTCTTTGGCAACGATTCCAAGATGATAGTAATGTGAATAAATGTTACAGCACAGGTCGCCCCCGAGTTACAACACCCAATGAGGACCGATATATTTTGCAGTTACTGCCAAAAGAAACAGAAGGAGCACAGCATCAGACCTGTCTCGTCAGCTCTCTTCAGCTACCGGTACGACAGTTTCAAGGCAGACGGTGTACAGACGTTTAGGGCACATTGGTCTATATGCTCGTAGGCCTGTCAGATGTGTTCCACTTACCGCAACTCACTGTCGCCTGCGATTAACCTGGAGTAGAGATCATGCATTGTGGACACGACAGCGGTGGTCTTGTGCGATGTTTTCCGACGAGTTCAGGTTTAGTTTGCAGTCTTATTCTCGCGGGACATTAATATGGACAGCGCCAGGTACCCGTTACCACTAAGAGAACACGATTAAACGACACCGTTACGTTGGTGCAGGAACACTCGTTTGGGGAGGAATTATTCTTGGGTGCAGAACTGACCTGCATGCTCAGAGTGTAACTATGACATCTATCGCGATGTCATTCTGGAACAACATGTACGTTTGTTTCGAGGCGCCATGGGTGCTGAATTTCTGTTTATGGATGACAACGCCCGCCTTCACCGTGCAAACATTGTAGACGAATGCCTTCAATCGGAGGATATCACCCGTATGGATTGGCCAGCATACTCACCGGACTTGAATCCAATAGAACATGTGTGGGATATGCTTGACCGACGAATTGCAGCCCGTCGACCCCCTCCCACCTGTCTACCAGAATTTCGGAGGGCATTGCTTGATGAGTGGTGTAATATTCCCCAAGATCAGATTGATGATTTGATACTCAGCATGCCTAGGCGTTGTAAGGCCTTTATTGCATCGTCCGGGAGACATACTCCGTAACCATCATACCAACCATGTTATACTGTTATACTGTTTCTTGTACATAAGTTCTTCTTTGAAATTTGCTCCAGGGAGTAAAAATCGCAATTTTTATTAATTTTTGCTCTTTACCTTTTGTTTAATAAATAGACTTTACAAATAAGTCAAATTTGTTTTGCTTCTGTCTCTTTCTTTGCCTGAACTTCATTATCCTTAATTTATGGAAATGAGTGTACTTCCATTACACCAGATGATCCGACATGTGTTGCACTACAAATATCCTGATGTCCTTCATACCAAATACGAAATTTAGCACTGTCTTCTTCAAGTGCAAATTTTGTCTGTTCACATTCTCTACACCCTTTTGACATTGCTTCGTATTCTATCACGAAGTCAGTCAGCAAGTCAGTAACACATCCTACTCCGATGTTTGACGTATGTCCTCTTGTCAACCAGCTTCTAAAGTATGACACTTTAATATCGAGGGTATATTTATCATTCTTCGAGCCATATGCCTCTCTGACATTTTTACAAACATCAAGCAACAGCTGATTTGACCCAACGAGATGTCCATTCAGAACTTTTGCCTTATAGGAATTAAAAGTTTTACTAAACATTATACTTAAATTCATGTGCATGCAGAATTTTTCGAACGCCGAGTAGCCAAGTCCCAAACTTTATATACTTGGCACTATTCTCATATTTACATCAAATGAAGCATTAAAAAATGTATTCTTGTTAACATTTGATATTTGATGCAATTTGGTATCAACCAACTATTTTGAAGGACATATTTCACTTTGAGTTTGGTCACAATTAACACATACAACATTCATTTTATATGCAAATCTATTTCTTTGACCAATGCAAAGTTTTAAAGAAGCATTATGACAAATATTGCATAAAGATTTGTAATCAAATTACTTAGACTTTCAGTATCGATTATAATGTAATTTGGAACATCACTGAAATGTTTACTTTTACCTGTAGTATTCGTTTTCAAAACATTTGTATTTTGAATTCTTGTAGTTATATCAGCTAAAGGCTGGTTTTTAGAATTGTCATTTTTAGAAGAACTCCATCGCTTAGATATGTTGTTTATCTTCGCAAGGTGTCAAAGTTTTGTCCTTGGTATTATCTTAACAGAAAAAACTTAACTTATACAAAGTTAAAAAGCTTTTCAGTTAAATAAATTATATGCTTATTTGCAGAATACATATTGGTCTTAAGAAAGACGTTTTTATCAAGTTTAGTTAAGTAACACCACCAAAGAACCATAAGAACTCCAAAAACTCAAAATATAAACAAACTGAAACGATTTTAGTAGTGAAAGTAGAAGTTAATAACTACTTGTCTGCAAGTATCAATTTTACTAAAAATATTAGTAATTAAATTTAAAAATGGAAAAATGCTTCAAAGGAAACCAAAACCAGCCACGCCCCCTCAGTTGTCAAATTTAGTGACTGGCAATACTCAGAAAACTTCAAGTATCTTAAAAACTAATTGGTTATTAGATCTGAAATTTGGGGCCAAGATTCCCAATTGTTATGGGCTACAGGCTCAATAAATTTGTCATATTTAGGGTAATTCAATTAGCGTGAATCACTTAAATCTCACCTTAGTAACGCTGCAACAGATTCTCTGCTCCATCCTCATTGCAATTATCAAACTCTGGCTTTATATATAACTAACCTGCATATCAGGGTTTCTTCTTCAGAGGGATAACTGTCAATTAAACTCGAATTCTAGCCCAGTGATTCCCCAAGAGGATTAGTATGAAGGTCACGTACAGACCCATCACAGAGCTGATGCACCTTAAAATTTATTAGGCTTAAATTGATCCCTTTGGCGTGGTGTTTAAGATTGGAGAGGGGTTTGCTAGCACAGGTGCCAATGTGCCCCTTGACCATGGTCAAAAAGTTTTAGGTCCATCAACAATAGTAAGCGTGTTGCTTCAGTGAGTGAGTGAGTGAGTATTAACGTCGGCTTTTATTCAGCTCGGCGTTACTCAGCTTTTGGTGACGGATGTCGTAATTTTGAGCCATGATCAAGTGACGAAGATGACACCTTAGCTGGCATCCACCTCTCATAACTTCTCTACCACACCAAAGGAAGTATTTTAGAGACTCGACACATTTAACACGCATATTCCTTTCCATGAATGGTGGACCTTCTGCTGTGCTAGCTCAAACTCTTAACAACCGGCCACGAGTCTGTTACCTTGACCACTAGACGACTTCAATAAAGGATCTCAGAATGTAGGGGTGTACTTTTGACAACACATGATTTAAGATAGAGCCAGCTCTTTGAGGAAATTGAAAATATCGCAATACGTTGAGGGGACTTGGTACACTTCGAACATTTTTTTCTTATTTATGTATTTAAAAATTATACTTTAGCACAATTCATATAATGTTTCTATTTAAAAAAACTGATACGCGAGAAGCAATTTTTTACATATTATTCACACAATTTTAAAAATTAGGAAAAAATTAAAATACTACTCCTTTTGTATTTATTAATTTTTTGATCCGAAAGTTTCTGGAATATTCATAAGAATGTTTTTAACAACTTTAGGATCGATTTTGCTGTATTGTGATTAGTTTGGGAGAAAGAAAATAAAATAATAATGTGCATGCTGAAAATCAACGGAAAAGCCAGTCACTTACATTTTAACTTTTTTTAAAAATAGTTTTCACAGCAAAATGGATCCTTAAACTTACATGCCTTATATATAACACAAAGGAAAAAAATGGATGTGATTGGTTATTAGTTATGGAAGGAGTAGCATTTTAAATGCACTAATGTTTCTCGAAAAACACAAACTGAGAAAAACCACTTTAATATTTATAATTCTGAAAAAATAATTATAATAAACTTAAAAAAACTTAAAATACCACTTTAAGATATTAATTATATATTTTTCTTTAAAATAATTGCATTTTTGTACTTTTTTAACCCATGCATTTTAAAAATTGATCCATTTTTGGAGAGCAATAATTGAACAAGAAAATTCAAGAAAAATGCTAAAAAAAAGTTTTCTCGGTCACGACACAAATTTTAGTTTTTCTTCTCATGATACCGAAGTAGTACATTTGTATGAAAAACGTACCAGGAATAAGAACTAAAATTATAGAATTACTAATATAAAATTCCCAAATTCAAAAAATTTACATGCACACATTTCACAAAGAAAAATAATTACATTATTGTAATATTCTGCTTTATATATCACATATTCTTTCGTAATAGTTACTAGCAGCTGGCCTACCCGTTCTTCGCACGAGTATATTGAAAAATTAAACAATAGAGACTGAAGAATAAAGTAGTTTTTAATGAGTTAATTTTACGTGAATTGTAAATTAAACAAAAAAAAGCTTTTTGCATATCTGAGCTGAACGAAAAAAGAAATCTTTGCTAAATTTTAAGTTTGTAGATACACTGCTGGACAATTGCTAAGGACGGACAACACCATCATCCATAGAAACCACAAAATGAAAGGAAGCAAAATGTGGAAAATTAGAATAAGTGCGGGATATTACTAAGAAGAAGTATGAGCATGCAAATTTTTTTTCCACGTCTGTTCATCACGTGATAGCGTTCATAAGAGCTTTAAGGGTTTTGACACGCGTGTGGACAGTTGTTTTTTCAAGTCAAAGTTTTACAGGAAAGATTTAATAGACGAACTTAAAATTTTTGGCATGACTTCCCGACATCACATAAATGATTTTATGCGTGGCCGAATTATTGGAAAGATCGAAGAAGGGCGAAAAAGAACAGATGTTGCCAGGGAGTTCGACATCGCTCACAGCGTTGTTTCACGGCTGTGGAAGTCATTTAAAACTACTGGAATGTGTAGTAGACGGCACGGGAGAGGTCGTGTTAGAAGTACGACGCCTGCAGAAGACAGATATATCGTCCTATCAGCAAAAAGGAACAGGCGCACCACAGTTCAGCAGGTGGCAAATCAATTTCTTGCTGCCTCAGGAAAGCAGATCTCCCTAAAAACTGTTGATAGATGTTTGAGGGGAGGAGGACTATACGCACGTAGACCTGTTGTGTGTGTCCCATTGACGAGACAGCACCGTACTGCCCGTTTGCAATGGTGTCGTGAGCATCACAATTGGACTGAACAGGACTGGGCGTGCGTACTATTCTCAGATGAGGGTATCTGTCTGTCATCGGATTGTAGACGCCAACTGATCTGGCGCGAGAGTGGTACTGCTTATCGTCCAGAAAATATCCAGGAAAAGGACCGATATCCGACATGCAGTATCATGGTGTGGGCCGGCATCATGATCAATGGCCGCATGTGCCTACATGTGGTTGCGAATGGGACTATGACGGGCCAACGATACATTGATGAAGTTCTACTTCCTCATGTTCGTCTTTTCCGTGGTGCTGTCGGTGATAAATTTGTTTTTATGGACGACAATGCAACATGACATCGAACACTCGCTGTTCAGGATTGTCTAGACAGCGAGGGTATTCAACGTCTCGTATGGCCAGCGCGTTCTCCAGATCTAAACCCCATTGAAAATGTGTGGGATGCTTTGGGGAGGCAAGTTGCTGGTCGAAACTATCCTCCGACAAACAAGAACACCCTCACCCGTGCACTCACAGAGGAATTGGATAAATTGCCTCAACAGCTCCTGGATAATGTTGTGCAAAGTATGGTACGACGTGTGGAATGTTGCATCACACTCGACGGTGGGCATATCCCGTACTGGTACCTTTCTTTAAGGTGCCTGCTGACTTTTAGATGCATTGTTCCATTTCTCCGTACGCAGATCAAATGAACATTTTTTTTCTTTCAGATGTTTCACAGCTTTTGTACTTTCCAGAACAATAAATATTCTTTATTCTAATGTCTGAACAGTGTGGCAACTATATTTTATCCTACTAGGCCTCATGTCTCACTTAATGTTATGCTACATAGCAATTTGTGATCCGTCCTTAGCAATTGTCCAGCAGTGTATAATAGCTGATAAAAAAATATCTTTTTTTTATTTATAACGCCCCGAAAGATTGTGGGTCGATTTTTAAAACACCTTCATTCTGCTCAACAAAATTAATACATTCTTACAAGCTTTGTGTAATGAATGCTTAAAATAGTGTAAATAATTTGTATCTGGATTTGTAATACATTAATATTACTTTCTGATGCATTTATTTTATGTTAAATAGATGTTACCCGCGACTTCGTCCACGAAGAAATTTAACAAAAAAGTGTTTATTCAATTCACTAAGTTTACAAAAACTTAATTATATTTCTCTCGTAAAGAAATACCTGTGCTATAAATATAAAGTCATTCTTCTACTTTGTGAATCGATGTTTCTTTTTTGTTGGAGTGAGAGAGACGCATGGCCTTTGATACCGACAATGGATTGAGGGCTGTAAAACAGTGCTTCTCAAACTTTCAATACTGGCGCCCTCCTTTTCAATCCCAATTTTTAACGGGGCCCCTTATATATTAATAATGTACTGAAGGCAATAATAATGCACTTTTTCTAACGCTACAGCAATAATCTTAAATATAAACCGTACAAATTCATGACATAAGTATTAAATTTTGTATATGTTGCTTTTAAGCAAAAAAAATTAAGTAATAGGATATTTATTTTATGTTACTTTTCCTTTCTCTAATTTTTAAATTGGAACATATTGCAAAATGTGGTGGCTGCTTAGAAGACAAAATATAGATATCAGCTTTTTTTTTTAGAAAGAACTCAGTGGGCCAATTTCTAATCATAAGCATTCCTTTGAAGAATTTGCTCTGTAAGACAAGTCCATGGAAGTCGCTAATACTTATTAAACTTATTCTGAATTTAGCATTAATTAATTAGTTATAAAATACTCTGTGCAGCACTGATACATTAAAAGTATACCGGCTGAAGTACCCGCTATTTGCATGAGTTCCTTTATAAGAAAATAAAACATTATGGATACAATCGCTGAATTTTAAGGAGAGTAAAGCCAAGTGCGCGACAATGTTTACAAAAATGTAAAATGATTTTTTAAATCATTGCTCAAATTATAATTAGTTTTAAGCGAACTGTAATTTTAAGCCTCACAGAATTAGAATTTAGAATTGATGTTGAATAATGAACAATAATATAAAATTCCGATGAAAAATAATTGTATTATTTTTAATATTTAAAATGAAAACACTTCAACATGTTTTAACCCTGGAGCACGCACGCACTCGATACTAATGGTCGAGTGGGGTTATTGAGTCACCCCAATCCTTTTTTTTATAATTATTTTTATAGTACACAATAAAAATCGTAATTCAGTGAATAATTTAAGTAAGAGAGAAAATATACTCACCTATATACTTTCAAGGACACAGAAATTATTTCGGAAAAAAAGTTATCACACCGGAAACTCAGTCAAAACAAGTACCTTAAGATTGTAAAAAAACGTTTGTCACTCCCAAAAAAGAGGGACAAATATATTTTAGTTCACACGTAAGACTGTCAAACAGGAGGATAGGGCCATTGGTAACAATTAAACAGTTTTGCCAGAATTACCGATTTCGTGCACTCAGTGCTCGGCGTGACAGCTCCGGATTTAAAGTGTATTTATTACAATATGGATGTTCAAAAAAATTATGTAAAATGTTTTTCATTATGCTTTATATGTTTGGGAATAAATCTTGACCAAGTAATCCTTTAAAGAGCTTTCTGTGCTTTTCCAAAAATCATAAAAATATTTTAGAAGGAAAAAATCGCAGCAGAAATAGTTTATTTACAACTTCACTAAATGAAAAAACAAATACATAAGAGCAGGGACGTAACTAACCGTACAAGTAAGTTCGTAGGTCAAACCGCAGCAAATACATTCTGCTGCCTACAGCTGATGACAATAATATAACAGTGATGAATTTTTTATCTTCCTAATTTTTTTTTTTTTTTTTTTTTTTTTTTTTTTGATTATGGGTCTGGGTTTCGTTTTTTCTCATTTTGGTTTGAAAAGAAACCGTAATAAAAAAATCTCTCATCATGGGATTACAGCAAATCAAATAAAAGGTTTTTTATTTGGTTACAGTATCAAAGATGGCTAAAATGAGGTTTTAAATTAGAAGCTTTTATTTTTTTATGACGTAATATCGTAGATATATAAATTATATCAGTGTAAATGCGTATTTTTTATTATGTCAGAAAGTATTTTGTTTTACTTCATTCCAGTAAATAAATTTTTTTAATCTTTTATTTTCGATATGCTCGCGCCTCCTCAGGGGGGCGCGCCCCACAGTTTGAGAAACAGTGCTGTAAAATCATTTAAAATCAATGGACATGAACGGGAAATATCGCGAGTGGCAGCAACCTAATCAAACCAAAAGTTAGAGTGTAAAACTGCTAGAAATCGTTGAGACAAAAGGGTCACGAAATAAAATAATCCCTATTGAATATAAATAATCCTTATTCGAATCGGATATTGTTCACTATTTCATTGGTTTTACCTTTATTTTCACGGAACCCTATTTTTTTTATAAAATTAAAGTAGCCTAAGTTGCTCCTTATAACATAAGCTATCTGCCAGTGAAAGTTCTGTCAAAATTGGTTGAGCCGCTTCAGAGATTAGCAGAAACACACAGAAAGACAGGCCTTCGGGCAAAAATTTTAAAAATTGGTTTTTTCAGATAAGTACCGTAACACTTTTAAATGCATTTAATGAAAGGATGTTAATTTCAAATTACAAACAGACTCTTCATTTTCATTTATATTTATAGATTCCTCTTTATAAAATAGATGTCTTTTACCAAAAGCTTTTTTTTCTAAAAAGGGGGCGTGACCGAATTGTCTAATTTGTTTCCAAATAAAGTTTTATTCAACTTTTAACTTTTCGACATGCAAATGTGATATATCAATCGAAAGATAACAATGAAAAGAATAAGGTTAATTGGAAAAGAAACATTAGGTCGGGCATTTTGGGGGTAACAAGTCACCTTAATAAGTGGCACCTCACTCAGCGTCGTTAACCACTTCATTCATTTAAGGTTAGTCGAAATTCATTTAAGATTAGTCGGTACACCCCCTATACCAACAATGTTAAATATGGCTTTTTTAGGAAACTGTTTCTCAGAAACTGTTAAATATAAAAACTTCAAATTTTGTCTGTATATTAATTAGGCTTTTTTTATTCAAAAAATGGTAAAATATTTCAAATATATTGTTTACTTTTTTCAAAAGAATTCATCGTAAAAGTATCACTTTGAAATTTTTGAAAACTGTCATTTTTTTACGATAACTACTTTTCAGCAAAATGTTTTGGGAAAAGCTCCAAAAAAGAAGCTACATTATACATAGTTACATATTATTTATGTGCAGTAAAAATTGCTAGTAAATTACATTCATTGAGTAGATTCTTTGAAAAAGCTACACGTGGATTGAAAACAATCATTTTGAGAAAATTGCATTTTTAGTGTAAAAAGGCACTACATAACAAAAATAATGAATTACAACATGTATTTGTCCTATTTTATTAAATATTAGCTTATTTTCTATTACTTTTAAGACTTTTTAGTCTTTTCTTTTACTTTCATTTCTCAGAAAATACATATATAGCATTTTTTACTTTTAAGCTATTGAGGTTTTTAGTAGCGGTTACATTATTTTATTCAAATTCTGTATCAATTTTTGAAGAATTTTCAGTTCCGATACATTATTTTCATCAAATTTTACTATAAATCATCATAAATACCATTTGCAATTGCTTCAATACCTGAAAATATGGCTTTGGTAATACATGATTATACGATATTTCGAAAAGGTTCATTAGTGTTTTATATATTCACCTGTAAACATAATTTCTTAAAGCATCGGAATTAAAAAATTTTGTTTAAATATTATATAAATGGTATTCAAAACAACAAGATTTTTTCTTATTTTTTTAACATGAAATATATGTATGTAACGAGCTACGTGCAACAAAAAAAGGCATTGCATTTTGAGATATTTATACACCTATTACTAAGATACTATTGAACACCAAAGGGTAAAAATTTGTATAAATACACAATATATATCAAATATATAATAAAGGTTTTATGCATACAGTAGATTTATAGAAAAAAGAATACACAATTTAGTAAAAATTGTCATTTTCTGTGTACAGAAATTAGCATTTTAGCTAAACATGTCTGAGGAATATTTCAAAACTTTCACATAAAGAATAAAAACACACAAGAATATAAATAATATGTATAGTAAAAATTTCCAGTTCATGCATTCAGTAGATTTATACGAAAAGAATACACAATTTAATAAAAATTGTCATTTTTTGTGTTACGAAATCTGCATTTTAGCTAAAAATGTCTGAGGAATATTTCAAAAAAGTATAGCTTTAGTATCGCCCACCCTAGAATAGTACTAAAAAAATTGCGCCAAACAAGGGCAATAAAAGATATTGTCTGGTAACCCGTTCCACACAACTTAATAAAAATTGTCATTTTCTGTGTTACGATAAATGCCTCTTAGCTAAAAGTGTCTGAGAATTTACATGATTTTCCCAAATTCTGTATCAATTTTGAAAGAATTTTCAGTTTTGTGATGCATTACTTACATCAAAGTTAAGAATAAAACTTTAATGCTTTGTAATAATGTATCAATATGTAAAAGTAATGAATTTTGAACAAGCGATTATACAACATTTCGAAAGTTTTCATTATGGATATGAATGTTAATATACTTACAACTTCCTAAAATATCAGAACTCAAGTTTCTCTATATGTTAGACAAGTGATTTCTAAAACAGCCACAAGACTGAGGGTTTTTTGTTTTGTTTTCTGTTTTTAAATATGAAATTCATTTATTTTTTTATGTGTGTAACAAGCTTCTCACAACGGTAATGATAATATGACTTTTGTAACTTTTTCTCAGAAACTATTAAATATTAAGCCTCAAGATTTTGTCTATACATTGAATAAACCTTTATCTTCATACTTCAGTGAAGTTTCAAAAATAATTTGTACAGTTTCTTTTCTTCTTTTTTTTATAAAAAAAAAAGATAATTTTTGTAAAACACAATTAGGAATTTCATAAAAATTGTAATTTTTTTGTTATGACATGAATTTTCTAGCTAAATGGTTTAGAAATATTTTGAAAATTTCACTTGAAAATACACAAGTAAATATCCATGCATGCAGTAAGTAGGTTTAGGTAAAATAAAATTTTTAGAAAACAGTAAATTTTATAAAAAATGTTACCTTGTCAAAGTAAGTCTACTAAAGCTGTTCCTTGTTATGTTCATCTAAAATTTTTATCTTTAATATTCTATTAGATAATAATTATATTTCGAACTAAGTCAATTACTACTTAGATTAACAAAGAAAAATTTTATTTTACCTACTTTTTTAAAAATAGTTACAACTAATATATATAAGTATATACATAGGACACGACATTAAGTGGCAATTTAAAACGGGAAAAAAAAAAAACTTTTCAAGTTTTGACACAAGTCGCCAGAAGGGTCCCTAAGTCTCCAAAAATGATGCCAACGTGGCTGTAATTGTAATTCTTTAAGTAATTAGTTTTAATCAATTAATTTTTATTAATTATAGTTAACTTATTGCAGTGTCATTCAAAATAATCGTGTATATAAAATTTCTGCTCAATGGAGCGCTTTTAACTGTATTTTATTAATGGTTGAAAATTCCACGAAGATAAATAAATACATATATAGAGAGCGTGAGCTAATTGTAAGAATTGAAAAACATATTAGATGCACATATGTGCTGTCTCTCACTGTTGAATACTGTTGATGCGGTGTGAAAGTTAGGGAAAGGAGATGTCATCTCAGATGTCAACCTCGTCAGTAGACCATGATTCAAAATTACGAGGTTCGTTGCCAATAACCCTCGGGCAGCTTTATAATGCAACGTATAAATTTAACTCTCACTCTTTCTCACAATGTGTTGGAGAATTTTAAAAATAAAACCCTATTTCACGAGTGTTTTTAAAATACGATCTAGAAAAAGAATTCGAAATCAATGAAGAGAAAAGAAGGATTCCAAATACAAGCCGTTATATAATTATTTTTAATAATAAAAATATTAGTAATATATGGAAACTAGTAAATCAATACAGCTTCCGAATTAGCTTTGCAATAATTCCAATAATACTTTAAATTACGATCGCTGGACAAAACATTAGCTGAGCCCCAAATTTTTATCAGCAACCGATATTGGTATAGGTAAATTAGTAAATGATTATAAAATTTTTGACGGATAGGCAACTCTTACCAAACACAAATATATAACAAGAAATAACTATTGTTTGCTTTGGGATCATAATTTATGGGGGGACCCATCATAAAATGATCAGATTCATTTTCGACGGACCCAATATAGATTGATCCATTCCAAGCTAGTACCGCCGTAACGGATATCATGAGCAGAGTTTTTGAGTCCTGGTACCTTGCGACTTACACAGATTTTTATGAAAAAGTTGTTCTTTATATTTAAAAAAAATCAGACGAAAGCGTCAAGACGAAATCATTATGAGTAAAAATTGAAATATATTGCTCCATGGGATGTGTTTTAATCACCAAGAACTGAGCTTTTGAACACCACCGAAAAATTACAATGTAGAGGGGCTGAGACATGCTTAACCTATCAAAAAGCCTTATCACAGTCGCATGCTTCAAACAACAGCTTAGGAAAATTTTCCGAGCAGCAATGAGGGTGAAGAGTTGCCGTAACCAAACGACAGACACCCTCTGACTTCGTCCGCGCACTGTGTTTACTTTGAAACATTACTCCCCGATATCTCTGCTTGAGAAAACGAACATCCAATATTGTTTATGTTTCACCTTTGTCGACAGTCGTAAACAGAAAATATACCTGTAAATATCGATTGTCTTTAAATATATTACACACGACACTTCTGAGGTGAAGTCGTAATTGCAATCTTGCTTGTGACGTTAGGAGGCAAAGAACGCCAGTGACTGGAATTTCAAACACTCTTAATTTATAGCCATGATTTCAGCTATCTGGGAAAAAAAGTTGTTTGAAACCGTTACTATGGCAACTGGGTGGAGATTACTCGAAAGGGTTGCTTGAAAGAAAAATTACTCCCAATATATTTACGTGTGAAGCGCTTACCTTAAGCACACTATCTTCGAACCAGCGTCAGTGTCGTCCTCGTTACTCGACTGATAGTTAAAAGTATAATGTCCGATGTGAATAACCCCTTGTGATGTATTGAAATACTCCTTTAATAAACAGCCAATCAATTCTTTCCAAGTCCATATTTAATTTAACTGAAAATCGTATGAAACATTTTTTTAACCGGGTACATATTTTCCATAATTCCTTTATTGATAGTAATGTATGTGTTAGCGTTAAAGTGTGAAAAATGTTATTTCGTAAAATAATTAGATATTTCATGATTACAAGATCAAGTCAATTTAAGTATAGGAAATTGTGCGATTCTATACAGTTTGACTAATTTCTTTAGTGTTAAAAGCAACATTTTTTTTTTCTAATTTTAATTTTCATAGCAACGCAAGTGATTTTGATTGGACTAAGTATAAGATATATTGGAAATCATGATTCCTGTCTCGCACTGCTCTATTTCCGGTTTTTTTCGTAAAGTTTAATTAATTTTAAAAGAAATGTTTATATTCTATTTTTCTTTATAATTTATCAAATCTATTTGTAATCTAAAATGTATTTTTCGAGAAAGTTTTACTACTTATCACCAGTTAATTTATAAAACAATGGATTTTTTAATGATAAATAGCACATTTTCCCCTTTCCTGGTCTGTTATTAGTTAGTTTATGTATTTCTCCGGTTATGTCAATGAATAACTAGTTAATTTGGAAAACAACGTTTTTTCGTGAAATACTAGGTATTCTGTGAAATAACTAAATAACATGTTGAAAAGATAGCAAATACAACGGACAAAGTTCATGTGACCTCATAGTCACATGATAAATGCAATCACGGGTTTCCAGCTAATAAGTTCATGCGCTTCGTTGGAACAAAAAAATTTTTTGGAGCAATTTTCTTTCAAAAAGCACATTTTGTCAACATGAGCAGTTCACATAAGTAAGAAAAATACATTTGATTTAAAAAAATACATGAATAAAAAAAAGATATTTTTTTAAAATTTATACTACTTTATTTATTTATTTTTATTGTTTTATTATATTTGATTATTGTTACCCAGTTTGTAAAATTTGAAGTTTTATTTAAACTTTTTTTTTTTTTTGCAAACAGAACGAGTACAAATTAATTTAACGTCATTTGATTTCATCGTCTTGAAAACATATTAATATATTGGAGACTATTTAGTATATATTTTTTCAATTCCTACTATTAGTTCACACTCTCCTCATATATATATATACACATCCTGTGTTCAAATTTTCAATCGTTAATAAAATATAATTTATTCATCCACTCAAGTTCAAATACATTTTTTAAACTTGTAGTACATGACACTTAATGTTAATACATTTTTTTCAATGTTAATGTTTAATAAAATGTAATTACAAAATAAATAATAACAAACAAAAATAATAGTCCAAGTCCATATATAAAAATCGAAGTCTCGCTCGTTGTATCCCTGTAGCGTAATTGATGGCGTGTTGGACATTTAATCCAAAGGTCGTGGGTTTGAACCTTACCTGGGATGGGCTAATTTATGAGAATGTGATTTCCTTTTACTATACTATTTTATTGTAATAAACAAATTTAATTAATGAATAAATAGTAACAGACAAAAATAGTAGCCAAGCAACCTATATAGAAAGGAAAAAGGAAAATTTCAAGGAAAATTGCTTTCTGTTTGGCACTTAATATTGTGATTCTGTTAGATGTAGGGAATGCAATATCGGATCAAAAGTTCAATACCGGTACTCGGTATTTTTTAGGTCTTGATACCGGTTTTAATACCGGAAGTAGAAATTTTAGAATAAGACAGAAAACACAGATGTTTCTTTGTTTTATTTTCCAGTTTTATTAGGGAGTGTAAATATCAAAAAATAATTTGTAACTTATAAATTATACTGGTATATAAAGAATCACAAAAAGGTAAAAACACATCCGATTGATTTAAATCCCAAAAAGTGTAAATATCACTATTCAGTCTGTGGCTCTATTGTAAATGTTTTAAATGTGATCTTTAAAAACATAACACGTCAATTGTACTGTCATTAAGCCTAGAACTCAATATTGTGCAAATATTACCAGTTGTCGAAAACGCTTTTTCGTCATCTATGCTAGCGGGTGGTACTGTTAGCAATATGTGATATACTTTTAAAATGCGCAATATTTTCATACAAATAATGAAATCGAAGTATTATCAACTGATTTTTTGTGTTCCTCAAAGTTATTCTTATTCATTAACCCTCTAAGTGGATGACCCGCTAATTGAAACTCACTTGGAAAGCGGTCTACTTTTTCAAAGCTAGTGGTAGCGAAACGGTTTCTGTTTAATTTTGCGAACTTCTTCGAAAGTGCACCACAGTTTTATGCCTTCCTCTCCTAAAGCTGCGTGAGGTCCTCAAATGGTTTTGCAGGGGACGATTTTATTGCTTTTTTGGTTTCTGTGCTGTTGGAAAGGCGATGTTTCTCATTCACAGCTGTTGATTAAGGCGAGTATTGTGTGATGGACATTTTACCCACTTCACGGCCAACAGAAACTTCTCCCAATTTATTGCAAACAAGAAAATAAAGGGTAAAAAATAAAGTTTTAAAGAAATGACTCATTCAAAGTTGAAAAAATATTTTTAATATATATATCTAAGCAAAAGAAAATTTATTTTTTTCTAGTGTTATTTTTAAGAGCTTTAAATTTTTTTTAAAAAAGAACATTTTTATTTAGATATTACAATTTTAACCAGACAGAAGCTCTCTGTAATCATTGTAGAATATCAGACGAAGAAAACTCAAGAATATTTTCCTGTTATTTTTTTTAATTATGATGTAAAATGTAAAAGTGATTATTTTTTTATTTAACAAAATTATAATAAATGTAGTATCATTATATATGATGAATAAATTGGTAAAATAAAACTGGGCTTTCTGCAATTTATTATATTTTTAATTGACAATAACGTAAAAAGTCATTTCAATAATTTTAATTTTTGCAAATTTTAATTCTTATCTTTATATTTTTCTGTTGAATGATTTTTTTCGCTATAAATCTTTAACAACTTTCACTGAGAGAAAATACCCTCACTACGTCAGCATTTGCACACATAATACACATTCAATCAGTGGCGCACACAAGGGAAAGGTCCAGTCCCCCCAAAGCACTTGATTTTTTTTCGATTGATTATAATTCCATGTATATTGTAAGTATTATATATATATATATATATATATATATATATATATATATATATATATGCATAGTTTGTACAGTAAGTAACTGTTATTAATAATTAATTTTATTAATGCTATTTATTCATACACACACAATAATTAATTTTCTAATGTTTTTTGTTACCGAAAATCAAAAGAATATGTTAGGTTGCGAATTGGAGTATAGGAGAATAGTGGACTTTTGACCCTGGACCCCCTCCTTGAAAAGTTCCTGTTTGCGCTATTGCATTCAATCAATATGAAAAAATATTTTTCTTAAAGCGTGCTGGCGAAAGTGTTTCTAACCCTTTTCTATTCAAATTTAATTTTTAATCTTTCCATTCCTTTAGTATTTCATCCTTTAAATGCATATTCGCACATATCTATAAATGGTAACTATATCTTTCTATTCGGTTATTGCAAAGATGTATTACGAATTAATTTGGTCTCTTAAAAGAGTACACTTAAAACAATTTACGTAAATAAAATTAGCTGATAATTAATAATATAACAAATTTAAATAATAAATTTTAACATTTAGAAATGTATCCTTAATTCCAGTACTAAAACCCTACAAATTGTTAATTTGTTCTTAAATAATAACAGTAATAATTCATAATCATCATCATAACTCGTTCTATATTGCAAAAAAACTTTACCTTTTGCTTCTGAAATATTATTACATTAAAAATTTGTGTAATTTTATAAAAAAAAATTACACCTGTGGAAAATACGGATCATAAGTTTTGGGGTTTTTAAATAATTTTCTCGTAAGTATACAGAATTGATAGTACCGTAGTTATTGCCAACTCGCGACAATGAATGTTATTAAAATACGAGTATGGAATACGTATATGGAAGTTTACAGGACTTATTTTTGCATTTGCTATTTTTATATTTCTTATCGAAAACAACAAGTGGGAGTGCATTACCTGCCAAAACTGCAGAGGTCTGGTTGTTTACTCCACAAGTTTCTACCTTATGCTTACTCTGCCCTACTAAGTAAAAATGCCGTCTTCTGCTCGTCAACATCATAGAATTGCAGATATTGTTTTCTATATATTTTAAATGTTAGTTTTCTAACTTCGACATCAACCTTTTAACAGTCTACACTCCTGCAAAGAAGTCTGAATCCAAAACTATAAAAAATTCTTATTATTCGCAACAATGTCATTTATACCTTTATTTTTTTATAATCTATGAATGCGTTAAATTAATAATTTGTTATGTCGACTATTTAATATCAAGGTATTCCACTACGTTCGTAACCGTGATTATAAAAAAGCGCATCAATGGATAATTTTTATAATATTTAGTGTCACTGAGATTATAATACATGTATAAAATTGTTTTAAGGATATTTTGGCAAAAAAATAATTTAGAGCAATCTTTATTCAAAATGTTCTCCTTCTATAAAATATACTTCTAAAAGAATAATATTTTGCTTATATAAAGTAAAGACTTCTCCAAAGAGTCTAAACTATTTTTTAAAAAAATTCACACTATTTTCAGTTACAACCAATTAAAATAATTATCGGCGTTTATTTCTTAAAATTTCTCCCCTCTGTTGTCGTAAAACATCGATAACCCCACTTCTATTTCAAAAACTCTAGTTGAGCTTCTGTACAGAGGTCTGAGCTATATACAGGCAAAATATTATTATAATAGAAGCATTTTAAACAAAAGGAAAATATTTTGAAAATTGGTCCTTCTATGTTAACTTTTTGTCAAAGTATTGTACTTAAATCATTTTTATATATTGTAATACTATCCTTATTGATATTATATACGTTTTCTAATCTAAGTGACACTAAATATCATAAATATTATCCATTTACACGCTTTTGCAAAATTACGGTTCCAAACGTAGTCGGATACCATAAAGCTACTTCATTTTTCATAATTTTGATTAAGGTAAAAACAAATATAAAAAGGATGTCTCTAAAATATATTATAGAGAGCGGAGGATGTAACAATCTGAATATGCCAGATCTGGCGAATACGGTGAGTGTAGTAGAACATCTTATCCAAGCTCTAAGTTATATTGACGAGTTATGAGAGGTCTCCCAATTTCTTGGAAGAAACTCCATCAGGAATACAGCATTAATATATATATATATATATATATATATATATATATATATATATATAGAATTTAAGGTATCCGACTAACCTAAAATTGTTAATTTTGCCAAAAGATTGACAATTCTTCTTACGATTTTATTTTGCGGGCCATCTTATTAGCTTTATAAAAATACCAAGACTTTTATTTTCCATTCCTTAGAACAAAAAATCCAAGTTTGCGACATTAATATGCCCTCACTCACTCAAATAAGTTATATTAAATTTAAGCAATACATGAAAAAATATTAGAAGTGGAATATAAATATATATATATATATATATATATATATATATATATATATTAAAAATTTAATCTAAATATAATAAATATCGAAAGAATTATTAGTATTTATGGTAAATATATTTCAACTGAGTATGTGAGACACGCATAAATATCTTTTTCTACATTTAAATGCAGGATCTCAGTGCAGCTGATATAAAATTCCTAGTTTTGCATGGTTAAAATTACAAAAAAATGTCCAAATTTTAATAACCTTTTCTTCAGTCAACCACTAATGGAACATAAATGATGAGGGATTTTGCATGAATATATATTTAACTTGAATTTAAAATGGATCTTTATATTTATTCATGTGCGCAAATGTTAACTGTAAATTTGTCCAGATTCTTTTGATTACTCTTTATTTGAAAATTCAAGTTTAAAAATATGAGCTTGTGGTTTACTTCTCCTTGAATGAAATTAAAGTTCAGACATTTAAAATTAAAATATAAATCTTTATCTGAACAATACAAAACTAGGGATTCTATGTAAGATGCCCTGAATACTTGGCTTTAAAATTATGAAAAACTAAAGGATTTAAATAGCTTTTCTTTATCATTGCGTAAGAAATTTTTCAATTTTTTTCTCAATTCCTTTACTTCCAATTATTTCCGTACGCTGTTTGGTTTAAAGAAATTTTTTCCAGTTTTTTACGATTGATGCAGGGGAAGAATCGGGCTCCCCGCGAGCCATAAAACTTCCCCTCAATGTCCATTGTGTCTTCCCGACCATCTCTAATTATCTTTCAAGATGTTTAACGTTTAAAGGGGGGAAAGAATTCGGAAAAACACGGCCTTACCGCTTTCGAACACGTTACTTGAGGAGGTAAAAGTACGTTTGGTGCATTTTTGGCTAGTTCCCGCTCTTACGGAAAGTTCCGTGTGGTCCGTTTTTGAAGCCTCTCTAGTAGGGCGGAAAAAGCCGTGTGAAACTCTTAGAGGGCTAATTTGGGTTATTATTTATGACTATATATATATAATGAGTCCAAAAAATGTTTTGGACACTAAAGTATATGTAAATACAAATGTGATTAACAAACTCACCGATTTAAAAAATATCGAAATTATTACTCACTTTCTTCACAACTTTGTTGTTACAAAAACGAATATCACAGGATAAGGATCGGGTGCAGAATCGCCTGAGCTGTAATAGGATAGTTTTGGCCTTGGATGATTCACATCACTTCTCGATTGTACGATGCAACTTTCTATTCAGTCTAATTCATTTCACCCGTTAGGGAGACATTAAAATAAAAACATATACAATTTTACTATGTTGGCGATCTCTGAACACAGAGTGGAGACAATTTCTAGTAAATACCGAAAAACCGGTATTTAAACTTGTAAATACCGGTATTACAAAATTGCTGAAAAAAATGGCTCAAAATACCGGTATACCGGTATTGCAGTCACTTGTCATATGTATATACACATTTATATTAATTGGAACTATTTAATAAAAAGTATACAAAATGGAAATTTTCTTTGTTGACCTAAGTAGAAATTGACTTCAGAAAATATTTTTTATATTACTTGTTTTGGATATATTAGCAACTTGATAAAAGATATAATTATTTCACAAAACATACGTAATCAAAACCCTATAAAAATAGTTATGCATAGTTATGTAGTACCAGATACTGTGAAAATATCTGAATGCATTTATGCTTCATTTCAATAGGATTCATGATGCTATTACACTTGGCTTCCATTCAGTGAAATCCTAACTATATTAACCATTCAACTCGTCTGAACAACAGCCTGCATTTAGTATTCCTCTCTATAATACACAAACAATCGCCAAGCTAACACACCGTTTGATATGTGTGGCGCAAACTTAACGCCTAATCTACTCCGCATTTGTTGTAACTCCATTGACATTCACCTCATTCATCATTTACACATTTCATATTTAATGAAAGATTTTGGCGAATGCTAATGCCATGGTCATACGCCAATCGCGATTAAACCAATCTATTTGGTCACGTAATACGCATGGGAATCCATCTACCAATCAGAAAGTGGATGAAATCCTGCCTCTTAACAGCTGGTGCTGCATGCAATTGAGCCAGTGTCTATTACTTGAATGATTTCATATGATAGCGCATGATTTATGAAGCAATATATATTCACAGTTGGAATTATTATACCGCTTAACCATTTTATTATATAAATATGTTTGTTATGAGTGTGACGAGATCTGTGTTATTTCTTTCTATTTCATAAATGCATTATGGATCATATAAATTGAATTTGTTACTGTTCGTTTTTCCTTCAAATTTATTTTATTTTATAAAGCTTTAGTATGCATAACCAAATTATTAACAAGTATATTTGAAGTAAACACGTGACAGAGCTATGATAGATGAGGTGCGAGTCCCAGTGCGTAAGACCCCAGGACCATTTTTACCCTCTACGGGTGACCCAGGCACTTCAAATAGTTACGTCCTTCTCCAGTAGTTTCAGAGAGAGCACCCCCTTCCTCCATCATTTCTTACCTTGCCAGGTTTGTTTCAGGAGGAGTTTTTCTTTAACTCTCTTACTATTTCCCTTAGTCGTCTATACGGTATAGTGGTTAGTGACGCTGACTGCGTGGCCGTAGAGCCCAGGTTCGAATCCCGGGGAAGGCATGAATGTCTGCAAATGTATAATCATGGGGGTACTTTAAATAGCCGTCGAGCCGCAAGTCCTATCATGAAGTTGGCGGAAGGCCTCTGACCCCTTCCTGTAGGATTTTCTTTCCCAAAGTTGGGGTGGAATCGAGAAAAGTCATACTGCCATACATATGGTGCTTAAAGCTACGGCTAAGGACAGGCGTACAACTAGCCCCTTGCCACGTTGAATTTTGTGGACCTTGATCTGATGTTACTGTCGATCAGGCGGCATAAGTAACAACACCAAAAACAACTCTTTCCCTTTGTTTTTGCTGTTTGAAGAATCTTTCTACTGTCCACCACCTATAGACCCACCGTGTCTTAGACCGCCAACCGGTAGCCGTAAGAAAATAGTGTTATGGTTTGACCACTCTTGTTCATTTCTTACCACCCACTCGTTCATCATTTCATAAATTAGTACAGTAAATTAAGAAATTCGTTTGCAGTTACAGTATACAGTATACATTATTGTAAAAAAGTGTTTTCAAATTTATTTATTTTTATTTTAATCTTTTTCCTCGCTTATCACTTTACTTTCTTTTACTTTTAGACATTATTATTCTTTGTTGAGTCACTGCTATTGTACTTGTTCAACAAGTGTTTTGTTCGAGCTTTTGATCATTGCTAAATTAATAATATCATTGTAACCAATTTCTATTGAAATATCATTTTGAGTGCATAACAACCTTAAAACTGTTAAGTATTTTATTTTCCATACAAGAATCCCTTTCAGCTCCTAATCTGCTTAGGGCAGAAATGCTGCTCCCATGATTCCCTAGACAGTGGCACATTCGCTGTGATTTTTTTTTCTCTATTTGTTTCCCTTTCACTCTAGGCCAGCTTTTCTCAAACTGTGGGGCGCACCCCCTAAAGAGCATGATAACTCTACGAGGAGGACGCGAGCCTATTGAAAAGTCGAAAACAAAAGGTTATTTAAAAATTATTAACTTATTGTAAGTAAACAAACAAAATGCTTTCTAACATAATAAAATATAAAATGAACATTTTCACTGATATAATACACATATAAATGTATCAGTACTGCACAATGTGCTTTATAATTAATTTAACAATATTAAGTTAAGAACACGTTTAATAATTACCAGTGTTCCCATGGGCTTGTCATATATAAACTTTTTACAAAAAATTAACACGCATCTTGATAAATTGTACTGCTTATAATTAATCCCTTCGCTGCCGATTAAAAGTGACGCTATTAACTCCCCAATGCCGCCGCCCTTTTTCATGTGGGCGCGGGTAGGGGTGTTTTTCGGAGTGGGTGGGGTTTGAAAAGGAATTCAAATAAGTAAAACCTTTTCTGAAAAAAGTAAATTCATCTAGAAATTGCCAAGGCCATTTTACTACATTTCAAAGCCTTCGGAATAATTTTATATGTAACAGTTGCACAGAAAAGATGGTATTTCGGAAAGACGTATTATTCATCCGAAGCAATAAAAGTTTTGGCTGAGCGAGACGTTTTATATACGCTGCTGGCCCATAAGAGGTTAACGTCCTTTTGTAGCTTTAGCGTCAAAGTATAGTATTATGGAATTCAATCCATTGGTATTGTATGGAGGGGGCACGATGAAAGTTATGATTGAAACTTGGGTCGCAGATTTTGAAAGTTTGAGAAGCACTGCTCTAGGCACATGCTTAGCGTGCCTAAGCGGGAAAACAGCCCAAGAAGAAACTTCGTGTAGATGCACATTAAATCTTTCGAGATGAAAATCCTCCCGTTTCTGTGGTGGAGTAGGGTGGAGAGAGTGGTGGCAGAGTTCTTGTGTCGTCCTCGTCACTTGACCAAGGTTCAAAATGACGAGACCCGTCGCCAATAGCCTTTCTTGTTGCTTTAAAGTGCAACGTTACCACGATCCTCCCTCGCTCACGTATGTTGGTCAGAATGTCACAATTTGATTCAATATTAAATCTAAATAAACTCAAAATAGAACCAAAATTACAAAACAAGTAACATAAAAAAAATATGGACAATTCTTACTTAAGTCAACAAAGTAAAATTTTATTTTAGTTACTTTTTATAAAATACAGTCGAACCTCCATTCAACGAACCTCTAGATTGCCAATTTTTCTATAGAGCGAACTTTTTCCAGGAACCAAGAACATTTCATGTTTTTCTTCGTAAAATAACCTCCCAATAGTGAAGTGCATTTTCTGTAGAACGAATTTTTTCTAGTGATTCAATTTTTTTTCTCCCTATGTTCAAAGTATTTTCGGGATTTCAAGTTATTTCCTATTTTAATACATTTTATGGTGGTCATAAAGAGAGTTTTGGTGCATTGCAAAGATTGGAGACAAATATATATTATGAAACAAAGAATTTTTTCAATAAAAAAAAACTCAAACAAAATTAACAGATTTTATGAGTACTTAAATTAAAGGACGAATGTGGTAGTATATGTTACAAACCTAAAGTTATAAGCAAATTTATGCTTGAAATTACTTGTAGACTTTAATGACCTTAAAATTCATTAATTTTAATTTAAAATTATTTTATTAATGATGAAAAGGAAGTATATTCCTCGATATTCTTTTTCTTGTTTTCCTTGCAATTTTTTTCTTTCTTTTTTATGGATAAATTATATAAAATGCACAAATATTAATATATAAAAAGATGTAAATAATTATATATTTTTAATGCATAGTGTTTATATGAATTTAAAATTTGTTTTAAGTGGTTTTTAAAGTATATTAAAAGACGAAGCGCTATATAACGAATTTTCCATATAGCGAACATTTTCGGGAGTTAGCGACTTCATTAGAGGTCCAACTGCAATAGCAATTAATATAAATATGTATATACATTTAAGAAAATCACAATATTAAGCGGAAAAATACTTATTAAATTAAAATTAAAATCTTTTTAACCTCATTAAATTTGTAATTACATTTTTTAATAAAACTTGAATATAATAGGTCAGAATTTATCTTGAAACCTCTGAGTAAAAGGAATACTGATGATGTACTAGGCACATGATTATTTAGGTTAAGTTAAATCTTCATCACAGATTTAACAAAACCTGTTTTATCCAATGATGCTGCCATCTAGATGAATAATATTGACTGAAATGTATCGCTCAAATTACAATTAATTAATTAAGTTTAAGTAATGAATTAATATTTGAAAAAACTGTATTAACATGAACTGTCAGCCCCTACTAGTTAAAAAAAATATATGTGAGTAGATGAAAGAAAAGTGTTTTAATAATCATTAAAAATTTCAAGAAATTAAAAAACTATATATAGGGAGAGTATAAACCAATAGTAGAAATTGAAAGAGTGTTTCTTTTCGTTTTTTGAAACAAAATATGAGACCAAATAATTTATTTTCGTCTATTCATTCTGTCATTTTCAACAATAAATTGAAACTGTAAAAATATCAGTTTACCTGAATGTACTACTGTTAACTAAAAATTATTAAATGTTTTGACTAGACATTTATTTAAAAAAAAAAACAAAGAATGAAAGAAATGTTTTTATTACGCATTCTACAACACAACCACTAATAACGATTTATTGGTAAATGATTGTTTGAAATCCATTGTACTGTTTTAGATTCTAAAATTGATTCTATTTTGCCAAAAAATAATGGATATACTTACGATTTTATAATAGTTCAGAAATGTGACTGGAAATTAAAATGTTTCATTAACTAAAGCAGTATAGTTTTTTGTAAATCATTAACCGAATGTAGAAATCGGAAGTAATATCTTAACCCTGGGGAAAAAGGGTTTCGCACTCAAAAGGCCCATGCAAAGTAGCAACTAAGCACAGGGAAAAGAAACCTTTATGACAAGGAGAAGCGTAAGAAATTTAAGGAATTTATTTTTGTTGTAAAAATATGTCACTTCGATTGTACACACAGACACTCAAAAGTGCTGGCGTCGAGAAGGAATGTGAAAAATTCCTTGGGAGACAAAATTATACCCTCGAAAAAAGCCCCTGCTGCGCCGGGGTAAGCGGATAGGAAACAGACCAGTTCCAAGGAACAAATAGGTGGAATAAATTCCGAAAATAGTAATTTTAATGACATAAATACAGAAATTACACACAAACATACTAGAAAGGGGTGGCAAAGAGAGGGGAAAGGAAAATTTACATGGGCAAAGGTTATATACTCGAAAATAGCACGTGATATAATAAGTGAAACTCTTTTGAATTTTTTTCCTTTCAAATGAAATAAAGCAATTTAAAGAGAAATCAATAATTTTAAAGAAAAATCAATAAATGTAACGAAAGTAAAAATAATTTATGGTTAAAAAGCAAATCCAAACCAATACATTTCTTATGACCTATGACGTATACTGAATAAATACAAAGCATAAAAAATGAAAAATTTAAAAGGATTTTATCATCGAAGAGAGCATAACAAAAAATACCTAATAATGTGGGCAACAAATTAATGTATGTGTTCAAAAAACAATGTTCCAATTCTCCATTATTGATCAAAAACGAATGCCCTCAAACAAGAGCAATTTAAAATAGTGGCAAAAAAGGCAACGTTCGGCAATATTTTATCCAATCAAGTCTAAATGGGAACCAATATGTTCTGTACCTTTTTTTCATTCTTTCTTTCTTCCTCAGAAGTTTACGGGGAGTTCCATTTTTATTCCGAAGACTTATGCGTGCTATTTTAGAATAGAATGCATTAAAATAAACATGATAGACTAACAAAATGTCGATAAAGGATTTGAATGTGTAGCTGTGCATTTGTTTTTTATAGGGGTGTTTTTCATATTTCAAAGCATTGTATGTAATTAAATATGTTGTGCTTTTCTGGAGAGATTTATGGTGTAATAAAAAAAAGTGATCTTAAAAGATTTTCATGATTTTTTTTTCTGTTTTGAAAATTATTCGATTTGATAGAAGAGTGACTGGTATTTTGAATCATTTTATGTATCGTGAAATGAAAAAGTAAATTAAAATTAATGCAAAATGTTATATAAAAAGTGTACCGCTTAGGGAATTAGTTAAGCTTTTGAATGATTTCTTCTAAAAGATGTTATTACATTTATAATTATAATATTTTTTAATACGTGAAATACTGAGAATCGGGAAAATAAATATTTTTCCCTCCTCGTTGTAGACGAGCTTTATGTACAGCGAATGTTTTTAAAAAATAAGATACTTGAACTAAAAAGTTGGATTTAAATAAAAATCTTATTCAATTATAAGATTAAAATAAATACAGAGTGTCCGGGCTTAAAGTATCCAAAGGTAAAGACTTATTATTACGGAACTACCTATCAGAATGTAATAATCTGTTCATCCATGGATTGGAAAACTCTCCGAGATCTTTTGGGTCTAGTCCGATCAGCCGCATGTGCGCGCATTATACTGCAATCGGAGACGATAAACTTTTTAAACTGACTTCATTAGTGAAGATGTGGACTCCACAGTAAAAGGTGCAGTGCGTATCTTGGTGAACGGAATTTAAATCAGTTACGCGTGCACAGCGACGTGTTTGAACAGAATGGAATGCCGTTACTGGCTTGCCTAAGAGTCTCAGGGGTGTTAATTTTGTCTCGAGGGGTGAAAATTTAAACAATTTTCAAAAGGTATAATTCTTTAAAATTTAAGTTAAATAATTCAAATCTTTTTACACATTATTTAAAAGGGACTGTGGCTTCAAAAAAGTACAAAATGTTTCAAATGTAATCATAATTTAAAAAATTATAAGCATATGAAAATTCTGTAATAAATAATAAGTAATTTTTGTGCTGCGGACGCTATTTTCTAAAATATTAGCCTATGATGTTTAAAATTTTATAGATTTATAAAATGTATCATATTTTTGAACCCTGCATCATTTAAGAATAATATATCTTTTGTATTTCAAAATATTTGAAAAATATTGAAATTTTAAAAAAATATTTGAAAATGTATTTTTTTTTGTTTTTTAAAAAAATATAATTTATTATTCTATTTATATAAAAATGTTACAGTGTAATAACGATTCATTTAACATCATAAATCAACCTATAGGTATGAATTAATGCTACTATATTTTATAAAATACCATGCGCAACGTAAAACTTAATTAATATTTCTTATGAAAATGTTTCTTATTTTCGTATACTTATAATTTTTAAACTTATGATTATATTTTAAACATTTTACACTTTCTGAAGCCCCATTCTTTTATAAATAATGTGTGAAATATTCATATTTAATTTAAATTTACAAGAATTATACCTGTTTGAAAATTGTTTAGATTTTCAGCCCTCCAGATTAATTTAACACCCCTGAGACCCCTAACAGAATTATAAGGATTCCTTCAAAATGAATAACGCACACTGAAAAACCTATATTTTCCGGTCTGTATCAGATGTTAAAATTTTTTTTATTAAAAAAACTACACTATAAAAATTACAAAAAAATTTCAAAATTGAGATTTTTATTAGTCAATGGTATAAAAAATGGAATTTCACATCAATAGGACGTCATAGAAAATTTAGTTGAGTAAATTATTGAACACGTTAGCATGAGAGAGAGAGACATGGAAGCTCGAACGGTGGAATCTCGTCCTTAATATTTGACCATGTTTCAAAATCACGAAGCCCGACAAAATCCTTTCTGTCTTTCTGAAATAAAAGAAAATGTATTAGGATTTTTTCTGCAATCCGTGACTCTAAGATTGGATTGGATTGCTCTTTTCAGTGTATTAAAAATATATAAGGTTTTTTATAATTCTCTCCAGAGCGCTGTGGTAAAAAACTAAGATGAAAATGTAACAAAAAAAAGAAAGTATGACGGAATACAGAAGAAAATTCAGGTTTTGCTTGCATATTTCATACGTCCTATATGTGAACCCTTGGTCATACGGCATGCATCAGTGTGATTCTGCAGTTCCTGCCAAACTACACAACATGGTACTATCAACATTATTGATAGCACTTGTTATCCTTACATAGAGTTTTGCTATATCACGCAGTAAGGACATTACAAAAACTTAGATTTTACGTAAAAGATCAAGTTTTTGGATAATAAGGAAATAATAACACGTTTTGTTACAATAACGATGATAGTATCATGTCGTGTAGAGAATGGAAGGAAATGGACTACCGCGTGGATGTATGCCGCGTGACGAAGGTTTCACATATCGCACACCTGTAAAATATGTAAATAAAACTTGATTTTTTTTGTATTTTTCATTTTTTTTCTGTATTCGTCTTAGTGTTTCATCCCTTTCGTAGGCAGTGGCTATTAGGTCTAGACCCATAACAAAAAATTTTTTCTCCAAGCGGGTGGTAGACATTTAGTCTATCCACATGCATTAATTGAAGCTAAAACACATAAAAATCAATTCACATGGCAGCACGATACCTTTTTTGTATTTCGTGCTCTCTGATGTGTAGTTAGAAACAGTTCTTCTCGGTATAAATCTATAAATTCTATTTTGATTACTATAAATAAAATTTCTTGTCTGCGAAACAAATTTCTACAAGTCGTAAGTATACTTTTCTCTCATCTAAAAGAATTAAGCAAATGTTCAATTAAAAAAAAAGGTTATATTTAGATTTTTGAAAGCTTTTATATGTGGATAGAGGCTCTATCTACTGCCCACGTAGAACAAAAAAATTACGTTGAAATTTTCGCTCTTCCTCCACTGGAGAGAGAGCACTTAGAATCACGAGAGAATGTTGGGGATGGGAAATATAAACAATCTTTGTTTACAATATGTGGTACGAGATTCTTGTGTTCCAAAAATTTTCATTATAGCTGTTACCTTCGGAGAAAACGTTTGCATATTATAAAGTTCTACAGTAAATAGCTCCTCCAATTTGTGAAATAACTAATATAAATCCTCAAAAATATTACTTTATTTCTAACTTTTTACAATAAAAATTAAGTAAAATATAAAATGTGGATATATACCAATTACAATGTATATTTTAGTAAGTATATATATATATAATATGGTGTAAAATTATTCTACTATTACTTTATTACACTTGTCATTTGTATTTAATAGTGATTAGCATAAATGTTGATTTTTCATGAAAAGTTTATTGTAATAGGATTCATTATTTCTGTCCTGAAAAGTCACCTAAGAGCGCAGTGGCTATAACGTTTAGTCACCCTGGGGAAAACACCTGATCAGATGGGTTTTCTTGCGACTAAATAATGTTTATAGAGGATGAGAACATTACTTTTATCTGGTATTTTATCACAGAAAAGTGTATTTTAGCTTTGTGCCCGCGAAAGGGTTAATATAATGCTTCGAAACCCTATGATAAATTATCAGTAAACCTGAGTATCTACAAAAAGAGGAGAGGATCTAAAAGGAATCGCTTTCCTTCCTTATAGTGATTCATTAACGTAAAATATGTGGCAAAATGAAGAATTACTAACGTTTCATCTAAGTTGAATATATTCGTTGTGTCTATTTTCTTTCTAAGCAAATTAGAAGTAATATTTTTCCTTTTTTTTAGACTGTATTTCCTTTATAAGCTTTGTATTCCAGCGTTCCTCAAGTTGTGGGGTAGGCACTCTACGAGGGCGTGATAAATCTACGTGAGGGTCACGAGCAGATCAGAAAGTTGAAAATAAAAGATTTAAAAAAAATTCTGAAAGGAGGGAAAATAAAATGCATTCTCTGATCTCATAAAAAATAAAATACATTCATTCTCACTAATATAAGATACTTATAAATGTCTCAGAGCAGCAAAACATATCAAATAATTAGTTCATCGATACTAAGTTAAAAACAAGTTTATAGTGACTTCTACGGGTTTGTCAAATACAAAATTTAATACTTATCTTAAACATTTTTGCAGTTTATAATTAAAGTCACATTGTGTAGCTTTAGCGTCGAAGTATATTATTGCATTCAAAAATAGTTGTATGAAGGAAGCATGATAAATAATTATGACTAAAATTTGGGTAGCAAAGATTAAAAGTTTGAGAAGTAATGTTGTATTCATTCTACTGTATTTTAAAACTGCAATCCCAGTCAAAATAAATTTGATAATACTTGCATGTGATTCGGAAATATATGTTTCAACTTACCTGTAAGTTATGTTAACCTACTCCTTTGTGAACTTCTGTAAAATATGCCATTGTGTGATAATATTTTTATTTATTAAATGCCGGTTGGATTGGGGGTGGTTTCACGGGGGAGGGACAATTTGTAGCTCTAAACCCTTTTGGGAGAACTCGATATTTATGAGTATTCCACCAATAACCCTGATGTCAAAATCAATTTTCCGTTTCAAGCAGAAAAGTAAATTTATTCTAGAAACAAGAAAAGAACCTTATTTTGTATAATGTTGCAGTTGTTTTAAAAATATTCATCAAAAATCTTTTTCATCGTATCTATGTGTGTTATTCTGATGTATAAGCTATATTACTGTAAAGTTTCATTAAAATCCATTCAGTCGTTTTTGCGTGAAAGACCCACAAAGATCCTCACAAACTTTCACATTTATAATATATATTAGATAAATATAAAAATCACAAAATATAACCATGTTTCCATTTTTTCAAAAAAAAAAAGTTTTCGCAAGTTGTCGGACGCACGCTTACTGCGATAGATCTCGTAGTTTCCGAACGATTTCAAAGATAGATTTACTCAATTGATGCCTTTTCTTTTCCCCTAACACACCCGCGCCTATGTAAAAAGCGGTGGCTCTGGGGAACAAATCGCGTAACTTTTGATCGGCGATTAAGGGGTTGAAATCGATATTTGAAGTCCATAAGTTGAATATTTTTGGAGAATGTGGGCCAAGGTGATTTTCTTCACTTGGCAGCTGTTCAATTATATGAGATCCGTTGCCAACGGCTCTCGTGTTGTTTCGCAGTGTAAAGTAAATTAAAATAAAATCAAATGTGAAGAATTTCTTTTTTCTTTACTTTTCTGAGCAATAAAGTATTATTTTAGCCATATCACAGGATATAAACTCAATCTGTGCAGAATATAATTTTTTCTTTGTAGAATAATAATTTCCCGATGAGTTTGTTTTTGATTAAATTTTTACAGTTCGTACGACCTTCTAATTTTTCTTGTTCTAAATTTGTATCTATGTATATGTAATATAGAAGTAAATGCTTATATTCGTAAGTCTTAACTGAGAATATTTGGATGACACGTGAAATCAGTGCAGTATTTCGTTAGATTTTCCCCTTCAGACCCTAAACCTTCCCTATAGACTTAGTTCCACTTCTGTCTATGGGGACAGAACCAGTAGAATCCTAGAAAAAACCATAAATCATGGCTTTTGGGTAATTTTACTCTTCGCTATCTCTTCCGACTTTTCCTCATGTAAATATCGTTGTTCCCCTAATTTGGGGTTCTTTTGCCTCTTTAAAAGTATTATAACACGTTGCTTAAGTGTTCTTACTACGAAGGAAACCCCGTACATTCAATACAGACTTTGAATTCACTAGATATCGTAACTGAGTCGATGAAATATGTCAGATATAAAGAATGCTTTTTTGGATGCTGTTATAAATTTATTTATACATAAGGTTTAGTTAGCAAAAAATGGGTCGTAAGAAGTTGAATTTAAATGTAGAAGAGCACAAAGATAGATTTGCCAAGGGATACCCCCCCTCCTTACCTTACAGCGCTTTCTCGAAATATCCGCTAACGTCATAAGATCGTGATATTAGGGATTTCTAATGTAATTTTTCCTGAAATATCCATAGGGTAGCCTTGTCAACACAAATGTTTGCCAAGTCACCAAATTTGGTCACCAAAAATATGATACTAACTTCAGTAAAATGTAGAAGAAATGTTGTTTGGGAACATCGTTTTGGAAGGGGCATTAAATAAAAATTAAAATTAAAATGCGGAGATAAAAACTTCATATATTTATCTTTTTCCTGATTACAATACGGGGTGTTGTCACATTCGACCGACAGACTCAGATAGGTGATAGTAGACGGCATGAAATGAAAACCCAACATAGAACTAGGGGTCGCAAACTGCGTTTAGCCGTTGAAAAGCAAGATCATGGCAGCCATTTGGGAGGGGAGTGTCCTTGAAAATGCAGGGATTTCGAGCAACCAGATACGGTTAAAGAAAAATGCGTGTTCAAATTTCCCACTTCTCCCGTTGATGGAGGGAGTGGCGCACTAGAACGTGTGGATCCTGCACGATGGTACACCAGCATATTTTTTCAATTGGAAAGGGGGTAGCCGCCTCCATGCTACATGTACCGGGTGGTGGATGGGATGTTGCAGACCTATTATTTGGCCTCCGCGCTCCTTGGACCTGAATCCCTCTTATTTCATCTTCTGGAGTCACTTGAAATCGTTTATGTGACGTTGGTGGATAGACTAAAGCCGGAAAAAACATTAAGTCGATCGCGATCGAGAGGTAGACCTCTAAGGCTTTTGGGGTTGACCACCTTCACTAAGACCTAAAAACGCGCATGATAAGAAAAACCATATTTGTGGAACATCGACGCTAGCTAGATACGACACATATTCCGTAATTGGAAGCACACGATGACGCCTAACACATAGGGGCTTGCCACTATAGGGGAAAAAGCGATCACACCAAGATGTCAGCCTTAGTAATAGGCTTTCCCCGCACGCCAACTAAAGGGAAGGGAAAAAACGTTGATAAGCTCCTTCCGCGATAACACGGGATTGGCTACTGATTCATCTCTCCACAACTTGCGCTTCCGCGGGATTCCTGCTATGACGCAGCGAAAGTGTTAAATACATTAGTCGGATTCAGATTCATCGGTTTACATTTATTTGATACTCGCTGCATTGAAAACATCCATGGCATGGCATGGATCAAAAATGTTCAAATATTCGACTTGAAAATTTTGTGCTGCTTGTGTTTTTGTAGTAAAAATAATAACCCGTTATATTTTAAAAGAAGTGTATAATCCCAAGAACAAGAAATGAAAAACATACAATTTTAACACAAAATGGGAAGAACAGTTTTTCTTTATAATGGTGAATGAAAAATGTGTGTGCTATATGTGTCATACAAGTGTGGCATTTCTGCTATGTAGATGGACGCATGCAAGAAAAGCGGCTGAAATGTATTGATATCCATGTGATTCTTTATATTTTAAACTTAATTTACTATTTGGACGACAAACATTTTACCACATTTATTCGATTCTAAGCCGCATCCCAAATTCTCAACAAATTTTTGTGAAAAAGGAAAAACAATGTTAAATTGAAAACCGAGGTATCCAATTTTAAAAACCTAAAATAATTTTAAGCGAATCCAACAATTTTTTTCTTTTTTAGGATTCTAAGCTGCACTCTATTTTTAGTATTAACCTTGAAATAAAAAGTTTGGCTTACATTCGAATAAAAACGGTAACAAATAATATTGTGCACCTCTTCTTTTAGCTCAACACACCTGTGGGCTGCAACATCTTAAAAAAGTTTAAAGTAGACCGCATATTGGAAAAGTGGGTCCACACTTGCTCTAAAGAAACTCACGGCACGGATCGCTGCAGCTGACGCCACCAACCCACTGGATTGGTTTGAAAGCATCCGACACTCCTGCTTCTTTCTCTGTCGCATGTTTTATGACCTACGCCGCCGCAATTTCCTGCAGGAATCACGTGTCGGAGTATCGAGCTGTGACGCATCGTTAGTATTGTAAACATACTTTTCGTCTAAGAAATGTATTCCTCGCCTTTTTATTGGCCCTTTTCATTCCACTCCACATAACCCTTTATAGTTTTTTTTAGAATTACTCCGTCTAAATGCGGTTTGCAATCCCATGTTCTTTGTTGATGGGTCGTCTACCTGCTACACTGCAAAAACCGGTATTCAGAGCTGAGTACAAAATACTCACTTTTGAATACGTCACATACTCAAAATAGCTCCGATGCAAACATACTCAAATTTGAGAATAGTCCATTCTCTGCTTTGGCAACGACTACGTACTGAAAATTGTAAACACCACATACTCATTTTTGAACCTGTTACTGAATCACATTTGAGAATATAGCAGCTAAATAAGTGTGTAATGCATTTATGCGTATTTATGGGTCAAATATGAGTATGTGTGTTATTTATTTTCGATACTGTTGTATCCAATACGAATTTTTAACATAAAAATATACAACCTATCAAATTTAAAGGGATCTAAATATGTGATACTTAAGTTGTAAAAAATTCATTTTTTTCCATTTTATATATTATTTAATTTACATTTTATGAAGTTTTACCGCTTAACTTCGAAAATATAAATTCTTTATGCATTTATTGTGTTACAAAAAGGTACTTGCGTATCAGCGCACAAGTGCCAACGTTCAAGATAATTCACTAAGTTCAAGATAAATCGCCATGTCTCGTACGCGCTGAATTAACAACTATGTACTTCGTTTTATGGAATGTCTCCAATATTTTTGAGGTAATACACAAGTTCCAACAAAAATATATATTTTCGTCTTAAACATGTAACTGCTATGTGATCATAAACTATATTATTTTTGAACTTATGCATCAAATTTAAATCTTTGAAAATAACAAAAATAGATTCGATGCAATAGTTAAACAAATGTGTAAGCAATTTGGCTCATTAAAAGTTATACTTATATTTCTAGAAGCAATATATTGTCTTTTTAAAATCCTATACAAACAGAAAATTAGCTTTTATTTAAAATCAGTATTTCAATAAGTATCTTGGAAACATTATTCATTAAGAAGTGTCTTGGAAACATTACGATGAGTAATAGACTTTTCCTATTAAAAATTTCTAAACACAAAGTTAGAAAGGAATAGTTTTTTTGCTTATTATGAAACATGAAAGGAAAAAAAGAACTTCTAAAACTTAGAAACCCGACTAAAATAAGTCTCATTAGGCCCCCAGGTGAGTTAGTATTTTTTATCAATTGTTTTGTTTAAATCGGTACATACACAACCTCTGCTCTCAACACTCATCAACCGAGCTACTGGGACTCCTTTTTAATCCATCCAGATGGAAATAAAAATGCATTGTAATATATGTTATAAAATCAAGCTCTCTTTTATATTAACTGATTTTAAACTCTATCACTAAAGAAAACAAATAATGTAGTTTTTAAGTTAATGTGTGACAAATCTATACGAACTTTATCACTAACCTTCTGAGACGTCCTTTTTAGGGAAATTTAATTCCCTACCTATTTCCAATCAGCTCCAAAAAGAGGACAGGGATTCCGTGTTATGCAGATTAGATAAAGTATTTAAGTCAAACGGAATAGTAAAGCGAGAGGCAGTGGGAGAGAGAGATTGAAGCAGGAAGTTATAATAGGGAAGTTAGAGATTTATTATTGAAGATTTCTAGGTGGATAAATTAGGCTCAGGAAGAGCTGAGATTCAGTGTGGTAAATATTGATTTATAATTAAAGTCTCATTAAAGTTTTATATTAGGAGCGAGATTAAAGTTAAATGTTCAATAGGAACATTATTGAATATAATTCTAGGATCTATTATTGCGGTAATCTCTGCGTGATCGATATTCTAATTGTTAATTAATTGGATCAGTAAATATTTCAATTATATATTGTGACGTTTGATATATTTTAATATGAAGGAAAGTCCCATTTAAACCTCATAAAGCTATTTGAATTATTTGTTATTAAAACTCTTTGATTCTATTTGGGAAAGATAACCAAATAAAGAAAGTTATTCATAAAAATGGCTACTGGTTCTTCTTTGACTCAAAATTATTCTCATTCTCAAAGTGCGATCCAAGGGGATCTTCACAAATGCTTCTTTTTAAGTCAAAAATTAAAATATTTAAAACGTTTAGTCCTTAGAAGAATGTAAAAACAACTAAAACAGTAGATTTTTATATTTACAAATCATTTAAAATGCACAAATTTTTAACCAACTGGAAAGAGTTTTTAGAGAAGTTTTCAGCACCGATTTAGAAGAAAAAATAACATCTAATGACTAGTCGAACCATAATCTAGCCATTTTACTAGTGTACAACAGTGGTTCTCAAACTTGCACTACTGGCGACCCAATTATTTTCAATCATAATTTTTATCGCGCCGCCCCAAATAATAATGTATTGAATGCAATAATAATGCACTTTAGCGCTAAACCTACAATACGATAATAATTATAAACCATACAAATTAATAAGATAAGTATTAAATTTTGTATATGTTACTTTTAAGTTATATATATCTTTATTTTTTTTACTTTTTAGTTCGATACTCTATAAATGGGTGTTTTTTAGTTTGTTTTTAAACTATAATTTATTCCTTAATTATTTTTACTATGCACGATAAAGAACACAATTCCAGTGAATAATTTAACTAAGAGAAAATATAATTACCTACTTTCCAGAACTTTTCAATTTTTCTTTTGATAATTTTAGAAAAAATCCAATAAAACTAAAGAAAACTTTCCACACACACACAAATCTACGTGACCTTAATAAAGGACATAAATCACAGACACTTTTCACTAAAAATACAAGAAAGTTATTTTCCAGCAAAACTGTCATATTTTGTTCACGTTATTGTAGTTTTGCTGTCGTTTGATGATTTACAAATAGCATTTTGAACTTTTTCTTCCTTGTGTCTTTTAGACATGGCGAGAGTTCTTTAGGCAGCATTTGAAAATTTCAATTCAACTCAAACGTTTCATATGTCTATCGCTTTACTCCTGTTTACTTTCACTATCTTGATTAATATGCATTATTTCAGCAGGTTCTTCAATTGCTTGATCAGTTTCAACTTCCCTCAATAGAGATCATAGATGCCCCTTTTTTTATATTCTGCTGATTTACATTTATAAGCCATAATAAGTTCTAAAGGGTATTTTTTAGAGGTATAGAACTTTAAATTGCAATAAAACAACGATGTATTATTCGATTGACATGAATTTTTTTTATTCGAAAGATAATCTTGTGGCATTACATTTTAAATATGATTTCTGGCATATGACTGCCACGGCTGGCTCGGATGTAGTCCAATCTGGACGTCCAATTTTCGATGACTTTTTCCAACATTTGTGGCCGTATATCGGCAATAACACGGCGAATGTTGTCTTCCAAATGGTCAAGCGTTTGTGGCTTATCCGCATAGACCAATGACTTAACATAGCCCCACAAAAATAGTCTAGCGGTGTTAAATCACAAGATCTTGGAAGCCAATTCACAGGTCCAAAACGAGGAATTAGGCGGTCACCAAACGTGTCTTTCAATAAATCGATTGTGGCACGAGCTGTGTGACATGTTGCGCCGTCTTGTTGGAACCACAACTCCTGGATATCATGACTGTTCAATTCAGGAATGAAAAAGTTAGTAATCACATGGCTCTATACCGATCACCATTGACTGTAACGTTGTGGCCTTCATCGCTTTTGAAGAAGGATTCCACCAGCCCATAAAGCGCAACAAACAGTCACTTTTTCTGGATGTAACGGTGTTTTGATATACACTTGTGGATTAGGTTTACTCCAAATGCGGCAGTTTTGTTTGTTGCGGTAGCCATTCAACCAGAAGTGCGCTTTATCGCTAAACAAAATTCGCTTATGAAAATCGGGAACAACGGCAATCTCATTTGGGGCCCATTCGGTGAATCTACGCCTTGTTGATCATATTTAAATTGTAATGCCATAAGATTATCTTTCAAATAAAAAAAAATTCATGTCAATCGAATTGTTGTTTTACTGCAATTTAAAGTTCTATACCTCTAAAAATCACCCTTTACAACACAGCAATCAAAACCCCAAAATTGTTCATGGGGGAAAGTGTACCATGTACATAGAAAATATTTTTGAACAAAAGTGGTCGCGCAGTGAACTCGATCAAAATTAGTAACCTGATTGTAAAAAAAAAAAAAAAAAAAAACGTTTGCAACTCTCCCCCCCCCTCAAAAAAAGAGGGCGAAATGTGATAAATTCATTTTAGTTCCCAATAAGACTGTCATATTGGAGGATATTCTTTCAAGGTCATTGATAACAAATAAACAATTTTTCCAGAATTAACGATTTCGTGAGGATGAGATGACTCTGCGCATCGCACTACCGATCCCGTGTTAAAAGTGTATTTAATAAAACATATGGATTGTTCTAAAAAAGAATTGCGTAAAAAGTATTTCATTATACATTATATGTTTCAGAATACTCATAAAAATACATCTTGGCCAAATAATACTTCAAAGTGCTCAATATGCTTATTCACATGTTATATAACTCATTCACATGGAAAAAAAAGCAACAGAAAAATATTATTTACAACTTTCCTAAAAGAAAAAGACATAGAGTGAAACGTATCAATAAGTTTGAAAGTCAAATATATGATAGTCAAAAGTAGTATTTTAGGGGTTAAATGAAACGTAATAAAAAATCTCTCATCGTGGGAGTACAGAGAAAAGCAAACATAATGTCTTTTTTTATTTCGTTATAGGATCAAAGATAGTAATGAGCGTTTGAAGTGAAATCTTTTATTTTTGATGATTACCAGATGATATATATAAATTATATTAGTGTAAATGTACATTTTTTATTATATCAGGAGGCATTTTGTTTTTCTTCATTCCAAAAAATTATTTTTTGAACCTTTTATTTTAAATATGCTCGCACCCCCCGGAGGGCGACCCACAGTTTGAGAAACACTGGTGTACAGCATTTTTTTAATGATTTACTGTATACAAGAAAAGAAAAACAAATAATCTTTGAAATATTTATTCTGGAAATTGTACACATATCAGACATTGAAAAAAAACCACGGATATAAGTGTGAATTTTAAAACAAGATGCCTTCATTCATAAGAATTGTTTTATTGATTTTTTTTTATAAAAACTATCTCTCTATATATAATCCATATTGTAGTCAATTCCATTCTTTTTTGTATAGCATAGCTTAGCTTATGTTTTAATGTAATATACATCAAATTATCATTTTAAATATAGAAAGTTCTAATGTGAAATGAAACATATAATTAAACATATTTTTTATATTTTTATCAAATCAATAGCATGCCTTACTAAATATAAGTGAACATGTCTTCCAAACATTGTTTCAAATCAATTACACGTCAGGATACATGAGTCATCTAAATTATACACTGAAAAATTTATTGATAGCTGGATTCTTAAAAGCATCCTCGTTAGAGTAAAATGTTGTTCGTAATTATGTAGTATTCTAAACGACAATTTACAAAATGTAGCATAACAAATGTAGTACCATGGTCTCCCCGTATGACTGTTTTGAATAGGATGACAAAGACTGCAATGGGAATCAAATGATCTTTGGCAAAAGGTGTAAAATGTATGAAATTTGTAAATTATTTTTTATCTTTTTAAGAAAAGAAAAATCAGAACTATGTACAAAATTTAAAATAAATTTTGAATTGTAATATTAAAAATGAAGTTTTAGTTTACAAGTAGAAATGAAACTAATGCAAATTAAAAATAAAGCATTTATAATTCAGAAACAAGGAAAAATGTTTTAAAAAATACAATTTTTTAACTAGTACACATGAAGACATATCTTGCTGAGTGAGAGAGTATTAAAACGTGGCACTGTTTAGCTACACAAGAGCTTTTGGCGATAGACCTCGTAATATTGAACCATGGTCAAGTGATGAGGACAGCACCTGTGCTAGTACCCCTCCTCTCTTAACTACCACACCTACAAATTACAATTTGCTGCCAGTGAAAAAAGAATTATTTCCGATATATTTACTATCGTGGCCATGCAAATTTACATTGTAAACATCTGCAATAAAACATACAACTGTCAAATTATTTAACCTGTCAGTAAATTATTTTCATTTTGCTGTCATGCGTATCACATTTCATAATGGCCAAAATAAGTAAAATCTCAATCTAGAATAATAATTTTCTTTTGAAAGAAAAGATTATTAGAGAAAACAAAGTTCAAATTTAGTAATCGTTTTAGTCCATGAAAACTGAAAGTGGAGCCTTATATTCTTTTAATAAAAGATTTAGTAAACACCAATAATATTTGAAATGTCCATTTATGAATAAATGACAGAAGACTAAAACGTCAATCTGGACAATGGTAAGCATGGAAATATTTATTTGTGAAAAAAATCTCATTAAAATTATATTCAATTAATAAGAATACTGCCATAAATATAAATCAGTAAAAAATTCATTTTAATATACTATAAAAATAATATACATAATAAAATAAAATTACAAAAGAGAATAAATTTAAAAAACATAATAAAAGAAAAAACAATGGATGACAACCACAAAACCAAATTTAAAGATATTGGTAACCATATTGTAATGTCATCGCCTAACTTGACAATTGCCAACAACAACACTTGGTACGTAGTGAACCGATATTAAATTAGAACATTAATTTCAATACTCAAAAATGACAAGCTGTCTCCTTTCACTCCAATCTGAAATGTAAAAAAAAAAAATCTTTTAAGAATACTTTCTACTACCTATCTTGTTTTTCTGCCTTTGTAATTCCATGGAAGAAGCTTGATATTAATAGTGAAAAGTATAATTGAATATGAATAAATATTATGATAATTTTCTGAGATACAAGTCTTTCACTTTTTTTCCACTGAAACAATCAAGGGCCAGCTTTACGAATTAATTTTTAACGTCCCATTATCTAAAAAAAAGAAACTTTTTTCATCTATGCTTTAATCTGTTAAAAAAGATATTTATGTCAATAAATATATTTTTCCAACTAATGCAGTAGAAATAAAAACACAGAAATCTTGGTCTACCTGAAAAAATGCAATATCTATAAAACAATTACTTGTTTTATATCATTATGGTGCATCCTGTATGCAAATTCTTATAAAGTATTTGCTGTAATAAAATACAGGGAACACCCGTATGATCACAGGACTCGGAAAGGGGAAAACGTAATCTCACATACCATACCGTGTTCCCTGAAGTGATCACATGTATATAATCATGGTCCTGAGCAGATAAATAAAAGTGTAAAATATACGTAATAGGGTTAAATATCAAGAATCTGATGTATATCTCATTCATTTTCATTCAAATAAACAAAACACTCAAATACACTGGTCACATTAAAGGTGTGTTATAAACGAGAAGATCAATATGTTGTAAAATAAAACTTACTTTGACTGGGTTTGTGTGTTTTTTATATATATAATAATAATAATATATATAATATCAGATTAATATGATTTTTTTAGAAATATCCCAATAGTTTTCAATCAAAGCAAAGTATTATGTTCATGAAAGTATAGCCTTTCTGCAGTGGCGTAACGTACATCCCCCCTTTTGCAAAGTGCCCTGGGTCCTAGGGGGCCCAAAACCTGACAGTCGCCGAGTACCTACCTTTTGTAAATCCAACTCGGGGGCCCGAATGTCCTCCGTTACACCATTACCTTTCTGCACTATAAGATAAAAGGGTACTTACATAATACGGCAGATTTCTTGCGTGTTTCTGTTCATGTACAACATACCTGCATACAGAAGCTTTTGTATCAAAGCTGGATTAATTTTTGGTACTTACAAATTATCGCAACTGTTTTGGAGAGATTGTATGAAATGAAGCACATGGTCGTGTCAATTGAGCATGAACAAGGTTGTTGAGCATGAGCAACAACCAGGTTTGCCAACTATTTTGAATGTTTGCATTGTTGCAATAATATGCAAGTATCTAAATTTTCTCTTCCTTTAAGCCGTTCAGAACCAGTTGATTTTCGCTGTTAAGCCTAGCTCCATTAATAACATTAGTCTTTTTTAAATAATCTGCCAATATAAAGTAAACATTTATCACATTGCGAAATTGGCTGCCAATCATATAGAGAGTGTAATTAATAATTTTACCAGCATATTAAACTTACATTAAAAACAAGTCACGTACTTTTCGATTTATATATACAAACAAGAGAAAATCAAAAATAACAACAAATCTATACTCATTTTAATACCCATGTGTTCCTCCGCGTGTAGCGTGGTAGATACGAAATATAGCTCGGTAAATTTAAGAGAACTAAGTAAATCCTGAATATACTTTTAATTTGTTTGAAAGTGTTTTTAGGGGGTTTTAAGTACATGTACTGTATCAAATTCAAGAAACACACTCATTTCAAAATGAGTATGTCTACGTGTTCATTTTTGATGATGTCTTTTTTTTCCGTGTATCTGCTTCTTGATTTTGTTCCATTATCCTCATCGAACCAAACAGTTTCCCTTTATACATGCCCAATGTTTACAGCCTTGTCTACTGTGACAAGTACCTCTGTACCTGAACCTACTACCTCCACATCCAATAGCTTACCCTCTAGAACAGTTATTTCATGCGGGCCGCAACATCAGGATAAATGGGGGAGGGAGGAAAGCTTTAAGATAAATAAAACATTGGAAGTTTAAAATGTGGAAAATTCATCATAATATTATAATTCCTGTTTTGCTTTTTTTAATTAATATTTTTTTTTTATTTTTAGCATAACACTAAATTAGAAGAATTTAAGAAACACTCCTTCACAATTTATGCATCAGTAAATGGTTTCATATGATTACCAATAATGTAACAAACTTCATGGGATGTCTTTGTGATATCACCATTGACAAAACACTTGGTTGCTGTTGCAAGGATTATTCAAGAAAAAACCTATTTATCCCCTCTCGAAAGATATCTTCGAGAAAAAGTGTCATTGAATGATTCCTGTTTACTTATAATTTTAAATAATCACTTTTGTGACAGATAAAACATGTTTGTTCTTCACAACAAAATAGTCCACTTCCCAATCGTCTTGAAACGATCCTATTATTTGAATACTTTTCGCTCGTAAGATATGAAAGATAATTAAAAATTAGTTCGACCCACTATCCATTCCACTGTTATCACTAAACGTAACTGTTCCAAACAGAAAAAGAATATCAATTCCTACCCGTAAGATACCGACACCCAAAAGCATAATGGATGTATTTTATTTCTTGACAAAGAATTTTCCACCAACAATGTTCATAAATCAATGAATTTCCCTTCAAAAGTCTCGGCGGGCCGCAGGTGGAGTATCGCTGATTACATCTATTCCAGGCTTCATGCAGGCCAGAACATGTGTAAATGCATTTCATATATTGCGTGTATTTTAAAAAATGTTTTATTATTAATATTTTTTTAACAAATGTGTGTCACAGTATAACTAAAATTGGCTCATGCACCATAAAACACCACATTCATTCACTCACTCACTACCTGCTATCACTCCTCTGAATTTGTCAGAAGCAACCAGTATATTGAAAGAAACATAATGTGCATGTAAATTATAGCTTTACAATTTGAGCAATGAGCAGAAACAGTTTGTAATGGCCTCCCGCCTGGTATAAAGCCATCTATTCGACCTAAATCTGTAGGAGGTAAAGATGGATAACCCAAGCTAGGCAGGAGAAATTCAATTTATTATCACCAAATATACTAATGAAAGACAATCCAACTATAGAGAGAAAATCTAGAGTGATTCAGCGTAGCTCAAAGTCTTAAGGAAAGTCTTATGTGAATAAGCGCATGCAATCCTCTAATCGTTTAACTTTACTCAAAGTTATCCTAAGAATCCTAACTTCCGTAATTTATTTCAATAACTAAAGCCCGTCCTGTAATCACGCGTCTAAATTCCGATCCTTACCATAACAGCACTGCGTTCAGCAACTCAACTTCCTTTTCTCCTTCTCTCGATTACTAAACTTCCACTATATATATATATATACTATTTAATCTGCATATCAAGGTTTCTTCTTGAGAAGGATAATTGAAATAACTCAAATGATGGCCCCAAAGATTCCCCAAGAGAATTAATAGAAAATTAAGCAAAGCCCCGTCATAAATTGTGTAATTTGTACTATGGGGGTTGGTTCGCCGTTAGGTGGACGGGAGTACTCTATCCTAGTACCTTTAAAAAAACTTTCAACTATCTAGTACTATGCCAGTAAAAATGCTTTGTGCCTTCAGATAAAATAATTACCTCTCTCAATCAGTTGATTGAATAGTGTAAGGTCATTTCTTAAAGAAAGAAAGAAAATCAACCATCTTCAATCTTGAATTTTTTTTGGAAAACAACAAAACTGAAAAGTTTTAACTTTTCCCCTTTCTTTTTCGTTCAACTTGGCAAAAAATTCTTATTGCGAAAAAAAAATAAAATTTTTAAAGTATAAACACACAATTCCTATGAGAAGAAAAGTACCGAGTATTAGCGTGTTATGAGGAACTTAAAATTTTTCGAACGCATTTTGCAAGATAAAATTTATCTCATTGCTTACCAGAATTTGTTTTCCAAGACGAGACACCACGATAGGTGGAGTTTTCTAGACAGGGCATGTCACTGAATGCCTTCAGTAAATCGGTGAATATTATCCGTGTTTATTGAGAGAAATGGCTTTAAATTACATATATACGAAAAAAATGTTTACAAGCCAAAAGTAAAAAAAAATATATATAAATATTTTGTGAGGCGCATTTTTTGGTCGATTTTCACACATCCTTAAATGATAATTACCATATATATCTAGCGTGAATGTTAAAAATCATTAAAAATAGGAAAGAAAGGTGTAAACTAATTGTACATATGGGTAAAAAATTAAAAACGAAAGAAGAGAAAATAACACATTTGTGAGCAAATTGTAGGTTGTGAATGCAAAAATACCATGCCACCTACTATGCCAGTTATGAGGTGTATCTGTAAGTTAGGAATTGTGAAAGATTTGTTATTAATAACGAACTGGAGAATATGGGCCACTCCCTAACATAGTATTTTTCCACTTAGGAATTCCAGTGTAGACCGAATTGTCATGAGGCAAATAGCACCAAAGTAGTAAGAGTGAAATTAAATAACAAAGAAGGTAAAAAGAGGTAGAAAATGAGCTAACCGCTTGTTTGTTAAAAATCTTTAGTTCAACCACTAAACTGTTTTTTACTGTACGTACGTACTATTGCAATCACGCCAACTTTGAAGATAACTCACCAACTTGGCCCCCGATTGACCCAATTTCACATGAGTCATTAACACTGAATTCGTAACCCTATGCATCGTTTCTTACTTCTCCGCTTGTCCGGGCTGCGGTAGCCCAGTGGTCAAGGAAACGGATCACGGCAGGCATGTCATGTGTTCGAGCCCAGTACCACAAAACACCCGTCGTGTAGGGCAGAGATGCACGTTAAATCTGTCGAGAGCTCAAACGTGCTTCCGTCGGTGTGGTGTGGTAGTTAGGAGAGGGGGTACCAGCTCAGGTGTCATCCACGTCAATTGACCATGGTTCAAAATGACGTGGTCCGTCGCCAAAAGTCCTCGTGTAGCTGAACAGTGCGATGTTAATATTCACTGACTCTCTGCTTGCTCCCTGTCTAAGCCTAACTTTGTGTAGATAATATTAATTAATAGTAAAATGAAATAGAAAATTTAGTTTTTTCTTTTATTAACTATCATTTATTTATAATTAATCATTATTTTTCACTCAGTGCTCTTCTGCTATGTGCTCTACATGTATCCCCATCATCGTTTTCCGTTTTTAAGGCTGTTTTCGCCATATGCGTGAACTTAACGCGGAGCACATTTTCGGACAGAAAAATAGTGCCTCACAACTTTTATAAAAATTTGCGACATTGTAACTCATGCATTTGTTTATAATATAGTTTTTTTTAAAAAAATTTCAAAATATTTCGTACATAATCCGTTTTTCCTTTTAACACGTAAAGGGAGAGCTCATTTAGCATTAGGGTATAGGAGAAAAATTGGGAAACGCATTTTATAAAAGAAAAATGTATCAACTCGGATAAAGTATGTAATTCTCTACTGGATAGTGAAGCCAAAATATAGTATTAATGGTTGAGTACTTTTTTACCTGAAAAAATATTTCCAATTTAACTCCCATTCTTTAACATTAGCCGAAGACAGCCTTAAAATTCGTGCGGGTTTTTTGTTCAATATCGCCTAAGGAGGTACGATAGTACGTAGGTACCTTTTCCCCCTCCCTGATTTTTAGAAAAGATTGAAATATATATACATCGATGATTACCTTTTAAATCGATTGATGGATGGAAAACGACTTTAAAGTAAACATTTTCAAAAATTCATCAAAGAAAGCTAAGCAGGTTTCACGCGCATAATAAAATCAGTCTTAAACGTTGTTGAGTTGTATAATGTACTTTTTTAGCTGTTCATCTCAGTATTAATTTTAGCGTAGAAAAACATTTATCTTCTAATTAAAATCTTGTTTTTTAATTCAAAGGGTTGTGCGAATCAATTCATTCCAACCAACATGCCGAGAACGATATATATATTTTTTCAATATTATTTGTTCCACGGTTTATGTATACTGTAGACCAGTGTGTTTCTCAAACTTTCAATATTTGCGACTCCATATTGAATCATAATTTTTATCGCCCCCACCATGCAATAACAATGCATCAAATTCAGTAATACTATACGTTGACGCGAAAGCTACAATACGACGTATACCCTTTTAGTCCCACCAGCTTATATAAACGCCTCGCTCAGTCAAAACATTGATTGCCACTGACGTACACATACGTCTTTCCGAAGTACGATCTTTTCTCTGCTCTGCTATTCATAAAATTATTTCGAAGGTTTGGAATGCAATAAAAGGCCTTTCACAGAGGTTTCAAGGGATTCACTTATTTCAGAGGAGAGTTTTATTTATCCCCCCCCGATACATCACTGGCACGCGCCTAAGTTTAAAACGGTGGTATTGAAAACGAAGCGCGTAACTTTTAATCGGCAGTTAAGGAAATAATTATAAATCAAACAAATTATCAGCACAAAATGTTAATTTCGTATATAATTTTAAATATGAAAGGCGGTGGGGGCACTGGTAATTATTAAATGTGTTCTTAGTATTGTTCTATTAATTACAAAAGTCACATCGTGTAGTTCTCATACAATATTAAGTGCGCTATATCAGTGTAAATCTGTGTATTTTATTGTTTATTATGTCAAAATGTATTTTGTTTGTTCATTTTTAGTAAATTAATAATTTTTTAAGCAATCTTTTGTTATCGTCTTTTCAATATGCTCGCGACCCTCTCATAAAGTTATCACGTCCCCCTAGCGGGGTGCGCCTTACAGTTTGAGAAACGCTGCTGTAGACATAAAAATTTAATTATTTATGTATAATTATTATACATTATGGGGAAAAAGTGTATTTTATTTTCTTTATTGTATGCACCACATCAGTAAAGAATATATATTTTTTAATTCTAAAGATGTGTGAAATTAACAATCTACCTTATATATATATATATATATATATTTCAGGTACATAGTATGACAAATTACAGGTGAAGGTTGGCGCCGCAAAACTTGTTTAAACCTGCAATCCTGGTTCCTAAGGCCAGGAATTTGTCTTTATACTGTGTGCCTACTTCCTACTTTTAGTTATCTTAGGTTTATAACTATATGATTATTTTTATATTTTTGTTTATATGTATATGTATATGTGTGTATAAATTTATATATATGTGTATGTATATGTATATGATTATATATTAAAAAATCTTATATTGGATTATATTTACTTTTATATGCTTGGCTGCATTGCGCCTATATATAGAAGAAATTTATAAATTACTGCTGTTTTTTCATATTGTAAGCAATTACGCTTATAGCCTTATTATGATTTCTTAACAGATTCTAATTTTGGCTATTGTATATACTCTTTTTCTTTTCTATTTATCAATGTTTTTTAACTCTTTGATTTCATATTCAAGAATGGTTTTACTTCTCTTTATTATTATTGTAATAATTAAATTTTACGTATAGAACTCTTTCCTTTTCTCTTGGTACATAGTATGACAAATTACAGGTGAAGGTTGGCGCCGCAAAACTTGTTTAAACCTGCAATCCTGGTTCCTAAGGCCAGGAATTTGTCTTTATACTGTGTGCCTACTTCCTACTTTTAGTTATCTTAGGTTTATAACTATATGATTATTTTTATATTTTTGTTTATATGTATATGTATATGTGTGTATAAATTTATATATATGTGTATGTATATGTATATGATTATATATTAAAAAATTCTTATATTGGATTATATTTACTTTTATATGCTTGGCTGCATTGCGCCTATATATAGAAGAAATTTATAAATTACTGCTGTTTTTTCATATTGTAAGCAATTACGCTTATAGCCTTATTATGATTTCTTAACAGATTCTAATTTTGGCTATTGTATATACTCTTTTTCTTTTCTATTTATCAATGTTTTTTAACTCTTTGATTTCATATTCAAGAATGGTTTTACTTCTCTTTATTATTATTGTAATAATTAAATTTTACGTATAGAACTCTTTCCTTTTCTCTTGGTACATAGTATGACAAATTACAGGTGAAGGTTGGCGCCGCAAAACTTGTTTAAACCTGCAATCCTGGTTCCTAAGGCCAGGAATTTGTCTTTATACTGTGTGCCTACTTCCTACTTTTAGTTATCTTAGGTTTATAACTATATGATTATTTTTATATTTTTGTTTATATGTATATGTATATGTGTGTATAAATTTATATATATGTGTATGTATATGTATATGATTATATATTAAAAAATTCTTATATTGGATTATATATATATATATATATATATATATATATATATATATACTAGCCGTTACCCACCCGCTTCACTGGGTATTTCACGATGTTGTTTATATGTATACTGTTTACATATATATTAATTATTGATATCTAGCATTAAGAATTCGATTGTATTGAAAAATATATTTATAGCTGTTACACTCTCGCCCCTTGTTATAAAAAGAACATAAATTATAATATCTAATTTCTATTTACATCTGAAATAAAAGAAGAAAGATTTTTTTCGCTCACTTAACCTAATAATCAAGTGCATTTCTCCCAAAGCAACTTTCAGTGGATCTCTACTCCATAAAATAAACATGCGTGCTAAATTTCAAGTGTAAATCTAACAGAGCAAAAACGGAACTTTTATCATCAATACCTCGTTGAGAGCACTCTTAGCAGATTCCAATTCAACAAAAGAAGCATGCAAACCAAATTTTATTATTGTAGTCTTAGCAGTTCGAAAACGGGAATTTTGTCTATCAATACGCTCCAATAACTCTCCCCGCTTCCCCATGGAGTTCATTTCCGTAAAATCCATTCTTAGTGGAACTCTATTCCACTAAGAATGGATTTTACGGAAATAGAAGGAGAAATTCTATTCAACTAATGAAAAGTGCTCAACAAATTTCAAGTAAATGAGTTAAATTCAAAAACAGGAATTTTTCCATAACAATCCCTCGCAACCCCACTCCTTTGGGGGTCCGTTTTCGTAAAAATCTTTGTAAAAGGAAATTTATCCCATGTACGGAACATACCTTCTAATTTTCAAGCAGGTGTTTCTATTAGTTGAAAAGCGGAAATATTTATCTATTACACCCCTTAATCCCCTCAGTGACCCTTGGGGATCAAATTTCCCCCAAACTATTTTGTAGCGGATCTCTACACCATGAAAGGAATTCGCTTACCAAATTTTAAGACTGTACGTCTAATAGTTTAAAAATGGACATAATTAACCATAATAATCAATTAATCCGCCCCTTAAGCCCCCTTAAGCCACTTAGGAAACGATATTCACAAAACCCATCTTACGGCATATCTCTACTCAGTAAATGGAATCTGCTTACTCAATTTCGAGATTTTACGTCTAGTAGTTTAAAAAAGGAGTTAATTGCCTATAACGCCACCTAATATTCTACAACGTTACTTGGGAGTCTATTTTGACAAAACCCATTTTGCAGCATTTGTACTCTATTACAGGAATCCGCTTACCAAATTTCAAGACTGTACGTCTAATAGCTTAAAAATGGAAATAATTATCTATAACGCCACTTAAGCCCCCGGAACGCCACTTAGGAAACGATTTTCACAAAACCCATCTTATAGCTGATCTGTACTTATTGAATGGAATCAGCTTACTAAATTTCGAGATATTACGTCTAACAGTTTAAAAAAGGAGTTAATTGCCTATATAACGCCACTTAATTCTCTACAACACCACTTGGGGTCGATTTTCACAAAACCCATTTTGCAGCGGATCTGTACTCTATTACAGGAATCCGCTTACCAAATTTCAAGACAGTACGTCTAATAGTTTAAAAATGGAAATAATTATGTATAACGCCCCTTAAGCCCCCACAACGCCACTTAGGAAACGATTTTCACAAAACACATCTTATAGCGGATCTCTACTCAATGAATGGAATCAGCTTACTAAATTTTGAGATTTTACGTCTAATAGTTTAAAAAAGAAATTAATTGCCTATAACGCCATATAATTCTCTACAACGCCACTTGGGAGTCGATTTTCACAAAACCCATTCTGTAGTGGATCTGTACTGTATGAATGGAATCCGCTTACCAAATTTCAAGACTGTATATCTAATAGGTTAAAAATGGAAATAATTATGTATAACGCCCCTTGGATGTCGATTTTCGTAAAAATCATTATGTAGGGAATCTCTACTTTATGAAAGAAATCTGTGTACCAAGTTTCACGACTGTACATCCAATAGTTTAGTAATGGAAATAATTATCTATAACGCCCCTTAAATCCCCGTAACGCCTCTTGGGGTTCGAACTTTGCAAAATCCGTTCTTAGCTGACGTCTATTCAATGAAGGGAACCTACCTACCAAATTTCAAGTCTGTAGGTTTAATAGTTCCGGAGATATCGTGATTAGTCAGTCATTCAGTGAGTGAGTGAGTGAGTCGCTTTTCTCCTTTATATATATATATATATATATATATATATATATATATATATATATATATATATATATATATATATATATATATATATATATATATATATATATATAATTTATATATTTCTGTTTATGAGAGTTTTTTTTTCTTAAATCATTGATATTATTAAAAGAACCCCTTTTCATAAAATCTTCCTTTGTTCAACTTTTCTCATAATGCAGCTAAGTTTTCGAATTCATTGAAACGTTCTGAAGCAGAGAAGAATAAATTATCCGCAATAGGAGAGTTTTGAGTCGGAGTGTTTTAATTAACTCCAGGTCGTTAGGGAATGTTTCACCACCTCTTAATAACGTGATTGGATTTATACTGGTTTTTTCCCTATATTCGGGGAATTTAAATTAAACTCTGATGAAAATCCGTAGTGAAACATCATTTAACATTATCCAGAATTTCTCAAGGAAATTAAATTGCTAATTAACCATTAGCTGTAATTTATTGGTTTTTTTAAATGTATTTAAATATATTTTATGAATAATATAATGATGTTTACTTGTAGATTTTGAATAAAGTTAAACCTTTTTTGTACGATCTCAAACAGATCGATAATTCTGTTAGAATTTTAATTACGAGGCGTGTCGGGAATCTAAATACCGTTTCGTTCTTCTAAAACTGCAGTGGTAGTATTGCAATTCATTCCTGGTGCACACGTATCTCCGGTTGAATGTTAGTGCATCGAATTCATAAAAGTGGAAATGTGTTTTTTATAAGTGCTAGTGAGCGTTCAAAATGTAGATGGCGGCCGATCCCGCCGACTGTGAAGTGCATTCTGTATTGTGTAGTCTATTTTTTTAACGTAAAGAATATTTGCCCTGTTAAAATTCATCGTCAACTTATAGAGATTTATGGGGAAGATGTAATGTGTGATGAAATAGTGAGAAAATGGTTTCGACACTTCAACAATGAGCGCGCTAATGTTTGTGACGAAACATTTAGTGGATGGCCTTCCATTGTCAGTGATGATTTACTTGAAAAAATGAATAAGAAAATTCGGGGAAACAGATGGTTTTCAATACTTTTACTTTGTAATGAGTTCCCACCATCTTCAAAAACTGTTCACTTGCATCTTCTTCAGACTGACACCGACTGACTTTCTATAAAGAGGGTACAGACGGTTTCCCGACACGAAAGATGCTGAGCAATGATGGTAGCTGTGCAGAAAAATAGCTTCCCACAGGCTCTTACATGTAAAATTAAATTTAGTTGTGAAAAAGATATTTTATGATAGTTTTTCCGAAGTGGTACTTAGTTTCCGGTCCCGCTTCGTGTATTAGTTGAGACCAAAGAAAAGTACCCATCTTATAAAACTGTGAATGTATTCGTGAATCTAGAGTACTAAGTTACTCGCACTTAAGATGTTCCAAAATGATACAGCATGTATGTACAAATTGATGTGAAATTTGAACCATTTGTAGACTTCAGTCATACATACAAATAGGTATTATTACTATGCCCTTACAAATGATATGTGATTGAAGCTCTTCCTATACAAACGATATATGAAGTAAAACCAGAAAGCTTTTTAAAATACTTAATTTACGTTTTGCAGTGTACTGATTATGCATGTTCAAATCATTTTAATTGACCGCCAATGCTCAATACATAATTCATTACACTACTACAAAGAGAGCTGCGGTAGCCCATTGTTCAAGGTATCGTATTATGGTAGGCATGGCATGAGTTCGAGCCCAGTACCACTAAAGATCCACCGTCTAAGGCAGCGATGCACGTTAAATTAGTCGAGAGCTGAAATGTCTTTCCGTTGGTGTGGTAGTTAGGAGAGAGGGTGCCAGCTCAGGTGTCGTCCACGTCATTATTTGATCATGGTTCAAAATGACGTCGCCAAAAGCCCTCGTGTAGCTGAACACAGTGCAACGTTAATATTCACTCACTCACTACACTATTCCAAAATGGTGTTTTGCGCTGAAACCTCTTTAACGTCACTCCTTAGCCATCTATGGCCTACCCCTGTTTTCTTCCCAGACACCCCTGGCAAAAACACTCACCATAAGGGCTCTCCTTCGAAGCAGGTGATGGATATGTCAGCTGTTGCCTATTCTTTTTTGTTCCATCTAGCACGTGGCCATGCTAAACAGGATGGTTCACTGTTTGTGAGGGAAACGTGCCTCGGAAAAACGTGTTGATTTAGGGCCTCCCATAGGATTTTCGAAATGTGGTGATAAGATGGAGTAGGCCATATGGAACTTTGACTCAAAAGAGCAAATGATGCTTTACAAAACGTCTAGGAGTACTATGGGCAATTCCATGTACTTTCCAATCAGAAATTGACAGGGCGTGAGATAAGGTTGGATCTTAACACGACCATTTCACCATAAAAATTGGGTGCGAAATTTTTCGCGATTAAGTTTACAATTTGGCAAACTTGCAAAATAAAATGAAATAGTAACCCTACTTTTAAACGGGTTTTTAAAAAAATTCCATGGTTTAAACAGTGATCCTTTATTCCAACAGTCGTCTTCAACGGTTGGTAAAAGGTGGCCGTGGTAGCCTAGTGGGCAAGGTAATGGACTCGGGGCCTGCGTGTCATTGAAGATCAGCCGTGCCGAGAAGATTGATGCCCAAATGAGCTATCGTTGATGCATTGTAGAATTTAAAAGAGGGGAATGCCAGCCGAGGTATCGTCCTCGTCACTTGACCATGGTCCAAAATGACGAGATCCGTTGCTGAAAGCCCTTTAATAGCTAAATAGTGTGACGTTAATATTCTCATTCACTTAAAAAATAAAATTTTTAAAAAATATTCGTTACATATACTTACAGGTAAATACTCCCAACTTTTTTTTATACAGTAGATATGTTCTTTAGAAAACTATGCCAATAAACTAGAACTTGAAAATGTCATGTAAGCTGAAAAAACTCTAAAAACCGTGCCAAAAACGTAATGATTAAAACCATATTAGATATTTATAAGACGAAAACAACTCATTTTTATTATTAAAAAAATAAACAAAACGTGTGCAGTGAAATTTCAATCAATAAGTACATTTTACAACATATAAAATTTCAGATTGAAACTACAGATTAGGAGAATGAAATCACTAACTAACAACCATTCATCACTATCTGATGACAAGCGTAAACGTTTATTACGAACTGGATCAAAAATGCTATCGTTAGTAAATGCGACAGATATGTCTAGCACACAACTTTTGGTTTTTAATTCAAATGAAAAATTTCGCTCGTTATTTACAGCATCGTTTTTTTAGTACAAAGTCAGTTATGATGATCTGATTTTTGGTTTCTCAAGTTGCTTTTTTAATTTTTGATATCATGCTATACTATACTTATGATTATTTGGAAATTATTCACGTTCTATGCAGGATCATGAGTATGAAAATGCTGTTCCCTACCTGTAGAAATTTAAGCCCTTGCAAATTAAATCAGCTATTAAAAGTTAAATTTCCCCTTCGTCTTTGCCAGTATTTACTGCTTTATTATCATAAACTGTCAAAAATGTGCTTAAATCGTCCTCAGTCTAAAGCCACAATTCGCGCTAGAATAAAAAGTTCGTGGAAAAAAGTTGCTTAAATTTATACACCGTCTTATTTAAAAATTGTCCAAAAAAAAAGACCTTGTAAAAAAATAGGTGTGTTATATTTCTTCGAAGAAAAAAAAATCCGAAAACATCTACAAACTCACTGAGACCCTTCTTGATTTCTAGTGAATTAAAAAGAATTATACATTTTAACACCTTGTTTAGAAATATTTTCTTGCAATAACATAAAACATTAGCCTCTTCTTACATTAGATAAGATGACAAAAATTATTTTACAAAGACAAATACTTTCCCGACGCACTCCTAAAAAATGAATATTAAAAAATATTCGGCTGCATCAAGAGCCATTATCTTTCACTGTTTGAGTAGGGTTTATGACTCGCATAAATTAATCGTTTGAGGAGAAGACGACGGCAGAAGAAAAATTTGTAATTCGTTTTGACATATTTTTAACCTGAAAGAAAACCAGCATTGAAAGATTCCATATTTACCATGCAGTCGACAATGAAATTTAGAGAAGTAAGCATTCGAAAAGGAAACAAGGCATTCATTAATACAAATCGTGTGTTAAGGGAGGATAAATAATTAGCCGGTATGAAATAAATTTTTAGAGGTGGCACCTTATGCTTCCCGGATTTTTTATAAGTACAGAAATTACTTTGTTTATAATAGTATGATGAAAATACAGCGTTTACTTGTTGTTACAATTGTTTAATTATATCTTAGTGTAAATAATTTAAATCTGCTTGTTTAATAAGTTAATATTAGGTTTAGTTGCATTTATTTTTTCATAAAAATTGTATTATTCGTAAGAAACTCCTTTCGTCGCATTATAACAGTGTTTCAATAGAAACTTGGCGAAATATTGGGGATACAGCCAATTTGGCATAATTTTGGCAACTGTTTGTTGACCATGTTGGGTTCATGATGGAGATAATTTTTGGTGATTTTTTAACCCCATGGATGGTTCTTGAAATTACTGGAGAAGCGTATGTTGGTCATGACTTATGATGCAAATGGATTTATCAACAAAGCTCTTCAAAATAGCCCCTCAAACTATAAATAGTGGTCGCTTGCTGAAACTGAGTTTGTACTACTTTAGCTGTGTGTTGAAGTATTCTCTTCAGAGTGTTTGCCTACGACAAAAGGGTTGTTTGCAAGTAACATTAATTTTAATTAATGCACCTGTAATTTTAAACACTGATAATTATATCTGAATGCTGTAGAAGGTGTGGTTGTGCAAATTGTACTGTTGTATCCTGTAGTTAAAGGACTGTTGAGAGCAGTGAATTGCATCGCTCTTGAAAAATCGTCTGATGGCTAAGCATGAAGTTTACGATATACTATACACTAGGGGTGGCCAACCTTTAGGGACCAACGTTTTCTAAACAAGTGTTTAATGAGGCATAGACGTGCCATCAAATAATTTTGACGGAATTATTTGGAAAATATAATAAAACTAAATACTAACAACACAAAACTATTTTCTATGAAAAAATACCTGTTGCACTGTATAGTTATAAATGTTTTAGATATATGTGTAATTCAAATTAAAATAACATTAGTGTGACTTCTGTTGTTGAAGATTGTGTGGATAATGTGTGCAAGATGTTACTTTTTGTAGAATGCATGCTGAATTGGAGTCATCGGCCAAACGGTTTCTAAGTAATTAATAATTTTTGCTGTAGTTCACTGTTTTTGATAAGGTGGTTTGTGATTTGATTCAAAATTCCGTATTACAGTCGATATTCTACACACCACTATTCCAGAACATAAAGCACACACCGCTTTGTGTCGCCTTTGCAAATCATGCCATGGTTCTCGGTCCACCAAATTGGAAATTCTCTTGTTACACTTACTATATTGCACTTTTTGTTCTTTTGCTGAACTAGCCATGTTAATTAACAGTTAAAAATCGCAAATGTAACACAGATAAACTTTTAAATACAGTTGTGTCAATGAAATTGACGATGCTATGCGTAGACAAACTTCAAACTTTACATCATAAGCAATTGTAGTCTACGATGTAACTAAGGCAAGACAATAACAAACGAGTGTGCCCCGCCCCACGTGTGATATTCGTAATTCTTCATACAAAACTTTGAAATTTTGAAATAAAATGCAAACCATTTTGATAACTGGCGGGCCAAAAATATTGTGTCGCGTGCCATCAATGGCACGCGTGCCACAGGTTCACCATCCCTGCTATACACCCTACTATACTATATTTTGACGTCTACCATTGTTTCGAAACGAAAAGACGTCACCAAATTCTATCATCGTTATTACTATTATGTTTAAACATGATGGGAAACGGTTTTTTCCACTATTTGCTAAGTATTGCAGCATTTGGTGACGCATTTCGATTTGACGAAATCAATCGACGGCATAAATACGCACGTCCCGAAAGTGCATGTCTTTTTAAAAATTCAATTTTTTCTCGTTATAGATATTCCTCGTCTTATAAGCATTATTAGATATCTTGTATGCAGATGTTTGTGGCTAGTGCCGATATAAAAGCTGAGGCGCACCAACGACAGATTTAACGTATATGGACCTCTACAACATGGTAACATCTTCAGTGGCACCTACACTATAACCCGCGTTTTTCTGTAGAAAAGCAGATTTCTAATATGCTAACCTGAAATAGTTATTTGGAACAAACTACTTAGACTAGTGGCTCTTAAATATTTGATTGACGCGAGCCTCCTTCCTTTATCAGCCACAGACCCCCAAGATCACCTTTATTACTCCCAATATATTTCTGTGTGATTTAAAGGATCCTTAGTAATTCTCAGGCTGCATCTGTGACTTAAGCAATTTTTTTTATCCTGAAACAAAACAGTAAACATCTAATTAAAAATATTACAAAATACTAGTTTAATACTATTTAAGTATTTTTATCGGAAGTTATTTCAAATTTTTTGCAAGTTTTTTTTCAGAATCTGAAAGAGAAGGGCATCTTAACATTAAATGAGACTTGCGCGGATCCCTTCGAAAGGCTTAGCGGACCACAGCTTAAGAACCACTAACTTAGACCATTCAGTAACTTATTCTTCAAAAGGTTTCAATTACTTATCGAATACTTTTAAAAAAGGTTTCTGTTGAACAATGTTAACTCAGTTAATATTTAAATTAATTACTTAACAACTTAATTTCGTCGGCTGGTTGGCGTGGCCTTCTACACTCAAAGTTGCGGGTTCGACCCCGGCTCAAGTCGGGGGATTTTCATGGTGCCAAAAATAGTCAGAGGCCATGTCATATGATTATACGGCATGTAAAATATCCCTAGCGTGTCTGTTTGGCTTGGATGCTCTCGGCAAAATTAAATCCTAGTACATTTTCGCATCGTCAGAGATTAGGTGCCTCCCTCTGGGGAGGAAATTGGGCATCAAAATTACTTGCGGCGATTGGTATCCTCCTATATGTTTCCACTCTAAAAAGAGATACCACCTTCCGGGGATGTTTGCAATGGTAAAACACCAATTTGCATTTCATTAGAAAATAACAAATACGCACCTTAATTTAGTTCACTTTAAACACATATTTGTGTCTGGCTGCAACGACATTTACAAAATTTGTTAAGAATATCTTATTTATTACCATTTTTTTTTTATTATTCGATCCATTTTATCAATTATCATACCATTAATGAAATTCCTAATTCTATTTTCTGAATAGAAATTTGGAACGCCTTTAATTTCAGAAACGTACGGCTTATCATAAAAGTTTACATGGGATTTCCTTTAACCATTCGAAAATCATTGGATCTCGATTACGTTGCAAAGTTTAACAGAGACAGCCACTGAATCTCCAATATTAGTACCATGAGAGGAGATTAACTGTGTTCACCCAATCCATTTAAAGATCTCATTTATATATAGTTTCTGTTCCCTAACGGAAATGAAGCCATTTTCTAAAGGATTTATGGGAAAGGACTTGATCAATGTCAGTGTTTCAATTATGGGTTAAGAGTCCGATCAAATTTAGCTAATTTGAAATATATATTGACAATCATTCAAAGGTATATTTGCTGTTTCAATTGAATTCCTAAATGATTGCCTTTTCGTTCCAGTAGATATAAAAATGGAGCAAAGTCAGCATGTATGTAGCTGATTTTGTTCAATTCCTACTGTTAGTTCACAATCACCCTATATATATCTTGTTCAAATTTTCAATCAATTACAAAATACATTTTAATGCTTTCAATTGCTGAAATTTTATGTACATGATTATTTTGAAAAACAAATCAGTAATTTAATTATAATAAATAAAATAAATCGATTAAAACTAATTATTAAAAGAATTACAAATACAACCCCGTTGGCATCATTTTTGGCGACTTGTGTCCAAACTATAAAAAAGGTTTTTCTTCTCATATTTTAAAGCACTCATTTAAGCTGAAATTTTCTATACACTATGGTTTTAAGTAACAATACGATAATTTAGTTATAATTACATAAAATTAATTGACTGAAACTAATTATGCAAAGAATTACAGATACAGAGCCACGTTGGTTTCTTTTTAGTGACTTAGGTCAAAACTGTAAAAGATTTCTTTTTCTCATTGAGTTGAACTGAAAATTTATTCACACGATTGTTCTGGATGGCAATACGATGTTTTACTGATAATTAATGAAAATTAATGGCCACTTAATGTTGTGATTCTGTCATATGTATGTGTTAATACATTCAGTGTTATATTAACGAGGCAGTATTAAGGTACACACGGGCTGTATCTGAACTGACACTCACTTCTACAACCATACCTACTGCAGTACGTTAGAGTCTCTAAATATTTAACGTGTATCGGCTCTTTCTCTGTGGTTGGTCTTCATTGACACTAGACTCGACCTCATGACATGAAAGTCACTAGTCCGTGACTTTGACCATTAAGCTACCACAGCCGCATTTTTTTCTGGAATATGTTATCACACACACACAAATTCATTACAAAAATTATTTTTCATTTTAATGGGCATTGGCTTTTACTATGGGCCTTGGCTTTTACTATGGGAATTATTTAAAACTTTAACAATGCCGATTAAAAGTTACTTGATTCCCTCCCCGGTGCCATTGTTTTTCAGTGCGCGTATGCGGTGTATTGGGGGAGGGGAAGAAAATGCACAAAAAAGCAAATTTTTGTCTGAAATAAATCAATCTTCTGAAACAATTTCAAGGACATTTTCTTGCATTCCAAACCGTTTGGAATAGTTTTATTGCTTGCAGCGCAATGAAAACAATATCATTTTGGAAAAACTTATATGTACGTCCAGGGCACTCAACAAATCATTAAGCAAGACGTATATATACGTCAGAATCAGTTAAGGAATCAAGAGTCAATAACTTTATTCGTGTTCTTCTGTTTAATAAGCTACATCTCATCATATTTTCTTTGCATTTTAATACTTAATAATTACTGTTAATATTGAATGAACCCATTTCGTGTTTGTTACAGAAAGCATGTTTTTTATTCCCTTCTCCCAAACGAAAGAGACCACGGTAGCCTAGTGGTCAAGGTCACGAATTTGTGGACGGCGTGCCATTAGTTCGACCCTAATGCCGCTGAAGACCTGCCGTTTAGAGGAGACGAAGGCATATTAAATCTGTCGAGGCTCATTGCCCTCCTGTTAGTGTGTGTGGAAATTAGGAGAGAGAGAGGTGCCAAATCAGGTGTCCTCCTCCTTACTTGACCATGGTTCAAAATGACGAGATGCATCGGGAATAGCCCTGGTGTTGCTTTATAGAGCGACGTTATTACAACTCACTCGTCCAAGTGTTTATTTTCGTTCTACTAATTGCTGCATTCAATAATACTTTGAGAAAGAAAAGTGGCCACTGTAGCCTAGTGGTCAAGGCATCGGATCGTGGCTAGAGTGGCGAGAGTTCGAGAGCCCAGCATCACTAAAGACTCATCGAGTAGGGGCGCGATACATGTTAAATCTGTTGAAAGCTCATACGTCCCCCTTTGGTGTAGTGTGGTAGTTAGGAGAGGGTAGTGCCAGCTCTGGTGTCACCCTCGTCACTTGACCATAGTTCAAAATGATGAGGTATGTCTCCATTTTAATGCCAGATTTTAATTATGTATATTTTACTTTATTTCTGCCTATTGGTGATTTATGTGAATGTATATTCGTTTTACTCGTTTGAAATACGTTAAATTGTAGCATTGTACATTTTCGAATGTCAAAAATTTACTTTTTGTAAGAAACTGCTATTACATCTGCTTGCACGGGCTCATTTCTTTTCTTTTTTATCATTTCATATATTTGTAGGGTTTTGTATTTTCTTTATCAACACGTAACCAACAAAAATGATGCCTTTTCATTTTTCTTGCACAAAGAGCTTCACAATAATCTTTTCCAAGAAAATAATTTCGAGCTTGTAAAAAGAAAAAGTGAAAATAAATAAAGATATCGCGTGCTTTAAAAATAATTTTTTCTGAGCAGTTGTCAGGGTAAACACTCATCTTATTGCATGTCAGCCCTGTACTCCAAATTATAGGACCAAGAAAAGAAGAAAATAAAAGTTCAGACAATATTTTTTAGAGAAAAGAGAAAATTACTCTCTAAGTGTTGGTTGAAGGGGGAGGGGGCAAGGATCAGAAATTACAAAATCTCTTGCCTTCAGTGGTTTAAGCGTAAATTAATCGTTTAAGGAGAAACAGTTAAAAAAAGTAGCTATCTTGATTCATTTTTTTAAAAATAAATTTCGTCAACTCCGATAGTAATTTTTCATAAACCTTTCTTTTTTGCTTGGTAAACTTTAAACGCTTATCCAGCTATAATTTTTGACGTGGAGAGAGCATCTTCTATTAAAAGAAATAGTCAAAAACCAAATAAGGCGAGATTATTAAATTTTTAAAATCAATTATGTTTTTTAAAGCTGGAATTTTCATACATTCTTAAATTCATCAATAGTTTTAAACTTTGACTGCCGATTAAAAGTTACGCGATTCGTCACGCAGTACAGCTATTTTTAACTCGCTTTTGTAAGTTTCACTTGTATGTAATGGAATCTTTGGACCGATTTTTATCCACTTTAAAAGGTCAGATTAATTCGAAATTTGACACATTTGTGAATAATTTATGACAATACAATAATTTCATAATTTTTTTCCAATGTTCTGGTTAGGATCTTTAAAAATAAGGATTTCGAGATTTTCGGCGACTAATTCCATACTCCATTTCCAAATTTGGCGACTAATTCCAGATATGGTGACTAAAAGACCCTACCCCTTATAAAGGTGCAACCCTAAAAAGGCTTATTAATAAAAAGTATATTGCTATTAATACAAATAAAACAAACAAGGAAAGGGTTCTTTATGTGAGGAAGGGGAGGGTGGGTGTGTTAGCATAATATATAAGTGTAGTTTTTCTGAAAATGGAAATAAAGAAAAGAAGACTTTTGCATGCGAAAAAAAAATATGGTCTAACTGTTATTTTTTTATTTTTATAAAGCAATACGTTTAGAAGTGATGATACGAATTAACATTATAGCAATACGTTTAAAATCTGATAAATTTATATTCTAACTGCTAAATATTTTTTTTTTATTTTGATAAAGCAATACGTTTAGAATTGATGATACGAAGGAACATTACAGCAATATGTTTAAAAGGTGATAATATGATTGACATTTAATATTTCTTTTTATATTCTTTTATTAGTTAGTTAAATTCAACAAAGAATAAATGATAGTTTTACAGACTAAAAAATATGCTTTTATTATAGATGGAACTAAAAAATGAAAAATAAATTATAGTTCGAAAAAAACTAAAAATCACGTTTTTTTTATCGTCAATTGAACTAAAGTATATAAAAAAATTCTTAATATAAGAATAAAATGATTAACGAGAAAATTAATGTCATTGGGGTAAAAGCGTTGGGGTGTGCATTGTACTATATTTTACACTCCCTATTTACTCCTAATATAGACCACCCTACTCTTTTACCCCAGTCACATTAATTTTCTCGTTAATCATTTTTTTCTTATGTTAAGAATTATTTTTTTACTGTTTAGTTCAATTCACACACTCACTATTAAAGCGTGTTTTATACCTTTTTTTAAACTATAATTTATTCATGTGCGATGTGTGGGGAGGGAAGAAAAGGCACAAATAAGCAAATTTTCCTTTGAAATAAGTAAGTCCTTCGCAAACTCTGTCACGGATTTTTTATTGCATTTCAAAGCCTTTAGAATAGTTTTACTGATAGCATCAGATTCGTTCTTCATTACTCCATCCATTTCTCACATTCACGGAGAACCTTGCTTTATCAATCGTTCCCCACACTTCTGAATCAAAAGGTAAAACAAATACCCTGTATTCAAACGACGATCCTGTGGATTAATTGGATACAAACCTGAATGTCTTCTGATTGATATCCGAAGATCCAGGCTGATTCCATGGGTCCCCAAATTAAAGTAGCATTAATCTCGGACTAATTGTCGAAGTAAGGCTCCTGTAGGCTTTCTTCGTGACAATCCTTTGTTTTCCTTAAGATTAACTTTTACGCGGAACATTCTGTTTTGGATTCATTCTTATTTGGTAGAGTTGTGATTAGAAAGCCAGTTTTCTTAATGATATCTGTTTGATGTTGGATTGAGAGGCTGTAAAAGACCAAGAACGTATCAACGACACGGGGCCCGAAGGTTTGCATCCGCAGTCCTACTAACAGGGCTCTAAAAACAGCTCCGAAAAAATTGCGACACAGGACGCCCATTAAACTAGACGCAGCAGTGTGTGACAAATCTATACGGAACTTTATCACTAACCTTCTGAGACGTCTTTTTTAGGGAAATTTAATTCCCTACCTATTTCCAATCAACTCCAAAAAGAGGACGGGGATTCCGTGTTATGCAGATTAGATAAAGTATTTAAGTCAAACGGAATAGTAAAGTGAGAGGCAGTAGGAGAGAGAGATTAAAGCAGGAAGTTATAATAGTGAAGTTAGAGATTTATTATTGAAGATTTCTAGGTGGATAAATTATTCTCAGGAAGAGCTGAGATTCAGTGTGGTAAATATTGATTTATAATTAAAGTCTCGTTAAAGTTTTATATTAGGAGTGAGATTAAAGTTAAATGTTTAGTAGGAACATTATTGAATATAATTCTGGGATCTCTTATTGCGGTAATCTCTGCGTGATCGATATTCTAATTGTTAATTAATTGTATCATTAAATATTTAAGTTACTATAAAGGAAAGTCCCTTTTAAACATCATAAAGCTATTTTGATTTATTTGTTATTAAAAGTCTTTGATTCTATTTGGGAAAGATAATCAAATAAAGAAAGTTATTTATAAAAATGGCTACTGGTTCTTTTTTGACTCAAAATTATTTTCGTTCTCAAAGTGAGATCCGAGGGGATCTTCACAAGTGTAAGAGAAGGAGTTTTTGCTAATTTTTAGAGTTTGTGACGGGGATTTATCTCGCCTTCTATTAATCCTCTTGAGGAATCTTTGGGACCAGAATGGCATTTCATTTCAACCTTCTCATGAAGAAAACGCGATATGCAGATTAGGAATGATTATATATATTGGAGCTTTTGCATTCGCAAAGAGGTCGGCTGGAGGCCGGAGAGTATTATAGAAGCCATATAGAAGTCGGTTAGAAGCCAGAAGGTTGCATAGTAGCTGGATCAAGTCGGATAATAAGATATATAGTGAAGATTAAAGGAAAAGAGAACAAGATATAAATCTTGATTGTTGATCGCCATGTGATAGTGGTAAGAGCTTGCTTATTTAAGTTTAATTATAGAGCGAAATCTAGCTAATAAGGAATAGGCTATAGATAAAGATTCGGAGGATAATTTATCAAAAGGATAATAATTAGGATTTAATGCGCTATTTGCTAAGATTTGTTAATTACGTCATATCACTCCTGGTTGTTTTCCTGTAAGCAAAGACTTGTGTTGCATAGCTTAATATATATTGAGATAATAATAAGCTAGATTTATATATATATATATATATATTCTGGAAGGTTCGAGTGGTCAATCTTTTATCCCCATAAATCTAGGTCGCGTGGATGAAAAGATGATACCCCAGGGGCGTGGGGTATCAGTAGTTATTTATTTGAATTAAAATTCTCTCTCTTTTCGGCATTCCTGAAAATTTCATTCGATCGCACTGTTAATGCAGCAACACAGTTCCGAAGAAAGACGAAACAAATGACCCCGGACAAGCAGAGACGTCTTAAGGCATCAATGAACTGGGCTCGGCCACACCAGGGGGGGGGGCACGTGTCTTTCTCAACTCAACCTTAATAAAATTATGATTCGAATAATTTCACCGGTCAAATATTATTTCCGGTTGTCTTCTCTGAAAATTTTGAATATCGGATGATACGTCATCTCATTTGTCATATGATGACCGTCGTCGATGTATAGGCCTGGGCCTATCACCATACACGATCATTACTCATCCAGTCAAAAAGCGAGAGTCGGTCCAGCTGGTTTGTACGCTTGAAAGTCATTTATTTGTGTTTCGGGTTATTATTTATGCGAGTTTTTCACTATGTGCTATGTGCTGTCTACTTTTAAATGCCATGTCTACTTTTAAAATGCACTTTTAAATGTCTGTCTACTTTTAAATGCCATGTCTACTTTTAAAATGCACTTTTAAATGCCTGTCTTCTTTTAAATGCCTACATGTGTGTAGGGGCGTAGGGCATCAAGAAGACCTACTTGTTGAAGAAGTTAATATTACTTCCTGCATCCTTTATTTTATAAAAACTGTAATATTCGCAAACACCACCGTCTCTTATATTACAATGATTCTTCAATGGAATCTTGGTGAGACATGATAGATACATTTAAGTTGGCATCCTTTTTAACGATCACATTTCGCGAATTGGCCATCATATAGATTTTTTCCGAAGTAACTTTAAAAGTTTATAACAGCTGGAAAATGCGCTGAAAGGTAACGACACATTTTACGAATAGCAGTCGCTTGTTGAAAATTAGACAATATTACTTCAGTTATTCAAGACTTCACTTGGCGACTACAGAGCGGCTGCTTGTGAATAATCTTTATCATTACGTACTTGTATTTTTAGAATCTAATAGTTGTGTCTGAGCGCTGGAGAAGAACCTTCTGGAATGTTGTAAGAATTACATTTCTGTATTTTGTAATTTAAGGATTATTTTTCGACAAAAAATTTAATCGCTGTTAAAATGTTTCGTTCGTTAGGACTGATTGGATAAAACCCCCGATCTAAGCCAGACTATTTTGGAGACAGAGAGAGATAGAACAAAGGTGGTTACCAACTTGGATATAATTCTCGTCTTTCGAATGTGATTTAGAAATAAGGAAGATTGTCACCAAAGTTCATATGTTGCTTTGAAATGTGACGTTAGTAAAGGACGGAACAATTAATAATTTCACGAAAGAGAAGTCTGCCCCTTAACAAAATGTAACGGTTTCTATCCGGTTCTTCAACAAATCCTTTCGGGGAAAATATTCCTTAACAACGATTTTATTTTAAAAACCCCTTTCCGTAAAGATTACTTGATTTATGCAAATGTAACTTCTATTTCACTGCCAGTGGATAAATATGCGATATAATGGATAAGCGTTGATCGCTAAGCTGGATTCAAAGAGTTAGCGACTAGGAGTCGCGCATCTTACGATTAAGAGGTCTCAGGGGTGTTACATTTCTCTAGAGGGCTGAAAATATGAAAAATTTTCAAACAGGTTTAATTCTTTTAAATTCAAATTAAATAATTCGAATCTTTTACATATTTATAAAGGAATGGGGCTTCAGAAAAGGGTAAATGTTTTAAATATGAACATAATTTTAAAAATTATAAGCACATAAAAATAAAAAAACATTTCTATATGAAATATAAATTAAGTTGTACGTTGCGCGCATGCTTTTTCTAAAATAGCAGCTTTAATTACTAACTACAGGTTGATTTATAAAGTTAAATGTATCCTTATTACACTATAGTATTTTCATATAAATAGAATAATAAATTATATTTTTTAAAAATTAAAAATAATTACATTTTCAATTTTTTTTAAATTTAAATATTTCTCCAATATTTTGAAATACAAGAGATATATTATTCTTAAATGATGTACGGCTTAAAGAGTATAATACATTTTATCATTCTATAAAGTCTTATACATTAGAAACAACTATTTTGGAAAATAGCATGAGCAACGCAAAAATTACTTAATTTCATATACAGAATTACAGCAAAAATTACAGAATTTTCATATGCTTATAATTTTTTAAATTATTATTATATTTCAAACATTTTGCACTTTGTGAAGCCTCAATCCTTTGTAAATAATGTGTAAAAGATTCGAATTATTTAATTAAAATTTAAAAAAATTATACCTGTTTGAAAATTGTTTAAATTTTCACCCCTCGAGAAAAAATTAACACCCTTGAGACACCTTATAGACCATGAAGTCGTCAGGAAGAGATTAAGTAACCAAAATTGGAACAGACCATACTATCAGACAAAGAGAAAGCATCCAAGGAACTTTAATCAAGATAAGTAGTTTCGATAACTGATTTCGGGTTAAGATTTCTTATTGCTCCCAAAGATAAGTTATAAAAGTGCATTTCGTAAAGTTCTGAAGGTTAAATAAAATTAATAAATATATAATAAATAAATAAAATAAAAATTTAAAATAAATATACAAAATTAATACATATAATAGTTAAATAAATATTCTAAGATCATGAGTGCTTTTTTTTTTCTTCCTTGTACCCTACCCCTACCAGTGACAAAAAAGAAGGTATAATCTTGATCAACACATCACACAAAATGTAATTTATTCTATGTAGATGTCCATTTTTCGAGATAGTAAGGGATAGTTGGAGTACATTAAAGTTGTATTGGAGTAATAAAATAAATGATTAAATTGTTTTACAATATTAATGCACAGTTCTGAAAGATTTAGAACACTATAATAAGTGTTCTAAATCTTTCAGAACAATGCATTCATTATAAAATAATTTAATCATTTATTTTATGACTGCGACATTACTTAAATTACTAGAATCTGAGTTATTACTTTATTGCTGCTTTTTAAACGGTTTAATCGAAATTTCATCTTCAATCCCTACTATTAGCTCACACACTCTATATATTTATTTATTTATTTATCTTGGTGGAATTTTCCATCGTTAATAAAATATATTTTAAAGCACTCCATTGAGCTGAAATTTTATATACATGATTATTTTGGATGACAATACAATAATTTAATTATAATGAATAAAAATTGATTGCTTAACACTAATTATTTAAAAAATTACAAATGCAGCCACGTTGACATCATCTCTGGCGACTTGTGTCAAAACTTGAAAATGTTTTTTTTCTCACGTTTTAAAGCATTCAGTTGAACCGAAATTTGATAGACACGATTGTTTTGAATGGCAATACTATACTTTAATGATAATTAATAAATATTATTTACCGTTTAATATTGTGATTCTGTCCTATGCATATACATATTTATATTAGTTGTAATTATTTAATAAAAAGTAGCTAAAATAATATTTGTCTTTGCTGATCTAAGTAGGAATTGACTTAATTTTTTTTATATTACTTGTTATTTTGTTGAATGTCGCAGATCCTTGAAACCACGCCGGTTGCTTGTTTTTAAGAAAAGTTTTAAATAAGTTATTTGCTTGGGTGAGATTGTGAATGTAAATCATATTTTACACCGCATAAACATCTATTTTTAGCAAAAGATGTAACAACCCCATTTTTAATAATTTTTTATATTTTACATACTGCTTTAATGTCGTGTCTTTTGAAATAGAATACTGCTTGTATGTAACTGTCTCGGTTTTGCAATAATTTATATAACTGCGCTAAATATAGAAACCTATTTAATTTCTCTCTCGATATAGATGAGGGAACCTCTTTCGGTAGCACGAGCTCTAAAAACAGATAAATCGATTCGCAGTTTCTCCAGCTTCGGGATTCTAATTTGGCGAAATAATATCCAGAAAGGAGATAATTTTCCTACAAATAGGTTACTTTTTGGTGGCATTTTTAATTTATCAATGTATCCTACTACTTGCGACAACTTTTCTTAAAAAAAAGGGATATATGGAAATTTTTTTGAGGTTTTTATATTTATTTTTTAGTACATCTTACGAAAAAAATTTCTAAAATTAAGAAAAGAAATTAAATTATCATTACTAAAACGAGAAAAAAATGGTTCAAAATTAATAAAAAATTACAAAAAAGTGGCCCATTCTGTACAAAAGGATTATGAACAAATTCTCGATTTTTCAATTTTGATGTATTACTTTGGTATTCATTTTTGAAATGACCTTCAGGATAAGAAATATTTAAATTTTTACGAAAACTAGAGCACTTTATGTTAGTTATTATATGAAATTGCGTAAACAAACAATTATTATATTTACATAAAAGATTGTAAATTTTGTAAAAAAAAGTGATTGATAAATCTGAAGGTTAAAACACTTCTACCGTTATACAGAACATACACAAACATTTTGAATTAATTATTCCTAAAACCTTTGAGCCATCGCTGTCCCCGTTTGAGTTTTTCGAAAAAAACACATTTCGAGTAAACCGCATTAAAGTTCTACAGATCTTATTTAAACTGCTTTCTCACTAAAACACTCGTAGTTTTTGTTCTAGTGAATTGAAAATAAAATACCTGGTATCTCTACAAAGCTAATAAGACGGTACATAAAATAAAATGATAACAAAATTGTCAATTTTTGAAAAACTTCACGATTTTAGGGTAGTCGGATACCTTAAGGAAACTATCTGGTAGGTTCATTTGTAATTTGTGTTATGAGGCTGATAATTGCAGAAACAAAATAATAAGAGGATCTAAATCAGGGATTTGAAGTGAAATCTCTTTTCCGCGATCATAAGGTAAAAAGATTATTTGACGATTAAGCATGTATTTCTTTTACGTCATAATCAAGAGTTCATGGCCAGCGTCTTCAGCGCAGGTTCTAAACCTATTCCCGCGCTGAAGACCCTACCAGTAGAGAAGCTGATGCGTGTCAAGGCACAATGTACTTCCGTTGTGTTGCGTAAATTTAGAGAGGAGAGTGCCAGCTCAGATGCTGTCCTCGTCACTGGATCGTAGTTCAAAATCAGGAGATCTAACATCAATAGTCATTCGTCTTCCTTCTCAGTTAGACCTAAATTCAAGTCACTCACTACATTACGAATTATTTATTTGCTCATGGTTGTTTTCGATTTAGAGTTGCATTTATTTCCCACTATAAAATTGCACACTAGCTATTGACGACGGAGCTCGTCATTTTGAACCTCGGTTGGATGATGAGGACGTACTTGAGGTGGCTGTCCTTTTCCTTCCTTTCACATCATGCTAACAGGAGGAATTGGATCCTGCACATCTTTAAATGTGCATGGGCCTCCTCTGCACAGCAGGTCTCCAGGTTTAGTAGACTCGAACTCCTGTCATGAGTTCGTAACATTGACCACTAGTCTTCCACTGCAGATGGATGACATCTTTCTTTGAAGATGGTGAAGAGACAAGTTGGTTTCCCGATGGTGTCTGAAGAATGATGTAGAAAAGCGTTTCTCAAACTGGGGGACGCGCCCTTCTAGAGGGGGCTTGATAACCCAACGTGGGAGGTGCAAGCATAAACTAACTATCAATCTAGACTGAGAAAGAAAACAAAGCAACATGCATTATGACATTATAAAAAATACATATTCAGATATAAAATAGTTCTAAATGTATAAATATAGCAAACAGTATCTCTTACAATTAATTTATCAATATTAAATTAAAAACAAGTTGAGTAATTACTAGTGACTTCCATGGGCTTGGCACGCACAAGATTATATACTCAATGCAATAATCTTGATAATTTGTGTAGTTTATAATTAATTGTAGAATTGGAGCTTTAGCTTTTGGAGCTGTACATAATTACTGCATTAGATACATAGCTGTTGTATGAAGAGGACGCGATGAAAACCATGATTGAAAATTAGTTCGCAAGTATTGAAAGTTTGAGAAGCACCGATGCCGAGAATAGTTTCTGACATGTTCCTTCCTGTAGAAATAAATTTTGTCTTGGAAAAAAAGATTGTTTTATGCAAATTTTCCAAAACGGTTCTTTATTGCAGAAAATTGGGCTTAATTTGCCACGAATAGATTTGAGAGGTAATAAAAAAATAACCCGAAGACATATTACAGCTATTCTATTCACAACGTAAAAAGAGAAATTTCCCATTTCATGAAAATTAAATCTTCTTAACCATGAGATAAACGTTAAAAAATTTGAGGGATCTTATATATATATATATATATATATATATATATATATATCTTTTATTTTATTTTTTTCGCCAACCACAAAAATTCTTTCAAAAAAGTAAAAGACAGCTACTGTCAAAAGAAAAATATCGTGCTTGGAAACAATTACTCTCACGTAGACCGAAACATCCTGGGAAAAAAAGGTTCTCTTGCATGTCAGCGTTGTTTTCTCGCCCAATATTTAGATATGAGGGGAGGGGGCAGACAAGTCCTTTTTTAATACACCCTTGAGGAAATTGGGTTCGGAAAGAGGGTTTGGCGGAGGGTGTCAGCAATTGTTCTTTTCGATAATTTGTGAGAAATATGACTCGCATATATAATGCTTTAAGGCAGTGTTTATCTCGGCTTTTTGTTGTTATTTCTTTCGCCGAGAAAGTTCAGTTTGGAGCTGTTGGCTGGGCATTCATCTCTTTCCAGATGACAAAGTGGTGGAAATTATTAAAAAATGCAGGGGTGGTTTTAAAATATTTTTATGAAATATTAATGGATTGGATGGTGTGAAAATGAAATGAAAGTATGCGCGAATATAGAAGTTTTTTGAAGCAATGAATTAACTATGCTAAAATTATTTGTAATGGCTCTAACTACTTTTGTTACTTATTTATTCCCGTACCTTCTTCTAATCCTCTTGGGAAATCTTTGGCTGTCAATTCACGTTTATTCACAACCATCCCTTTTGAACGGCGATATTCAAATTAAGTTTACTATTTTCTTGCTAGCAATGAGGAGAAGAAGAAAGAAAGTTGTGAGATAAAATTGATTGCTACTGATAAGGTATTATAACATTGTTTAAAGTATTTAAAATAATTGATAAAGGAAAGATTTAAAGTGACGATTGATCACTATAGTTGAATTAGTATTAAATTAAGTGGGATAGTAGATTTTTTTGTGTGTGTGATTATGTAATAAGGAAATCGATATGTATTGACCTGCCCTCTGAAACAGCCATCTCTTCATCTACTCGACCTAAATCTGTAGGAGGTAAAGATTGATGATCCAAACTAGCCATGAGAAATCCAATTTATTATTACCATACATAATAATCTAAGACAAACAAACTGTAAAGGGAAACTTTAGAGAAATGGAACAATAGCTCAAAACGCTATGTGAATAAATGCACGAAATCCTAATAGCGTAACTTTACTCAACGTTATTTTAAGAATTCTAACTTTAATTTATTCTAATAATTTAAGTCCGTCCTATAATCACGCGATCCTTATTGTAAAAACACCGCTTTCAGCGACTCAACTCATTTTCCTTCTTCTACTATTACTAAACTTCCACTATATACATACTAGCTAATCTACATATCAAAGTTTCTTCTTGAGAGGGCTGGCTGTGAAATAACTTGATTGCTGGCCCCCAAAGATTCCCCAAGAGGATGATTGGAAATTCGCTTAAAGCCCCGTCACAGATATTGATAGACTCCTTGGAATTCGTGTATCTTGCTATTAATCCACATTTTGTTCATATTGAGAACATCTCTTCTAGTTGAAATGAATTGAATCACACAGTATTGCTATTTTGTGAGATCAATAAATAGATTGTTAGATTGGTTCTGATTATGCCTATCCCCCCTCCCGCTTACTCTCACATCTCTAGGCGGGCAAGGGAGAGAGACAGTGCCCTCACATGTTTTCACCACCTTGAAACTATTTTTTTCCTAGAAAAAGTAATACGCAATTGGACAACGATTTAATGAATTCATTGAGACGGAATAATTTATTAGAGTCAATTCAAGATTATTCGTAATATTGGTTTTAGAAAATTACTTACCTTTTGGAAACTCTATAATAAGCAACTATACTCAAGTGTGTCTCAAACTTTTTCTATTTGCGACCCCATAATCAATCAAAATTTTCATCACGCCCCCCCTCCTCTATACAATAATGATGTATTGAATGGAATAATAATGCCCTTTGACGGTAAACCTATAATACGACCTTATTATAAACCGTAAAAATAATTAATAAGATAAGTATTAAATTTTGTACATAATTTTGTGTATGGCAAAAGCCCACGGGAGTTACTAGTAATTATTAAATTTGCTCTTAATTTAGTATTGATAGATTAAGAATCAAATACATTAGATAGTACTAATCAATTTAAATGTGTAATATATCAATGTGGTGTAATTTTAAAAAAATATGTAACAGTAAATTTTTGTAATTATTCAAATCCTTTATTTTGAACTTTTTGATATGTTCGCCCCCTATGTAGGGTTATTGCGCATCCCTAGGGGGAGGGGTGCACCCCCACAATTTGAGAAACGCTGAACTAGACAAAAAATATTCAAATTAGAAATGACACACTTTTTGTTCAACAGCTAAAAATACTATTAGCGAATTATTACGCACCAGCTGTAATATCAGAAATTTTAAAATACTGACTGATACACATGATTGGCAACCTTTTTCAATTCTGAATCAGAAAGAGGCATTTTTCGACTTTTTGCCGAGAAGAAAATATTGCCTCATTTAGATTCTGCTGCATGAGGTATTTATTACGGTGTTGACGGAAATGTTTTCCTTTCCATCAATCTGCCATGCTTCAAAAATTTTCAAAAACAAAATTTTCTACAAAAGCATTTGCTTAACAAATTTCAAGACAAAGAGATAATTCTAAAAACTCTTAAGATTTTCCCTGCGCTATACAGTGGGATGAGATAAGACAAGAGGTTTCCTGTCCTATTCAAAACTCATGAGGTTTGTTACACGCATGACTCATCTACACCTGTAAAGTCGAATAATGAGCTGCACTTTTTCCCTTCGAAATTAGTTGAATTCAATAAAATTTATTTATGTTCGGGATAAAATGGATGTGTCATATGAAAAGAGAAATCTGAGTTTCTTTAATCCAAAATAATAAAAAGAATGTCGGTTGTTGAAATAGTTCGTTGAGAGATTAGGGGATCATTACTCAGTAATAGTTCTTTTTTTCTCTTTATTTGGGGGTAAAACCACTCATTAATTCGCTAAAATTGTTTAATAGGTGTTCGACTATGTATGCAAAATCCTTATAAAATTGTTCAATCAATATTCAGTCATTTAAATTTTTATTACTTAATAATATAAACTGGTGTGCAAAAATTAAGGACGAAGTCGAAACATTATCATATCAGCTAAATGAAGAGGCAGAGCGGACAGAAAGACCAATCAGGAGATTAAGTAAGGTGATGTACGGTAGCACATGCGCAGATATGCAAGTAGACGTCATGGGGTAGTGTCTGAGTAGTATAAAGCATGTTGTAGGTGTAAGATCAGTATTTCTGGCAAAGAGATTACACGCCGTATAGCAGTTAAAATCACACCGAGTTGCTGCCTCAGCGAGAAATGGCGAATAATCAATCTGTTAGACGACATCTGGATGCTTTTACTCGAGGTCGAATCATTGGGAAGTTGGAGGAAGGCCGCAGTGTGACAAGAGTGGCTGCAGAGTTCGGAATTGCTCACAGCAACGTTTCACGACTTTGGAGACAATTTTAAACTACAGGAACAGCTATCCGAGGGTTCAGTAGTGGTCGTCCACGAGGAACCACACCTGCAGATGACCGGTACATTGTCTTACAGGCCAGAAGAAACAGGCGGCCGACAGCGGGAGAAATCGCTAGACACACGACACAGGTGACTGGACGACCGATATCGCGTTTTACCGTGGCCAGAAAAACTGCACGGTGGTGGTCTGTTTGCACGACGCCATGTACGGTGTGTACCTTTAACGCCTGCCCATCGGAGAAGGCGTTCTCTGTGGTGCCGGAAACACCGGAATTGGAGAGACAATGAATGGGGACGAGTACTCTTTACAGATGAGAGCAGATTCAGTTTGAATATCGATTTTTATCGCATATTCATCTGGTGAGAGCGGGGAAGCCGCAATCATCCCTCGAATATCATTGAAAGGGACAGGTATGGAGGTCGCGGTGTTCTCGTTTGGGGAGGCATCGTGCTTGGTAGTTGTACAGACCTTCACATCTTCGACGCAGGTTCAGTCAACGGGACCCGTTATTGTAACGAGGTTCTTCTGCCATATGTGCGTCTTTTTAGAGGCGTTATGGGTCTGCAGTTCCTTTTCATGGACGACAATGCACCATGTCATCGCACAGTAGCTGCCGAACAGCTCTTAGAGAGTGAGGATATTGAACGTATGGATTGGCCGGCACGATCTCCGGATCTCAATCCCATCGAGCATGTATGGGATTTTCTAGGCAGACGCTTGGCAGATTGTACCGTACCACCAGTAACGATTCGGGAGCTTCGATTGGCGCTGCAAGACGAATGGACAGCAATGCCTCAACAACTCATTGACACCCTCATTCTCAGCATGGGCAGACGCTGTGAAACCTGCCTAGCAGTCAGGGGAGATCATATCCTCACTAAAGACCGGATGTTTCTTGCTGGACACCCATCACAGGGATGTTTCGGCCTTCAGTCGCATTGCGCTCCATGCTACTTTTTCAATAAAGCTTCTTTTTATCCCTCTGATTTCTCTTTTAGTAAGTGTTGCTTACATATTACACATGTACTTACGTATTGGGGATCTTACGGTATTAAATGTGTTGATTTGGAAAGCTTTTGTACAAAGTTACATTGAAAAAACCGTCTCGTCCTTAATTTTTGCACACCAGTGTATATTGTTTAAAAATGCCAATTTTCACGCAAGTTTAAACATTTTATACTGAATTTTTACCAGTATATCAATGAGTTGGTAACAAATGATTCCTATGTACGTTTGATCCTAATGATATTTTTGTACATAATTGTTTGTAAAAAATGACCTTTTTTTTTAGCCATCTAAAAAGTGCATCTGTGCATCAAAACCATAAACACCATTTGCAATTTTAGCCATCTAGCATGCATTTTCACCTTTTTTAACAAAAAAAGTTGAATGTAACGAATTTTCTTCTTGTTAACTTTCTTTTTAACACCCTTAAACTCACAACTGAATGGACATAACAAAAAACTGCAAAATAATTTGTTTAGTGTAAAATGTCAACTTTCCATCGAGCCCAAATCTAATGCAGTTTAATGGATATTTTATGAGATATAGATCACTACAGCCATCTACCAAACAATGGATTTATTTTTCTCAATCCTATTTCTATATCTAATAGTTTACAAATTTATCTTATATGTACCAACTATAAAATGGTATAATTTCCCTTGTGAAAACGTATGTCTCTTCAAATTTATTCAAATTATGCTTCATTCGTAAAATGTACACATTGCATATTGAGATATGACTTTTTTTACCCTGTTACTTTACACATGTTAGTGAGTTAATGAAAAAAACAATAACTGAACAAATCGATTTGTATTGCCTCCAGCTTCGGCATTCGTCTCGTCGTTGTAATATCCGGTATAAGATTAATTTTATACAGCTACTATCCAAACAAATTGATTTTATTTTTTACGAGCATTTTTAAAGCCGTTTGAGATATCTGCATGGTGTTTTTATAACATGTTTTACGATACCGTTTAATTTAGGCAAAATAAAACTAAATGTGTGTTGAAGATATATCCGTTTTATGATAAAAAGTACGACATTATTTTATCGTATTACGAAACTTAGCCTCACACAGCTGAAAATAATAATGTACAGAAGGTCCTTATTATTTTATGAAAGCGATTTTATAGCTAATTTTTATTTATAATTACCGCAATTTTTGTGGCGTTTTGCTTGTATCTGACAGCCATGATTCTTGACAATAGCTTTAGCTCAAATTTTCCATGAAGGTAAACCATTTCTATTTCTACATATTCTCATTATTTATATATTTATTTATATATCTTGTTAAAATTTTCAATCGTAAATAAAATACTTTTTATCCATCCACTCAAGTACAAATACATTTTTAGTGGATGGCACTTAATGTTAATACAGTTTTTTTAAATATTAACTCACTAATTGTATTTAATTAATGAATAAATAGTAACAAATAAAAATAATCAAAATAATAGTTCAACACCATATATAAAAAGGAAAATTGCTCGTTGTGTTCCTGTAGCCAATGGATAACGCAATGTATTTCTGATCCAAAGGTCATGGGTTTGAATCTTACCTGGAATGGCCTGATTTCCGAGAATGTGATTTATGATTAAATAAATAGTTACAAACAAAATAATAGTACAACACCAAATACAGAAAGAAAAATGGAAAGTTGCAATTAAAATCGTTTTGTATTTTGACACTTAATATTGTGATTCTGTCATATGTAAACTTATAACTAAATTAATTGCAATAATTTCATAAAAAAGTAACTAAAATAAAATAATTCTTTGTTGACATAAACAGGAATTGACTTAATTCCTGTTTAGGTTCAACAACTTACACTGGTGTGCAAAAATTAAGGACGAAGTCGAAAAATTAGCATATCAGCTGAACAAAGAGGCAGAGCGGACAGAAAGACCAATCAGAAGATTAAGTAAGGTGATGTACGGTAGCACATGCGCAGATATGCAGGTAGACGTAATGGGGGAGTGTCTGAGAAGTATAAAGCATGTTGTCGGTGTAAGATCAGTATTTTTGGCAAAGAGATTGCCCGCCGTATAGCAGTTAAAATCACACGGAATTGCTACATCAGCGAGAAATGGCGAATAATCAATCTGTTAGACGACATCTGGATGCTTTTACCCGAAGTCGAATCATTGGGAAGTTGGAGGAAGGCCGCAGTGTGACAAGTGTGGCTGCATAGTTCGGAATTGCTCACAGCATCGTTTCACGACTATGGAGACAATTTCAAACTACAGGAACAGCTATCCGGGGGTTCAGTAGTGGTCGTCCACGAGGAACCACACCCGCAGAAGACCGGTACATTGTCTTACAGGCCAGAAGAAACAGGCGGCCGACAGCGGGAGAAATCGCTAGACGCACGACACAGGCGACTGGACGACCGATATCGCGTTTTACCGTGGCCAGAAGACTGCACGGTGGTGGTCTGTTTGCACGACGCCCTGTACGGTGTGTACCTTTAACGCCTGCCCATCGGAGAAGGCGTTCTCTGTGGTGCCGGGAACACCGAAATTGGAGAGACAATGAATGGGGACGAGTACTCTTTACAGATGAGAGCAGATTCAGTTTGAGTAGCGATTCTCATCGCATACTCATCTGGAGAGAGCGGGGAAGCCGCAATCATCCCTCGAACATCATTGAAAGGGACAGGTATGGAGGTCGCGGTGTTCTCGTTTGGGGAGGCATCGTGCTTGGTAGTTGTACAGACCTTCACATCTTCGACGCAGGTTCAGTCAACGGGACCCGTTATTGTAACGAGATTCTTCTGCCATATGTGCGTCTTTTTAGAGGCGTTATGGGTCTGCAGTTCCTTTTCATGGACGACAATGCACCATGTCATCGCACAGTAGCTGCCGAACAGCTCTTAGAGAGTGAGGATATTGAACGTATGGATTGGCCGGCACGATCTCCGGATCTCAATCCCATCGAGCATGTATAGGATTTTCTAGGCAGACGCTTGGCAGATCGTACCGTACCATCAGTAACGATTCGGGAGCTTCGATTGGCGCTGCAAGACGAATAGACAGCAATGCCTCAACAACTCATTGACACCCTCATGCCGTTGTAACAGAATCCTGTGACTATCATGAATTCCTTTGGGGACCATTGACGAGGGAATTTCGTACAGCCATTTTCGTCAGTTGAACGACAGAAATATGAATTTTTATTATAGTCACTTAAGTGTAACTAAGTGAACTCAACGAGTGTTACTACAAATTTCCGTTTTTCAGTAGCTATGTGCTTTTCATATAATTTTCTATAATTTGTTATTATTTTTTTAGCACTATGTTTTGGCAAAAGCAAATGAACCTTAAATTTTTATGAATGATTTTAGTAACAGTGTCAGAATACATTCCTAGTTTCGATGCAATGAATCTTTAAGTCGGGGGATTTCCTTTTAGCATCCGAGTCTTTACTTTCTTATTAGTTGTCTGTACTCTAAGAGTCTTAGGATGAGATTTTATGGCCATTGTTTTCATTTGTACTTTTAACTAGACATTTTTCCTTTCAAATTTGATATTTTATAAATACCCTATTTTTAAATTTAATAACCGAGATTTTAACACCGCTTTATTATGTGTTAATACGAATAATTCTCCTCGAAAAGAGCAGTAATGTTACTTTCGAACTATCTGTCAAATTTAAAAGCTTTTGTCGCAATAAATATTTTATTTTACATTCCAATCAAAAGAAAAAAAAGTAGCAGTTAATTGTTCTGAAGTTGCCAAAGTTTTATCTCGAAATGCAATCGAGGAAATATATTACGAAATCATTTTCATACAGTGTAAACAACATTCGGTATTACTTGCATTTTTTTAAAGTTCTCCCACTGTTTCAACTATGTATTTTTCGGGGGTTTTATAATTTTTTTCCTTAGCACCCCTCTGAATTGCTGATTATAAAAAGTTTTCTCTAAACTTCTTATTATACACGTTTCTTTTTTAAAAAATAATAACATTTAATGTGTGTGTTAAAAAATTCTATATTTAATCCAATTTCCTCTACATGAAAACTTTTTTAAATCTCTCACCTCTATTAGATGATAAATGCATTGATAGACTAGGTTTGACTTTCTCGGTTCTGTTCACATTCAATCAGTTTTCTTTTGGTATTGAACAAAAAAATATAGGGTTTTCCCAAAAAGTTTGACCTCATTTTCAAAAATGAATTAAAAATAAACAACAAATTTCACTTCCGGTTTTTTTTTGTTCTGTAAAGAAAATATTAAACTTTCTGTTTTATGAAATGCAACTTAGATATAGCGCAGCGTTCTCGCTTTTTAATATTCTTGTTTCAAAATTGATTCACTGCAAGAGCAAGCGCAAGTTGTAGCATAAATTATTGAATTTAAATAGGCGACACATGTACAGCGTAAAATGGACCCCCTACATTAAAGTTTCTATGTGAGAAAAAGTTTCACCAGCGATAGATGCAAATAGAAAGTTCAATACCGTGGATACCTAGATTTCCAGACATGACATCTTTTGATTTTTAGGGCCGGGGGTAGCCTAGTGGTTAGAACATCGGACTCCAGACCGGAAGGCCTAGGTTCAATGCCCGATGCCATTAAATCCCCTCGGAGTACATACGGAGTACTTGCTCGTTAAATCAGTGGGTCCGAATGTCTTGAGGGCTGTATCACGAGTGCAGGGGACTGGATAATAATTCCCTCTCCTTCAGTTCCATGCCTATATTATGGAGGTGAAGAAAGATGGTGGTTTTGGCCATCTATCGTCCCTTCGGGAAATTTGCCGATCTAATTCGTACTCTCACCTGTACGGTACTCAAGGCCAAGGCTAACAACAGACGTACTTTTAGCCACACGCCACGATGGATTTCGTGGGCCTCGATCTGACTACGTCAGACAGGTGGCATTAGCCACAACAACAACAACAAAAACAGATTTTTCTTGTGGGGATACATGAAAAACACTGTTTATTAATCTCTAATTTGAAACACTTGAGAACTGAAAAGTCGAAATACAACTTCCAATCAGAGTGTTGATCCTGCAAATCTTCTTAAACATGGGCAGAAATCTCGTATAGAATCGATGGTTTGCGCGCAACTATTAGTGCGCACATTGCAATGATGCAAAGACATCGGAAAATAAACTTGTATCTATTTTCTTTTTTTATGGAACATAAAATACCATTTTTACCTTTGGTTATTAACTTTTAATTCATTTTTTAAAGTAAAGTCATACCTTTCGGACACCAGGTATATTGTGTGAGTTTTGTTAATATTTGGTCTTATTTTTCAAAACTTTATTTTCATTATGCCTAATAACGCCGAAGACCCCCCCCCCATATAGAGGGTGGAGACGATCATTAAATATGTCGATACTCTAACGCCCTCCTATTGGTGTAACGTAGTTGTTAGTAGAGGAGGGTACCAACTCAGGTGTCGTCCTCGAGACTTGACCATGGTTCATAATGACGACATCGGTCTCCAAAAATCCTTCGGTAGCTGAATAGGGTGACGTTCATATTCCCTCATTAGTTATTTGTAGTAAATATATGATCTTTAGAAACCGTTATTTTATGTACACTCAGGAACATTGAAAATAGCGAACCAAGAAGGAAGCTAAGTACAATCGCGAAACTTTGCAAATAAGTGCAGCGTAATGTGATATGTAAATGATCCAAGTTTTGTGCCAATACGCATGCTCATACACGCCGAGGTGGTGCTACAATCAGGAACAGGGTGCTATATAAGCCAGCGCAAATTCGAAGATTCATAAACGTGACGATTACCCGCCGATTGTAGGATTATTTTGATAAGCGAAACATGTCAGGTAAACGTGCGAGAAGACATTTCTCACAGTGAAGCGAGTTTGAGAGAGGCCTGACCATCGGGATGAAAACTGCAGGCTGGTCGACGCGCCGTGTTGCTGGCCAGGTGGATCATTCGGAGTGTGCCATTAGAAATTGTTGGGAGCACTGGACACAAGAAGGTACCCACGTGCAGAAAACCGTGTCTGGAACGACCAGGAAGACCATGAGGAGAGAGGATCGAAGAATCGTGCGGCAAGAACTTGTGGACCCCACAGTGACTCGTTCAACGATACGAGCAGACGTAGGCGTAGCAATTGTTCCACAAACAATTTCCAGACACCTTGCAGAAGCAAATCTTAAATCCAAGTGCCTTTTCCGTGCACTCCCTTTAACACCGGAACATCGGCAACTGCGTCTACAGTGGTGCCAAGCCAGATCAATGTGGAATGTCACAGATTGGCAAAAGGTTGTATTTAGTTATGAATCCCGGTTTGTTTTCGGAACAGATGATAACCGTGTACGGGTGTGGAGGCGCCCTGGTGAGCGGTACAATCCCCCCCACACTGTTCTACGTCACACTGCCCACACAGTTGGTGTAATGGTCTGGGGGGGCCATTGCCTATGATAGCCGGGCCACTTTAAATATGATAATTGGAACCGTAACGGGCCAACGTTACGTTGATGATATTTTTCGACCCCATGAGGACGTTTCCTAAATAGTCTCCCAAGGGCAATTTTCCAGCAAGATAATGCTCGTCCGCATACAGCAAAAGTTGCTCAAGACTTCCTACGTCATTTTCAGACTCTTCCATGGACGGCCCGCTCCCCCAATTTGTCCCCTGTAGAGCACGTGTAGGATCAGCTAAAACGACAGATGCCATCGTGTCACTCTGTACATGATTTAGAGTTGTCTGTTGAAGATTTGTGGTCCCATCTGCCTCAGGGCAACATAAGGTGTCTAATCAACTTAATGTCGGACCGTGTGGCGGCACGTATTGCAGCTGGAGGTGATCCATAGCGCTATTGAAGTTGCCCAATATTTGTGTCGTTGCATACCCTGTATTCGTTTAAGGGAACCAGGACATGCTCGAAAGAGTAAAATGCCAAAATTAAGACCCTTTGTTTATGAGACATATATCATTTAAAATTTCCAATAGAGCTTAGATTTTTTTTATGTCTATAATAAGGATAATTTAATTATTCTGTAGAACTACAAAAATAACTTTTTACTCCAAAAGTTTTTTTTACTACTTAATTAAAGTAATACATAATTTTTGAGAACTCGTAATATATACTTATGTTTAGGTACCATTTTTTAAAAAAGTATCCTTTTTTTATGCAAAATATTTTTTACACATATATAAAACAATACATAAAATACAGTGAAACCCTTTTTTTAGTAAAATTTTAGTATAGTTTCTTTAAAAAAATTATGAAACTTTGAAATTTGAAATTTTTTTATTTTTCTGCTTTTTTTTTTTTATGCATAAAACAATTTTTAAAAAATTAGGCACTATTTTAATAGGAAAAAATTAGGTTCACTATATGCATAGGCATCTTGTATAGAAGTATAAAAATCAGGAATCATATAGTGCAATAGTTTTTTTTAAAAAATGTACCTAAATGCAAAAAATATGCTTTTGAGAAAAAGTGAAAAAACTAAAAAAAATATTTTCACATATTATACACTTAATTAGTATTTCCTTGCCTATTTTTATATGACTAATAATAATCCTTAACCATTTTCTAGAGTTACAAAAGTAATTTTAAATTCATATGTTTTTTTTTCCCTTTGTTTTAGTTAACATGAACATAATTTTCGAGATCTTGTAATACATATTTTCATGTATAGGTACCATTTCTTACAAAAATATTCTTTGAATATACAAAAAAATTTACAAATATATATAAAGTAACATATTAAACATAATGAATCTGTTTTTTAACTAATTATATTTATATAATTGCATAATTTCTTAAAAATAATCATAAAACCTTAAAATTATGAAAATCTTAATTTTGTTTTTTTACATATAAAATCTAATTTTCAAAAAATTAGACACATACTAAAAGATATTTTGTTCACTGTATGCACATGTATCCTGTTTAGATATATAAAAGGTTTCAAACAATATGCTACAATAGTTTTTTAAAGTGTACCTAAATTTAAAAATATTAAACATTCGAGAAAAAATATAATAAAACTTAACAAAAAAATTTCTCCTTACATTATAGATTTGATTAATATTTCCCTGATTGGTACTCATTTTCTTCATCTAAATTCTGTTTATCCATTTTCCTTTTTAAAGACCTTCTTTTATTTCTGGCTTCCAATGACACTTTATTTACTATACGTTCAGCCTCAAAAATTCGTTTGTTATCAATTATAAGTAAGGCACGTTCCGTGTTGTATCCTGATTTAATGCCCAGAGCTTCAAAGACTTTTATCCTACTTACATATCCATCATTAAAACAAATTACAGCATCCATAACTCCAAATTTCAAAGTTTCAATGCCAACAAAAACTGTTTTAGGAATTCGCTCCCAAATACATTTGTTAAAACTTTCATTGGGATTTTGTGTTCTTCCATGAAGGCACTTTTTCAATAAGTCCTTCTCTGTGAGATCCCGAAACACTTTTTTCACTTTCAATAAAATTGACTGGGGTAAAGAATGCTTGTGAATATAAAATTCCCCCGTAACAATACTACGGTTATAACCGCACCAGCTATCCTCACCAAGAGAACACAAAGCGTGTTGAGGATTATCCTCAGTACTTAGTTTATGAAAATAAATAGCCCATATGGCTCTTTTCACGTCCTCCACAGATGACAAATTTTTAAGGATTGCTAGCCCATAATAATGTTGGATTGAGTCCACTTCTTTAAGCGTTAGCCGTCCACGTCCCGAAATATTTTTCCCATCTGATAGCTTAATGCCTTTGCTCATTTTTAGAATGTTTCTCAGCCTTGTGCCCATACGCTTTTGCACATGGCCAACAAATTCTAATTTTTCAACTTCTGTGTCGCCGTATACTTTTGCTTCTTTTATAGTAAGAAATCCTTTTGAGTCCCCATCACCAAGATACTGCGTATAACATGCTTTTCGTGATGTTTCAGATCGCTGAAATATACTTAATACCCCCCGACATTCCATTCCCCCACTGAATCCTTCGTAATTTTTAGCACAATTTTCACATGGGTTTTTTACCCTTACATGAAGAACAATATTTTGTGAGAGCTTCAAAGTCGATAACCTTTCCGTTCTCAACAGACGTAGCACATACAACTCCGTTCAATGAAGAATAGCCTCTTTTATGCCATGTGCCATCCACAGCCACAGCTATATTTGAATTATTATCATTCGCTATGACTGCTTCGTGAACAGCTGCATTCATCGAGTCTTCACTAATTGTTTTTAAAACATTTAAAAACAAAGAATTATGGCGTTCAAACTTTGCAGGTGGTGGAGGCAAATTCATGAGCCCACAGAATATTCGAGCAGCAGCTCCACCTTTTCCAATAGCTCTCATTCCATATGTCAATCTTAGGTTAACATCATAACATTTATTTGATATTTTTGATGACATTGTACTCGTCGATTCTTCACAGTTGTGACAAATTATTTCCAAACTCACAGCTAAACCTCTACGACTTTTTAAATCTTCTCTCGGATCAATTTTCTCTGAAGAACAGCAATATTTACAACATAAGAGATTTTTCATAAGGGAAGATAATAAATCCAGTTCAACGATTATGTTTACATTTTGAGAATCTTGTTCTTTTAGTAAATCCGGTATTTTAATTTTTCTCCTAGAAGCACTTTCCACGGAATTCAAAAGCAATTCTTCAGTCGATTTAGACATTTTATGTTGATTGCTACTATACTTCAATCTGCCAAATTTTTTTTATTCTTGGCATAATTACTCGTTTAAAAAAAGTTAAGATACTTTTAAAATCTTATGAATATTAATAATTATAAGTAAAAAATAAACATTTCTTACGAAAATTAATGTAAAATTAAGTAGTTGTATGCCACAAGAAACTTCGGAATAGACGAACTCGGTTCAAAACATTGCCATAAACCGAAATTTAAAGTAAGAAATTTTGTCACACAGCTTGGAACAATAGCTCACGCACAAGCGTGGCTAAAAAGTAGCGGGGTTAACATTCAAACGAAAAAAACAATCAAAAGTTAATATAGATAAAACACAGGGGAAACTACATATTTAAAGTTCAAAGGGGCGTGTCAAAAGGGGCGTGGTCATTTATTTACATTTTTATTTTTCATATTTTAGGGCTATTTTATTAACAAACATATAAGTATTATACATTTTTAGATTCAGAAAAATAAGCACTATTTTTTAGAAATAAAATTGAAAAATCGATTATTTGAAAGTATATGATGTCCCTGTTCTCTTAATTGTCTTGTTTTTGAGATCAAGTGAATCTCTCATCTGTGTCATTATGTGTGTTCAATTTCATTTCAATCCGATGTTTTCTTCTTGGTTCGCTATTTTCAATGTTCCTGAGTATATTTAAGGACTTGTTCTCTCGGTAACTAACAATAGATTAGATAATTTACAAATAACTTGCTTTTATGATTTTCTTTAAAACTTTGAACTTTTAAATAAATGTGGAAAAATAATGACTTGTCATTTTTTCAATGATCATACGAAGCATTTCATCAAAATGTTGTAGGGGTAAATAGAGGATGGGTAGAACTTGCCAAATGGAAGATGAAAGATCAAGTATCGTGCTTCAGAAACTTTTGCTCTAAGCAGTTCTTAGGACATAAACTTATTTTATTGCCCTTTTTCTTCTGACAATAGAATAATTAAAAAAAAAAATGTGTTTCTAGAAAAGCACTTTTTTCCATTAGGATATTCTCATTGAAAAAAAGTTCAAACTGTGTTAATAGAGAGAGAGATTTGCTCTTTTCTTTAAATAATAAAGGAGAATAGGTTTAAGAAGGTTTAGAAATAAGATATTTAAACTCACGATAAAGGAAACTTAAATTATGTCTTTTACATTGGTACACATTTGTTAAAGCATCACTTCTTCGAATGAACTGCGAAACAGTTAAAAATAAGTTATTTTAGTGCATTTATTATGTCTTGAAGCATAACACAATTCGGAATGTTGTAAAAAGTTATATACATGAACAGTATATGGAATTAACGTATGACTTCCTATAATAGAGGTAAAAAAAAATATAGAAAAAATGGTACTTACGCACGATATATATATATATATATATATATATATATATATATATATATATATATATATATATATATATATATTCATATATATTCATATATATATACACTCAAGAATATTGAAAATAGCGACCCAAGAAGAAAGCATCGGATTGAAATGAAATTGAATACACATAATGACACAGATGAGAGATTCACTTGATCTCAAAAACAAGACAATTAAACGAATACAGGGTGTTCAATGACACAAATACTGGACAACTACAATAGCGCGTTGGACCATCTCCAGTTGCAATACATGCCGCCACACGGTCCGGCATTGAGTTGATTTGACACCTTATGCTGTCCTGAGGCAGATGGGCCCACAAATCTTGAACAGCCAGCTCTAAATCATGCACAGAGTGACACGATGGCACTGCCGTTTTAGCTGATCCCACACGTGCTCTACAGGGGACAAATCGGGGGAACTGGCCGGCCATAGAAGAGTCTGAAAATGACGCAGGAAGTCTTGAGCAACTCTGGCTGTATGCTGATGAGCATTATCTTGCTGGAAAATTGCCCTGGGAGACCATTTAGGAAAGGTCCTACATGGGGTCGAAGAATATCATCAACGTAACGTTGGCCCATTAAGGCTCCACGCATCACAATTAAAATGGACCGGATATCATAGGTTATTGCCCCCAGACCATTACACCAGCTGTGCAGGCAGTGTGACGTAGAACAGTGTGGGGGGAATTGTACCGCTCACCAGGGCGCCTCCACACCCGTACACGGTTATCATCTGTCCCCAAAACAAACCGGGATTCATCACTAAACACAACCTGTTGCCAATCTGTGACGTTCCACATTGATCTGGCTTGGCACCATTGTATACACAGTTGCCGATGTTCCGGTGTTAAAGGGAGTGCACGGAAAGGGCGCTTGGATTTAAGATTTGCTTCTGCAAGGTATCTGTAAACTGTTTGTGGAACAATTGCTGTGCCTACGTCTGCTCGTATCGTTGAACGAGTCACTGTGGGGGTCCACAAGTGTTTGATACACGATCCTACAATCAAATCTCCTCGTGGTCTTCCTGGTCGCTCCAGACCTGCTTTTCCGCGCGTGGGTACCTTCTCGTGTCCACTGCTCCCAACAATTTCTAACGGCACACTCCAAACGATCCACCTGGCCAGCAACACGGCATGTCGAGCAGCCTGCAGTTTTCATCCCGATGATCAGGTCTCTCTAAAACTCGCTTAACTGTGAGAAATATCTTCTAGCACGTTTACCTGGCATGTTTCACTTACCAAAGTCTTCCTACAATCAGCGGGTAATCGTCACGTTTATGAATCTTGGAATTTGCACTGGCTTATATAGCACCTTCTTCCTGACAGTAGCGCCACCTCGGCGTGTATGAGCATGCGTATTGGCACAAAACTTGGATCATTTGCATATCACATTACGCTGTACTTATTTGCAAAGTTTCGCGATTGTACTTAGCTTCCTTCTTGGGTCGCTATTTTCAATGTTCCTGAGTGTATATGTATATATCACAACCATGGCAAATTTAGAGATAATTACCCCATTTGACAACCCCAATTTTGCACGTGTCGTACAAACTAAACTGGTAGCCTTGGGCTTCTTTTCATGTAGTTCACCGCTTGCCTCCATTCTTTGTCTAAACGTTTGTTGATATACTGCAAGCTTAAATACTAATACATTATAGTTTAAAAAACTAAAAAAAAAACACACTTTTATAGTGAATTCAACTAAAAAGTAAAAAAAAATAATTCTTAATATAAGAATAAAATGATTAACGAGAAAATGAATGCCATTGGGATAAAAGCGTGGTGTGCTCTATATTGTTATAATTTCTTACTATTTCTATTCCGAAATGCTGAGTTTCTGTGAAAATGTAGTACAAAACACCTCACTCTTTTACCACAATGATATTAATTTTCTCGTTAATCATTTTATTCTTACATTAAGAATTCTTTTTTTTTTACATTTTATTTCGATTCACTATAAAAACGTGTTTTTTTAGTTTTTTTTTTTTTTTTTTTTTTTATAAAATATAATTTATTTTTCATTTTTTACTTCGATCTACAATAAAAGCCGGTTATTTTAGTTTTTGAAACTATCATTTATTCTTTGTTGAATTTATCCTTGAGTTTGATATTTGGAGCCAGAATTACGTGGCTGCTGGAATTAGTCCAGATCTTCAATGGACATTTCTTTACGGGTTTGAAGGGTGTTGTTTCCGTTTACGAGGCCTCGTATGGGTTCCGTATCGTTATATTTCAAAGATTCCGTCTCTATAGACACAGGTCTAACTAATAAAAATGTGTTAAGAAGAAATGTTAAATATTAATCGTCTTTTAAACGTATTGCTATAATGTTCATTTGTATCATCACTTCTAAACATATTGATTTATCAAAATAAAATAAATATTTAGCAGTTAGAATAAAATTTATCACCTTTTTAACGTATTATTATAATGTTAATTCGTACCATCACTTCTAAACTTATTGCTGTGTAAAAATAAAAAAAATATATTGAGCAGTGTTACAACACAAACTATTTTCATTCACACGCACCAGTCTTTTTTTCCCCTTCTCACTTAAAGATCACATTTTTTTGTTTTATTTAAATTAATAACAAGCGTTTTCCTTTTTAGGATTGCTCCCTTTTAAGGGGTAGAGTCTTTTAATCGCCATATCTGGAATTAGTCGCTTAAGTTGGAAATGGAGTATAGAAGTGGTCGCCAAATCTAGAAATCCATAAAATTGCTATTTTTGAATAGCCTAATCAGGACAATGGAAAAAAATATGAAATTATTCTATTGTCATCGGTCCTTGATAAGTGTGCAAAATTTCGAATTCATCTGACCTTTTAAAGAGGGTAAAAATATGCATACAGTTCCATTACATACGAGTGAAACATATAAAAGCATATTAAACAGTGAACCTGGGATTTACCGAATTCTTAAATAATAAAATTTATATAATAAATATATTATTATAGTTATATTTTATATAGTTATATGTAATTATATTATTATTATTATTATTATCAGGGTGAGTACACTCTGTCCGCCTAACGTAGGACCAACCCCCTTGAACAATTTATACCACCTTTCTTACTTGTTGCTCAAATTATAAAACTGTAATTTACACGTATTTTGTAATTAAAATTCAATTTTTTATGGCCCATTTTTACTAACTATACCTTATGCATAAATAAATTTATTAGAGCATAACGCGATAAAGTTTTTTTTATTGAGGTATATAAAATAATAATATAAAGTAAACACAATAAAATATAAAAAAATTTTACAAATTCGATATTATTTTATTATTTTTTGTTTATAATTACTTATTACTTTTTCTGTAGAATTTTTCAACCACATATTCCTGTCAGCTTATTCCGTTTTTAGAATTCGTGCGGTTCTACTCAATGTCGCCCATAGGGTAGAGATAGCGCGTAGGTGCCGAAAAAATATCAATTAGCTGATTTTTGAAATAAACATCCATCGAGAGCTATATATCGCCATTTTCATTTTTTTTTTTTTTTTTTTTCTGTATGACACAAAATCGGTATGGATTGTTTCTGCCCTCACTAGGCAACCGCGGAAGATGGATGTGGCCGTGCAATCGTAGCCAGGAACATCTTAAAGGATGGGCTAACTGGGCCCAGGACCAGGGTCTCTGTCACTATGGGGGCCTCTTCTCATTCTCGACTTGGCTTTAATAAGAACATGATTCGAATCATTTCAACGCTGTCACATGTTATTTACGGTTGTATACTGCAAAAAAGTGGGAATTTTGGTCGATATATCAATTGTGAGGACGAGTATTTGACTACGGATTGCCTACTTTTAAGAGGCATAGGTGGGGCCTATTAGGTTCCCAGGGCCTCAAGAAGTCTCAAGACGTTTGTGATCATAGCCAGCGCTATCCAATCGCGGGCTGGAGCCCTAGTGCCCCTGAAGAACCCCCCCTTCCTGCGTGTGTAGAGGGGCTGATGGAGGTTAAATCTGTCAATTCTCAAAGAGCTTCGTCGGTATGATATGAAAGTTTTGAAGAAAGAGTGGCAGCACAATTATCGTCCTCGTAACTTGGCCGTGGTTCAAAATTACGAGATTTGTCGCCAATAGCTCTCTTTCGTGTTACTTTAAAGTGCAAAGTAAATTAAAGTCAAATTAAAAATCTCTTTAATGACATCATGTGTTGGCTTTGCTTCCAACTTCTCGTAGATGGCTGCGTAGCATAGTGGTTATTGTAGCGAATCCGTGCCCGGCGTGTCACGGGTTCAAGTTTTGATATTGTTCAAGACCCACCGTGTAGAGGAGACCGATGTCAGGCTAATCTCTCGAGTGTACTAGCTTTCGAGACCATATCTGCCATGTAACAAAAAACAAACCGACACGAGGATTTCACAATGTAATTATAATTTAGTTGTATTGGATATAATTTAGTAAAAATTTGTGATGTATTGGGGAGTGTGAAAAGGAATAAATGAGTAAAATCTTCTCGGAAATAAGTAAGTCCTCCGCAAAAACTGTCAAGGTCCTTTAATTGCGTTTCAAAGCCTTCGGAATTATTTTTTGTATAGCAGTGCGCAGAGAAGATCGTGCATCGGAAAGACGTATATCTACAGCTGGGACAATTCGTGCTTTGGCTGAGCGAGACGTTTATATACGCATATGTCCCTTACGAGATTCAAGTCGTATTGGACCTTTAGCTTCAAAGTATAGCACTATTGAATTCAACACATTGTTATTGTATGCGATGAAAATGATGATTGAATAGTGGGTGACAAATAGTGAAGAGTTTGAGAAGCACTGCATTAATGCTCTTTCTTGTGTACTCTACACACCCTGAAAGTTTGTCAGTCTGATAGCGAGTTGTTTCGAAATTCCAATTTGTATTTGCAAAATTCACTCTTTCATTATATTCTTATATTATCTTCTATCGTTCTTATATTTCTTATATATATAGAACATATACAAAAATTCAAGGGATGTAATATTATGTATAAAATATACACCTATTCTTTATGTATCAATCTAAAGTATATTTTTTCTCTAATATATTGCTGAATATTTTTTGAATTTATCTTATATTGTAAGATACGCCACACAATTATTAAGTAAATATAATACTGAAATATACAAACAATGTTACAATAAATTCGAAAGGAAATACCAAACCTAATTTTAATGATTTTTAGTTATATTTTGTAATTTTTTTTTTTATTCACGCATTCAAAAATTTAAAAATCTCTCTAAAGTGATTTCAGAATAAAATATGGCAGATATTGCTCATAACATTTTAAATCATCCAAATACATTTTAAAGCATTCAAAGCCCTATTCCTGCTGTATTTATATTAATATTTTAACATTAAAATGTTCTATTTATAATATTTTGAAGGATGTTTTAAAAATCTTATTGGATCGCGATTTCATGAAATTTAGTTTTGGATAAAATACATAAATGTTGATACCTCCTCTAGAGAGTTTAGCAAATTTCCCTGAATTTTAAATTTTTGGAAAATAAATTCATCATTGGAAAATGAATCCTTAACTTTGTGACAAATAGAAAAAATTAAAATAATTTGTAAAGTTTTGCCGAATGAGTAGCATTTAAAATTAATTGATGCAAATAAAAAAGAACATGAACTGTGGAAAACCCTTTTAAAGTTCATAACTTTGAAAAAATAATTGTTATACACATCAATTAACTTAAATTTAACGTTATAATACATTGTATGCGCGTTTTTTTCAACTTTAATTGCATTCAGATATTTTTGGTATAAATTTTGAATAATTTCGACCTCCTTTTCTGCAGTATATTTCTTTTTGCAGTGCATGATTAAAATGAAAAAGGAGAAATGATATTTAAGGAACAAGATAGGTGATAAAAAAAGTTTTAAATAGCTTTTAATTGAATAATATCAAAATAAAACTATTCATATAAATATATACCATAAATAGGAACACAAATTATGCAGTTGTTAATATTCCTGTCGTATTACATGTTAAAATATCTTACTAATTGTTTTAGAAGTACAGTTATTGTTAAAGTAAAATAAGATTAATTTTTTTTAAAAAAATGTGGATAAAAAATAATGTTAACTTATCGATTTCCCTCCTAAAAAATGGTTATTTACATATTTCATTTCTGCAAACTTATAATTCTTACGCGTATAAAAGTAATATAATAAATGGAAAAAGATAGTTATACTAAAATGAATAATATTGCTAAATATTGGGTTGGTTTTTAATATCAATTTTTCTGCTCCAAAAAATAACTTTAATTTGTCAAGTATTTTCTCTTCTGTTGAATTGCATGTTGCCATTTTTCTGGTAACTTAATGAATTCGCTTGCATTGAGTTTTTGGTACTTATTAGCAAAAGTCTTGATCACGTGTGACTTGAGGTCATCATTGTTATTAGATTTTTTACCATTTATTCAGTTTTGTGTAACTTAGAATACATTATAATTTTATGGTGCAAGATCGCGGATATATGGAGAATGCGACATACTTATCAAACACTCAGTTCCAATAATTTCATCGTATTTCTAAATTTTGTGTGAAAGATGCATCAAGTTTGATATTTGATGTTTTTCGATTAATATTATTGTAGACCAGGGGTCGACAACCTATGGCACGTGGTACTATTTTCTGTGGCATTTAACACTGCTCTTCAAATTTGTCAATTTTTGAGTGGATGAAGTTGAAGCATTTGTACTGGACCTTATTTGACAAATATCTTCAGAATTCTAGACCTTTACGGATTTAATTAAGAAAAGATCTGAAGCAACCTCTCAAGATAAAAATTTATAGCTATTTTTGTAACTATTGAATGTCATTTCTGGAGAGATTTAAGAAAATTGTTTGAAGAGAGAAAATTATATGTAGTATGCTTTCCGCTTTTGGTTCTACATATTTATATAAAAATATTTTTTCTCATATAAAAATATTTCATGTCCGCAAAGAAATTACTTAATAACTGATTGCTAAGAATTGTGTCAAATTGAAAGTCACAAGTTATAATCTTGCTTTTGCGATGTGAAAGTGGAGCGGTGAAAGCACTAGGTTCACGTTAAATTTTTATTTATCTTTTTATCTAACTATAATGAAGGGAGATACTTATATTTTGTGTTGTCTATTTTTTGTTTTAATAAATTTGCTTAAAAATACGTAATTTATGTAAAATTTAATTTTTTTTATTTTATTGAAGAAAAAGTTACATTTTAAGCTTTCATTTTTATGTTAAGAAATATCTTTACTACATGATACAAAATTAATTTATAATAAAACTGCAAATCTTTTTTATTGACATTTATTTTTGAACTCTGCATGTATTATAGCGAATTGTTTCAAAAATGTCCTACTGTGCCACATGCCGAATCCTGTTGGTAGATTGGTTTGGCACAGCTTAGCCGATCTCTGTCATGGACTTTTCATCCGCTATTTTGCCCCATCATCGTAAAATTCGCCGTATCACGCGACATTTTGAAAACAAAAAAAATGTCGAAATTTGCGAGTGCGCGTTTTACACCGGGTATAAAAATGAGAACATTAAAAATGAAATATATGAGAGTTAAAAAACTTCGACCTCTACGTAGATTAGAATACTGTTTACTTAAATGAACCGAATGAAACTAATAATACGTAATTACCTAATGCTTATTCATACCTGATTCATTAGGCCTGAATAACTTGATACATATTGAGCTTAAAGGATTGTCGCTCTACAAGTATACTATTTTTTCATAACCCTGGGATAATACGTAGGATAAATGACTTCAAACCGTAATAGTAGTGCATGCGTACATTTCAGGTTCCTTCGTAAAAAAGGGGATGCGCATTATATGGGGAATATACCTAAAAACTAAAAAAAGCTGCTTGAAAGTGCAGTTGCGTGTTACGCGCAGGATTTTACAGTATATCAAAACGTGCGGAACTCTTTAAATCATTGCTTCTCAAACTTCCCACGTACGCGACCCAATTTTCAATGATGCTTTTCCTTGCGCCCCTTTCCTATACAATAGTAATGTATTGAATGCGATAATAATCTACTCTAATGCTGAAGCTACAAATAACTACACTTAGAGACCGTGCAAATTATTAAGATGAGTATTAAATTGTGTGCATAATCTACAAGCCATTGGGAGTCTCTAATAATTATTAAATTGGTTCTTTACTTAGTACTGATAATGTTTTATCAAATATATTGAATAGTACAGATGTTTTAATAAATGTATTATATCAGTGTAAATGTGTTTTTTATATTTATTATATTAGAATGCATTTAGTTTTGCTTCCTGACATTAAATTAATATATTTTTTTTAAATAATCTTTTATTTTCCACTTTTCGATATTCTCGCCCCCTAGTAGAGTTATCATGTCCCTCTAGTGGTGCATGCCCAACAATTTGAAATACAGAGTTTTAAATGTTTAAAATTTCAGTAATAATGATGACTTCAAATCGCTTTTGGTTGAGATTTTATTTGATAAGGATTAAAATCTCCCTGAGCTCGGAATTATGAAGTTGTCAGAAAAATAGCAATAGATAACCAAACAGAATGGAAGATATTTGACTTATATATTAAACTTCTTTTCAGTACAGAAAATATTTACACTAAAAAATGGAAGTTACTGTCTTGGCTATCCAATAAAATCTCAAAATGGAATTTTACGTCATTTTTAGGGCACCGAATCCTCTTAAATAACGCGAACTAAAAACATCAATTCTCTGCATTATTTCCTTTCCTATTTCTGTTATTCTCAGCCTTCTTTTATTCTATAACACTTCTAAATGAAATTAGCTTCGCAGCGAAGTCTTAACTAGTTTCGTACAGTTATTTGGAGACGTAACAAAAATAGACGCTAACAAAACAGGAATGCGCTGTGTTCAGTTGGTCTACTTGTTTGCTTAAGAACTCTACTATACATTAATTAAACTTCTCAACAATGTTGAAACTGCGAGGCAACGTAATCCTAGTCAAAGGGGTGGATGTCCCCATCTTTCAAATCAACGCATACGCTGGTTTGAAATTCCCTTTTGGAAGCACGAGCGATGAGTTTATGATGAAGATATGTGCGTGATATGTATTTTTATAAATACCTACTAAACGTATGTAGATATCTTAGTTTCCGTTTCGGATATGCTATTTGAATCTTAAATATACTGAATACCGATGAAATACATTTATGAATGAAAAGCTTTTAATGCTTAAAGTACACAGATTGTTTCTCAAGAAGTAGATTAAATGTAAAACAGTGGCAACATATTTTTTCCCGATTCTGCTTTTAGGTATTTTGGAATCTGCTCAAACGACTCATAATCAAAAACAAGTATACTATATATATAAACAAAATTAAGTCAATTTTTACTTAGATTAACAAAGAAAAATTTTATATTAGCTACTTTTTATTAAATAAAATTACAATTAATATAAATATGTATATACATAGGACAGAATCACAACATTAAGGGGTAGTTAATTTTTGTTCATTATCATTAAAGTATCGTATTGTCATCCAAAACAATCATGTCTAAGAAATTTCAGTTCAACTGAATGCTTTTAAAACGGGAGAAAAAAAATATTTTAAAGTTTTGATCCAGGTCACTAAAAATTATACCAAAGTGGCTGTATTTGTAATTCCTTAAATAATTAGTTTTATTCAATTAATTTTAATCAATTTATTACAGTTAAATTACTGTATTGTCATCCAAAATTATCATGTATATAAAATTTCAGCTCAATTGAGTGCTTTAAAATGTATTTTAGTAACGATTGGAAACTCCACGAAGATAAAAAAATAAATAAATATAGAGAGAGAGTGTGAACTATAGTAGGAATTGGATAAAATGTATTCAAATGCTATCAATAAAGAATTATCCTAACATAACAAGTAAGAACTACAGATAGATTTAATTTCAATTTGTATTGTGATACAAAGATAGTTACGTGCTATCGAAATCCCATTGACGATGTAGAATAAAAACGCCCGATTCTAAAACCGGAATACGTTGGTGGGAATATGGAATGCGTAGACGAAAAATATTATGTGAAAAATCAATAATTATAAATACATTAATAAATAAAAACAACCGTTTTTTTATTTATTTCAATCTATTTTTTATTCTATTATTATCTATAATAATAATATTATTAAATTTATTTTTTAAGATTTGGTTAATCTCAAATTTATATTTTAGTACTCCAGCTTACCATATCAACGAATGGTTAGATAAGGTAAACTATCCATATCTCGCTATATTATCTACTAATCCATATTATCTATCGCTACCCCTCTAAAATTAGAGGAGCTGCGACAGTCCGATGTAACGAAATAAATTAAAACATAACTATCTTCGGAAAATGTGTTAACTTTTAGAATTTTCACTCTCTACTGTCACTCAAAATCACTTATGATATTTTCGAATTAAAGCACGTATTAATTGCAAAAGAAAATTAAACATAACATGTTAAGAGAAATTTTATTAATGATCATATTATGATCATTAACAAAAGTTCTCTTTTAAAATAATGATTAAAAACAAAGATCCATAAATATATGGAAATTGACGTTAAAAACATTTTTTTTTGCGTAATCACGAATCACAATTTTGCGTTCAACAAATCATTTAGTACTGCGCGCACTGTTTTTCACGATTCCTACTATTAGTTCACTGTCTCTTTTTCTGTCTCTCTATATATATCTTGTTCAAATTTTCAATAGTTTACAAAATACTTTTTATTCATCTACTCAAGTTCAAACACACTTTTTTTTTAAATTACTGAATGAAACTTAATGTCAGTGGCGCACACAATTGTGATTATGTCCTAGGTGTCCGGAACCCCTCCCCCCTCTCCAAAGCCCTTGATTTTCTTTCGATTGATTATAATACTAAGTATATAGTACGTAAAATTTAATTATTAGTTTTATTAATTAATGCTAATTATTTATCCCATAATTATTTTTTTAATGTTTTTTGTTCCCGAAAATCGACAAAATCGAAAGGAGCATGATTCAAGAATGGTGGACTTTTGAACCTGAACGCCACTGACATTAAGTTTCATTCAGTAATTTTAAAAAAAGTGTGTTTGAACTTGAACAGATGAATAAAAAGTATTTTGTAAATGATTGAAAATTTGAACAAGATATATAGAGAGAGACAGAAAGAGAGAGAGACAGTGAACTAATAGTAGGAAAAATTCCTGTGGGCACTGCTACTTGATGTTAATACAGTTCATGCAAATATTAATTCATTAATTAAATTTAATTAATGAATAAATAGTAACAAACAAAAATAATAATTCAATACCATATATAAAAAGAAAAATCGCTCTTTGTGTCCCTGTAGTACAATGGATAGCGCGTTGGATTTCTAATCCGACGATCTTAGGTTTGAATCCTACCTGGGATGGCCTAATTCCTGAGAATTTGATTTCTTTTTTTACTACACTGTTTAAGTAGATTAATTCAATTTGATTAATGAACAAATATTAAAAAACAAAAAATAGAAAGAAAAATGGGAAATATTGCAAGGATAATCGCTTTTTATTTTTTTTCAATTAATATTGTGATTCTGTCCTATGTATATACATTTTTATACTAATTTAATAAAAAATAACTAAAATAAAACTTTCCTTGGTTGGCCTAAGTAGGAATTTACTTAAAAAATGTTTTTATTTTTATATTACTTGCTTTTCTCATTTCTTGGATAACTGTCAAGGCTGTGGTAGCCTAATGGTCATGATCGCAAACTCGTGACTGGAGTGTTTCGGTTTGAGTCCATGTGCCACTGAAAATATCCCATGTAGAGAAGTGTCCCGTAAACAGACGTTAAAAAACAAACAAACAATCAATCAGGGGCCTTCTTTTGTCAAATATTTCTCATTAACTTTCCTAAATGTCTTTTAAAAAACGGATTGGAATTCAAAGACATTCCCTGTCACTTGGCAATCTTCGTATTTAACCTCAGGCCATGCGAAAAAAAGTAAATATTAGATCTAAAGCCAGGCAAAAGTATTTATCGAGAAATCTCTCTTCTTTCTATAGAAACTCATCTTATCGATTGATTACGTAGGATATGATTGATTTACACTACGTAACCTAATTTCCGTTACTCCTGGAAATTACAAATGCAATTCCCTAGGTTTGCGATTCCCCCCTCCCCTTTTTTTAATATATGGCTCAGAAATTAGACAGCTAGTATTTTGTCCAATGGTATCAGTATAAACGTACATCTAACAGTTCAAGAAATGACAGCTATATTTTTTGTTAATTCCTACTATTAGTTCTCTTTCTCTTTATGTATATATACTAGCTGGTATACCCGTTCTTCGCACGGGTGAACTAAAAAATTAAACAACACAGACTTAAGGATAAAAAAGTTTTTAATGAGTTCATTTTACGTGAATTTCAAATTAAACAAAAAACGCTTTTTGCATATCTCAGCTAAACAAAAAAAAAGAAAGGAAAAACACCTTTGTTAAATTTTAAGTATGCAGATCTGATAGCTGATTAAAGGGAATTTTTTTTTTATTTATAACTCCCCGTAACACTCTTGAGGGTCGATTTTTGAAAATACCTTCCTAAGCTCATCTCTGCTCAGTAAAAGTAACACATTGTTAAAAGTTTTGTATAATGAACTCTTAAAATAGTGTAAATAATTTATATCTTTTGAACGAACGACATAAAATATTACGCAAACAAAAAAATAATATAATAATATCCATTGCTAAATAAGAGTCTGGTGGGAAATTAAAGGGCTATTTGTCAAAAAGTCAAGTAATATAAAAAAAAAATATTTTTAAGTCAATTCCTACTTAGATCAACAAAGAAAAATTTTATTTAAGCTACTTTTTATTAAAGAGTTACAATTAATATAAATATGCATATGCATAGGACAGAATCACAACATTAAATGTTAATTAAATTTTGTTCATTATTATTAAAGTATCGTATTGTCATCCAAAACAATCGTGTCCCTAAAATTTCATTTCAACTGAATGCTTTAAAACGGGAGAAAAAAATCTTTTAACGTTTTGACCCAAGTCGCTAAAAATGAAACCAACGTATCTGTATCAGTAATTCTTTAAATAATTAGTTTTAGTCAATTAATTTTGATAAATTATAACTAAATGTTCCTATTTTTATCCAGAACAATAGTGTATACAAAATTTCAGCTCAAATGAGCGCTTTAAAATGGGAGATAAAAACCTTTTCTAGTTTTCATACCCGTCGCCAAAAGCCCTCGTGTAGCTGAACAGTGCGACGTTAATATTCAATCAATCAATCTAGTTTTCATACGCCAAAATGGTCGCAAACCGCCAAAAATGATGCCAACGGGGCTGTATTTGTAATTCTTTAAATAATTAGTTTTTATTAATTATAATTAAATTATTGTATATTTATCCGAAATTATCATGCATATAAAATTTCAGCTCAATGGAACGCTTTAAAATGTATTTTATTAACGATTGAAAATTCCATGAAGATAAATAAATAAATAAATAGAGAGTGTGAGATATAACAGTAGGAATTGAAAAAAATAAATTAATAAGTACTATTAATTTATTAATTGGTATGATGTAGAAGTTAGTAGATGATAAGGTGCTAGCCCAAATGTCCTTCTGGTCACTTGACTATGGATCAGAATAACGATGTTCACCGCCAATATCACTCGTCCAGATTTACACACAATGCGACATTAATATAAATTCACTCAATTTTACCGAGGTTCAAAATTTTGAGGTTCATCGCCAATAGACTTCGTTTTGTTATAGAGGGCGATTTTTATAAGTCTCTAACTCACTCATTAATTTATTGATTACTTAGTAAAGAGTTGCACTGCTTACTAACCCGAGAGCTATTGGCAGTTGACCATGCTATTTTGAACCTTAGTCATGTCACAAAGAACCAAGCAACCATCCCACTCTACGAGCTTCCAATTTAACGTGCATCATGTACTCTACACGTTTTGCCTGTAACCCTTCGTTAGGTGCGTGAATCTCTCAGATGCATAGTAAAAATAATTTCGATACTGCGTCCCCACGGAAGGTCTATTTGCCTTTTGTCACTCCCCCTAGGATTCAGTTTCAAGGACGAGGGTGAGTTCCCCATATTTCGAGTGGCAGGGGCCGTTGAATCTGAAAGATGCAGCGCACTCAACAACGTCAGTTTAAATGACTTTGTACTATTTGGTTAATTTTTACTTATTGTTTTTTTTAAATTAGTGCAGTTTTCAGGTTTATTCGAAACTAATTCGAAACAAGCAATTTGTAACTTCTGTTTGATAGTTATTTTTCCTTTTTGGTGGGTGTTGAGGTACATTTTCATTCAATCCTCAGTGTAGCTGGAATAAACTCCCAAAATGTCTGTATAGGAATCAAACTTACTAATATCCTCGCGCACATATCTCGCAAAACTAGGTCCCGAACTTTTGAAAGAGCTCCTGCGAAGGTGTAAGATAACATTTACATGCCTTGTTCATTTTGACTGAGGAATGAAAAAATATTTGATGTATAACGCCCTCATCAAGACGGAAAACCAGGACAAACAGCACCAGAAACTTGGAAAAGAAGGTACTGTTCCCTCTCGTCAGTCCCTTGAATATTGTAGGTTGATTTGTGAACATTACAACAAGGCATCTTAAAGTGTAAACATTGATGGCACGGTGATCATTGTCTTTTTGGTTTTTTTTTTCGCCTAAATATCTCAATTTCTGATTCTTTAAATGTTATTTTACATCCAATCTCACCAATGAATCCTTTTCAAACGTCAGTAGGATGGGACGCTCCTATGGAGGGAACATTTTGAAGCACGCCTCGCGTAGGGTGAATGAAATTATAAAAACTCGAAACCACAACATAACACAAATAATGCTCCTGTGGCACCCTATGTACCAAAATCTCTTATTACTTCTGTCCCCTTTTGGTTACCTACCATCAGCGATCTTAGGGGTGAAAGGAACGTCCTTTGTTACCTCACTCTAGGATGGGGAGAAAGTTACCAGTGAAAGATGTATAAACATGTCAAATTTCATGCTTTAACATGTACTCCCTCCTCGCACTCTTCAAGTTTTAACATAAAAGAAAACTGACGTTAAAAATACAGAGTACAAAATAAGGAAACAAGATACGTTAAAATGAAATACCAAATGCACACTTCATAATATTTCCGAAAATATATCAAATTTTTTATAACAAAATAAATAAATAAATATTTTTTAAATTCGATTCAACTACCGCTCTTAATAATAGCTGTCCCGGGCAGGAGTCCGGTTTGTCCGGCTCTAGAGCCACCTCTGACAACCACATACATTTATTAAAGACAGTACAAAATATTCGATTCTACACAAAGTTGAATAGTTGCACTGATTGAATTAAATAAATTATCATTCTGGCTTTATCAAATAAATCGTAAAATTCTGCTGCTCTTATTTATTAAAAGTGGAACGATGAGTACGCATTCAGGGAGCGCTTCAAAATTAATAAAGCACATACTGCGAACGAATTAAATGCGTATATTGTATTCCAAATATCCTGAGTCAATTTATTTTATTTTAAAAGACATTGTCAGATATTACTTTTGATTATCACCGAGCAATTGGAGCGGAAAATGCAATTTATCAATCTTCGTTTAAGTTCCTATTTCTCAAATTATAATTTTCCAGGCGACTGCATAAATTAATGAACTTGCAATAAATATTAATTAAAATAGTTCTCAAATGAATGACATATATGTGTATTGCAGATGACAATTAAACTAATTGTTCTTTCTGGTGTGAATGCAACAGTAGTTGACTTTGCTCCGTTTTAATGTTTGGAACAATTTGTTATCTTAGCATGTTTTGAAATGAATGCTTTCATCGATAATGATGTTTGTTCTGTTATTTATTAGAAAAAAATTGTTTTAATAATTTTTCTTACAGTATGAATCGTGCTCAATTATTTGCAGCAGAAACGATTTATATTTAAATTACTGAGTAAAAATTAATAAACTGCTGTTCGTAAAAAATGCAACACCATGAAAGAATCATCAGAATTAAATGAAATTTAATCCTCATCCAGCATAGCATCTAACACGAATGCGGCCATCATGGTCCTACAAATTGAAAGGTGATTCATCTGAAAAGACAACTTGGTGCCAATCAGCTTGTCAGGCTCTGTGCTAATAAGTCTATTGTAGACACAGCCATCGATGCTTTGCCGTGAGGGGGATTCTGTATAAAGGCACCCTTGCACGCAATCCACGGTGCAGCAGATGTCGACGAATTGATGAAGCCGACATTTGTACCACTGTAGTAGTAGACCAGCGGGCTGCCAACTGCCTGGAGGATACTGAACGGTCATTCACCGGAGCAGGTGTCGATCGTCGCGAGCTGACGTCATCTTCCGTCGTCCACTCCCTGTTTTTCGAGTGGTTCGGTGCTCGTCGGTCCACTGCTTCCATATTCGCATCACTGTGGTACTATTCCGTTGTACGCGAGCTCCTATTGCGTGATAGGAAAATCTTCCTTCTCGAAGGCCGATAATCCTCCCTCGTGCAACCGTAAGTTGTTGAAATTTCTCCTTATTTCATCGTGGAGGCTTACTTAGATCTCACTAAACGTTTGCCATTAATAAATAATCCTTAACTATATATATATATTTTCAACGTCCCGCTACAGCCCTCTATTATGCTCTTTCAGCATCAGTTCAGAGGGCGCTGCGCACGCCACGCATGCACGGTGGCTCTGAAACTTTACTATTTTAAGTAACATTCTATAATTAATATTCGCTGCATAGCTCATTTAATTCTGATCATTCCTTCATAGTGTTGCATTTTTACAAGCAGTGTACTTTTATTGGTACGTACGTACTATCGCAACCATGCCAATTTCCAAGATTCACACCATTTTTATCGTTACCAAAAAACACTGAGTTCGAGAAAAAATAAACACATTTACCCCATTTACTGGCAATGATATTGTACTATTAGATAAATAATTTTTGGAACTCAAAGTATTATATAACGTCAACCCATTTCTTCAAATCAAAAGACGTCGCCATACACAGCCAGTTGTGGAAACCGCTCCCGCTTATGTTACAAAACAATAAATACAATAACTCTGTTTGGTAATGTCATTTTAATTCGCTACTTTTTTTATTTTCCGAAATCGGTGTAAGCATTACCTAAGAGCTCATATTTGATCATTATACAAATATGCTACTTAAGTTGAAACTAAAAAAGACAGAAATAAAATATTTTTTTTCTTAATTTTTAATGTTTGAAAATACATTATGATAAATATAAAGGAGAGAAAAAAAAGAGTACCAGTTTCAACATTGTACTTAACTAGATTTGAACTTTTTATTCAACTTAAAATCAATCAATCTTCTGTGAAAGGGTACTTATACAATATATCTTTTTATATCTTCTTGTTGAGGTATTTTTCCAGAGTACTTATTTAGTATATACACTGCGTGCCATCGTAAATGCAACACTCTGAAGGAAGCATGCAAATAACATGAAATTTACAATATCCATTAGTGGAGGTGAGATATGCAAAGGATTAAAATTTCAGCGCAAGCACATATCAAGCGCGCCTGTAGAGCCACCTCAAAGCGATATTTAAGGCTTTGAGATTTCGACGATTTCAAGTTCGGCAATTGTGGTTTTCTTGTAGGTTTTTTCAAAAAATAATCAGTTATGTCTCGTAGAAAACAGCGATCAGCTTTTGATCAAGTATGCGAGTTCGACAGAGGAAGGATAGTGGGCTACCGAGATTAAAGATTATCTTTCAGGGAAATCGGTATTCGTGTTGGACGAAACCAAACACCTGTAATGAGGATATGTGACCTTTTTTATGCGGGAGGGTACGACGGACCGACGTGGTCGATCGCGTCCACCTCAATGCACCACTCCACATGAGGACAGTCAAATTGTGCGCATGACAGTGACAGATCGCTCAGTCACATCATGAACCGTAGCACAGCACATTGAGTCTGTAACGCAACAATCAGTGACTGCGTGTGCCATTCGAGCCGTTTACAGCAGAGTGGTCTGTCCACAAGACGTCCATTGCTTGGTCTACCCTTGACACAGAACCACAGAAGTCCCCCTCTCCAATGGTGCAATGAAAGAAGAATGTGGGTGGCAAAATTGAATGAAGTTGTTATTACTGACGAGTCACGCATCATTCTGCAACACCACGATGGTCAGATTCGAGTCTGGAGACACCGTGGCGAGAGGATGCTGAACAGATGCGTTGTGCACCGCCACACTGGTCCTGCACAGGGTATTATTGTATGGGGTGGTATTGGAAAGCACTCTCACACTCCTATAGTACGCATTGCCGGTACTTTACACAACCAGCGCTACATTTCCGAAGTGTTGGAACCAGTTGTCCATCCTTACATTCAGGGTTTGACCACAACCATATTTCAACAGGATAATGCGCGACCACACGTGACACGCATTGTCCAAAGGTTCTTCGTCAATCACCAGATCCTGCTTCCCTTGTCGGCTAGCTCTCCGGATCTTTCGCCGATAGAAAACATGTGGTTCATGGTTGCTCACCGATTGACCCAGATTACACCCCCAGCTGCCACACCAGATCAACTTTGGCAACGTGTGGAAGCTGCTTGGTCTGCTGTACCCCAAGAACACATCCAAAGTCTCTTTGAATCAATGCCAAGGCGTGTGGCAGCGGTGATCGCCAACAATGGCGGCTACTCTGGCTACTGATTCTGGCAGGAACTACACTTCACAGAAGTCTATAAATTTAATCATTTGATACTTGGTCAACATGTTATCAATGAAATGAATTTTGCTGTGCTATTTCTTGTCTTTCTTGGTGTTGCATTTACGATGGCCAGCAGTGTATATTAACCCCATTTATTTTTTTTCATCAAATATTTATCATCCATCTTTTCTGACGCATCAACATTTATAATCCAAGACAGCTGAGAAATAATATTCGTAGAATTCTCTTGAGTTAAGTCCTTCAAAATGGGTTTTGAATAAATATTAATTTAGTCATAAAATATTTTTATGGTACATTTTGGATCGATGCTAAAGAGAAGATTCGTGTGCTTAAGGCATCGGACCACTGGCGACAACTTATTTTTGAAAAAATGGAAATATGGGGATTTTTTTGTGTGGGATTTTTAGATTTATTTAATATATTTTAAGGAAAAACTCCTAAAATTGAAAACAGAATTTTTTTTTATTATAATTAAAATGGGAAAAAACTGGTGAAAATGTACAAAACATTACATAAACGGGGCCCGCGCTGTGCAAAAATTATAGAAACCAATTCTCAATTCTTCAATTTCTATGTGTTACTTTATTATTCCTGTTTGAAATAACCTTCAGGATAAGAAACATTTTAATTTTTACAAAAAACCTTGAGCTTTTTTTATCTTAGTGATTATATGAAATTGCTTAAAAAGACAGGGATTATATTCATATAAATGACTGTAAATTTTAAATAAAACAGTGATTGATAAATCTGAAGATTAAAACACTTCCACTGTTATTCAGAACATATCCAAAAAATTTCAGCACAATTATTTTAAAAACTTTTTGAGCATTTGCTGTCCCCGTTTGAGCTGTTCGAAAAAAACACATTTCGAGTAAAACGCATTTTAAAGTTTGACATCTTATGTAAAATTATGGCATCCGCTTTTACCAAAACACTTGGAGTTTTTGTTCTAAGGAATGGAAAATAAAAGTCTTGTTATTTTTATAAAGCTAATAAGATGGCCCGCAAAATAAAATCGTAAGAAGAATTGTCAATCTTTTGGCAAAATAAACAATTTTAGGTTAGTCGGATGCCTTAAAAGTCTCTCTCTCTCTCTCTCTCTATATATATATATATATATATATATATATATATATATATATATATATATATATATATATTAATGCTGTATTCCTGATGGAGTTTCTTCCAAGAAATCGGGAGACCTCTCATAACTCGTCAATATAATTTAGAGCTTGGAAAAGATGTTCTACTACACTCACCGTATTCGCCAGATCTGGCATATTCAGATTGTTACATCCTCCGGTCTCTATAACATATTTTAGAGACTTAGCTTTTTTATATTTGTTTTTACCTTAATCAAAATTATGAAAAATGAAGCAGCTTTATGGTATCCGACTACGTTTGGAACCGTAATTTTGCAAAAGCGTGTAAATGGATAATATCTATGATATTTAGTGTCACTTAGATTAGACAATGTATATAATATCAATCAGGATAGTATTACAATATATAAAAATGATTTAAGTACAATACTTTGACAAAAAATGAACATAGAAGGACCAATTTTCAAAATATTTTCCTTTTGTTAAAAATGCTTCTACTATAATATCATTTTGCCTGTATATAGCTCAGATCTCTGTACAGAGGCTCAACTAGAATTTTTGAAATATATAACTTAGAAGTGGGTTTATCCATGTTTTACGACAACAGAGGGGATAATTTTTAAGAAAAAAACGCCAATAAATATTTCAATGGGTTGTAACTCTGAATAATGTGAATTTTTCAAAAACCAAAGTTGAGCCTGTGTACAGAGGTCTGAGATATATACAGGCAAAATATTATAAAAATAGAAGCATTTTTCACAAAAGAAGAACATTTTGAAAAAAGGTTATTCTAAGTTAATTTTTTGCCAAAATATTGTATTTATAACTAATTTTTTGTCAAAATGTCCTTAAAACCATTTTACACATGTATTCTATTCTATATGACACTAAATATCATGAAAATTATCCATTTATGCGCTTTTTATAACCACGGTTCCGAACGTAGTCGGATACCTTAATTGTGAACCACAGAAGAGAATGCAAGAAATTTGCTTTATGTGTGCAATTTATAGCTGAAACACAAATATTTGATTTCTCATGATGTGCAATTGTGAAAACAGACGCTTTGATAATGCAATGTGTTTAGAACTGTAATAAAAACCTTTAAAACTTTTTGAAAAAAGAAGTTAATGAAATAGAAAAAATAAACAGTTTCCTATCTTTTTTCGCCATAATTGTTAGATTTATGTACGGAAGGTAAACTGTTCTTAAATGTATTGCATTGATATTTCAAACTGAAAAAGGAATCGCATATACCTGTTTGAAATTTTGTTTTTAAGAAAATCTAAAGAAGACAGAAAATGCAGATTTACAAATATGTATGTAATAAAGAACTTTTCAACTCCCTTTCAAAAATGAAAAAATCACCAGACTTTGCCTATACAATTGTAATATTTCATAAATATTGAGATATCTTCTTCAGATAGCAGAAGCCTTAAGTAAAACGACAAAGAGTTTCAACCTTTTTTGTAGTTTTATGCATAGCGACACTAACTGAATAGGTGAAGAAAATGTGTAAAATTAAAATATATGATACTTTCCATTATTCTTAACAAAAGTAATTTAAAATTGTATATAGAGACGCTGTTTCAAAAATTTTGAACTGTCGCAGATACCTAGTCAGATTTATTTTGAAACCAGAAATATAACCTAAGAAAAAATTACTTCAAATTCCACAAAATTCTTCCATTGAATGTCATCGTCATAATTTATTAAAAATTCTACTTAAATTAATTAGATCTTATTGAATGCATTAATTAACTTTTAAGCATTTAATTACAAATTCATCTAATTTACGTAAAACTGTTGCAAAAAGTAGTATTTATTCCGGCTAAATTTCTTTGAAATAATTCTTCTAAATCTCACTCACCATAAGAGTTGTTCTCCTAAATTTCTGTTAGGGCCATATTTTCTAAATAATTATTTCTGCTTAAATAATAATTAATGTATATTAACTTCTATGGGGGATGTATTAAAATTTTAGTAAATTGCCACTTGCACAAACGATTCCAACATTATTTTTTCAGCACTTATTTCCTTCCTCTCAAATTAAAAAAAAAAATCTTTTTATTAATTTACAAATTATGTTTAAAATATTCATCTGTTATTGAAAACATTTTTATGTAATAACTGCTTATCAGTTTTTAGTCGTTAAAATTATTAAAATGCGCGTTGTGAAAAAGATATTTAAGCTACATCTTACATTAATTATGTCAATTTAAATATTAAAAAAATCTTGTTTCAAAATTGTTATAAACATTGAACGAAGCTTGCTTTAATTTTTTTTCCCTTTGGGGGGAAAAAGCGAAAACACAATTACATAAGTGGGGTAAATTCATCAAAATAAGTTAGCTTGCAAATGTTTTCAGCAAGTGATTGTGAAAATGTTTGAAGAAATCATAAACTCTGAATCCGAGAGAGAAAATAAAAACAATAAAAGTAGCTGCGAAAGCAGAAAACTTTTCTTATTCATTTTGTTAAAAGATGCCATAAATTGCCCCTTTAATGTTTGTTTAGGAGGGGAAAAACTCCACTTAGCATATGAAAGCATTTTTCACGTAAATAATTAAGCTTTTCAAAAATCACTCTATATTTAATTTATTATTCGCTGTACATACATTACATTTAATTAAAATAATCTTTTCGAGGGCTTATCTACGGGGTCTTTAACTCTGCCCGCAATTTTAATTAAGTCTCTTGTACTTATTACTTCAGTTCACTTGCCGGAAATTGCTCTCCCAGCTTAGATTAAAATTATAATCTGCCATCTTAGTTTGTAAACACTATTGAGTAAGTAGTATACTTAAAATTCTTATTTTGAATAGAAGATGTAACGCGAAAGACTTATGTGAAATATGATAATCTTTTTTGGTTAAAAATTAAGCATTAATCGTTCTTTAAAGGGTTTTTAGCAGCGAGATTTTAGAATTAATAACAAGTGTAGCAAAAATGTTATTAAATTCCTCTGAGGCATGAATTGCATTGTGAATTTTTCTTATTTATGGAAATTTTGTTCGCAATCTCATTATTCTAGAAAAATTCATTTTAGAAAAAAAAAATTAGTACATAGAAGAAATTAAACGCTTTTAAGCAAAAGTTAAAATTGTTCAACAGATTATGGAATTTTAACATATTTTTAAACTCTGTTTATTGCCATTTCAGATTTCTTGGAAAAATGAATTTCTCAAATGATAGAAATTTCGTACTTGAAGTGAAGATTTATATGAGCCAGAGTCATTATTTTCTGATCGCTACACATTTTTTTTAGTTACCATAAAAACTGGCATATAACGTGTCCCCTATACTTTCAAGATGCATGATTTTGAATTTTTAGGAATTGTTACCGTTTTCTTCTGAAGTCCTTTGTCCGAGTTATTATCCCAGGCTTTGGGGGGGGGAAACAACAACAAGTAATATAAAAAAAATTAAGTCTATTCCTACTTTTAATGGATGGATAGAAAGTGTCATTTATTAACGATTGAAATTCTGAACAGCACATATATATTGAAAGAGGGAGTGAACTAATTGAAAAAGAGCATGGAATTGAAAAAATAGCATGGAGCTAGGAATTGGAAAAAGAGCATAATTTGTCTGCATTGTTGTAACAATGTACTCCCGGTTTGGCTTGTTTTGATGAAAAGGCGGTTTTCGACGCCAACTTTTGTCATTGTTTTAACAGTTACATTGTTATAACAATGGAGACGAATCTAAGTTGGTGTCGAAAATAAGTAATTAATTTAACTTAAATTAATTAATTAATTACTATTTGAAAAAACTATATTAACATCAAGTGTCATCCACTACAAGTTTTTTTAAAAAATATTTGAACTTGATTGGATGAATACAAAATATTTTTTAACGATTGAAAATTTGAACAAAATAAATATATAGGATGGATAAATATATATAACTAGCTGTACCAAGTCACGCTTTGCTGTGGTTCAGTCTTGTTAAACAGAAAGTACATGTTTTCAGTATGTTAAAACATTTGCATTGCAGGTATGATCTTTTATAAAAAAAATGTCTTAAAATATATACATGCAAAACTTTCCTTAACTGATATCATTTTTAAGTTTTTAACCAAATGCTTGAAGTTATTACGGCTTATTTTTGTCCTTATGTTATGAACCTATAAATTTATTTGCATAGTTTTTAAAGTGGAGACCTCAAGTTTGAAGATAAATTTTAAAGGGCTCTACTCCAGATTCCTTGAGGGCAATCGGTTGGTTTTACAATGCTTATGGATATTTGTTCAAATCAGATGTGTGTTCACAAATGCACCTTTATCCAAACAATGTCACTTGGAAACATGAATTGTATTTCCTGATGTTATATAGGAAATGTTTTGATTCTGCAGTATATCTAGCAAGCAAAATTTTTAATGGGTCTGTGATTCTCCAAGTAGAGGTAGCTTAATTTTTTCAGTGGTGCAAAACATTCCTTTTGTTTCTCCCTTAAATTCCAGAGCATTGCAATAAGGATACACTTCCATCATTGTGTAGATGAGAACATGCTGCCTGAACCTAGAATCTTCCACTGGATTGTACCGGAATGCAAGGTGACTGTTATTGTGTGATTGTTCAACACAAAGTCATGTTTGACGTAGATGTGCTTTCCTGGTTAACATCTTTCTGATGTTGTAGAACACTAAAGATGTGTTCGCAGAAGTACATCCTCAAGTCTGGCTGCATGTTCCTTTGCTGCGCCCTCAGCATGCGCTTTTGCCATTCTTTGTCTGTTTTTCTCGTTTGATGATATCCATTCTTTCTCAGTTTAATGTGCAATTGCACTCGTTGCAGTATTTTTGGCTTGCAAGTATGACGACCTAAGTTTGATTTCCCGCAAGGCATTATTTTTATGTAGTGAAGTCAATTGACTGCAGATAAAAAGAAAAAAAAATCCAAACAATCATATACAATTTCTTAAAAACTTAAAACTGCACTTAAAAGAAAAGAAAATTAAAACAAAAAAACTATAAAATTTCAAAACATTAAACAAAAGAAAGATTTGGAACAAAAGAAAACGAAAAAATAAAAAATGCTAATGGAATATTTAACTTCATACGTGCATCAATTGACACAACTGAAATTCAACGCAATGAAAGTGTTGATAATGATGGAGCATTTTTGCAATTCACAATTCGATTAGCATTAGCAATTTTTATCAACAAATTTAAAGGCCTATCTTTAAAACAGAGTGGCTTATATCTAGACACAGACTGCTTCTCACATGGACAATTATTTGTTATATGTATACTTAAATATTAGCATCACCGCAGCCAAATTACCGCCTTGCAAAATCACACCATTTTCCATCCATTTCTTTTTTCATAAAAAAAATGTTAGAATCTTTGTTGTTTAGATATTAAGGTGCAATACACGTGGCACCAATTTTGTTACGGTGATGCTAATACATAATTACTGGTGTTTTTTTCAGAGCAGCAGTCACCAATTGGTGATGCGTGAAAAATTTTGGATGGTATGCAGAAAAATTGGGACATTATTTATACTTCTATGAAGATTCAGTTTTAAAAAAGATGAATAACAAAATAACATGTTATGCAAAATGGATTATTATTTACTCTTAGCATTTAGTTACTGAAATCACTAAACTAAAAATCAAAGAAACAAAATTACTGAGGTTAGCGATTTTTTGTAACCTCAAGCAATTTTTGGAAACTTAGTGGCAAAACACTTCAGTCTGTTGATTGTTGCTTTTCATGAAGCTTATTTTCAGGGGTATGGAAGATTAAATAAAGACGTAAATATAGCTATAGTGGTCCACCACATAGAGATCAATTCTATTAGTGAACCACAAATTATAAAGTTATACCTTAAGTGGTTCATGAAGTGTTGAAAAATGGCAACTACTACTCTAAAGTATGCACAGCAGACATCTGCGAAAATGGAATGACCAACTTTGCGAGTTATCATGAAAGTTGGCGATTGATGCGATAATACGTAAGAATCAAATCAAATTTTAAGAAATGTCTAAAACAGAGAAAAAACATTGTTATATATTAAAAACTCCGTCGATTAACTCCGTCAAATTAAAATGTCTCCCAAGTGGGAAAAAAATATTGTTCCCAAACATTAAATGCTTTATCGCGGCATTTGGCTACGTCTTTTTATTTCAGGTAAATCATTAACGAAAACTATTAGGTAGAAAAATAAGTAGCATACAAAAGTCAGTTACGTAAATTTCATTTTCGCTTAATAAAGAGAAATAAATATAGCTTAAAATTAAAGAAAAAAACACGATGTAGAATATAAGCAAATTCGTAAACATCCCGCGATCATGCTATCCGATTGTTGCCAAATCTGCAAAACAAAATTTGAGTTGTTGATAGAGTAATTTCTAAAAAATGATTAATTCGAAAAATAATCCCAATTACGTATCGAAGAACAAAGTAATAGATAAATATGATAACCAATAAACATAACCATAGTAGAATTATACAATAATCTGGAAAAATCTGTGCGTAAAGTTTAAATTTTCACATTCAGAGCGAATCGTGACATCGTATGACGTCATAACAACAAAAATCACTTAAAAATTAAATTTAAAAAAATTTAGAGTGAATTTCGAAATAAAATTTCATAAGAACCTGACCGGAGTCAAATGCAACGCTGTGTTAATATTTCAGATAAATCCATGCAGAACTCTTTGAGTTACGCGAGCGTACACAAACCAACACAACATTTATATATATATATATATATATATATATATATATAGATATATATAGAGAGAGAGAGAGAGAGAGAGAGAGCCAATAGTAGAAATTGAATAGCATAATTTTAGAGCTACAAACCTCTAAGTTCATATGGTATGTCATTTCTTTTTAGTTTAAAGCATTTAAATATATGTAGATGATTAATATAATTTTATTTTTAATTTTTTTTTAATATTTAAACTATCACTCTTATATCTGGCGTACAATGTGCACCAGTAAATTTCTATCTTATTTTTTGTGCTAAATGTACGCGTTATACACTAGATTATACTGTTTCTTAGTTGTAGGTGGTCGATTTTTTTTTGGGGGGGGGTTACATCTCTTCCTATTCTTACAATTAGCTCAAGTTCACTTTTCAAATTGGTGATGCAAATAAATTAAATCATCTTCTCAGATGTAATTGAAAGGGGAAATTATGTATAGAGGTTTATTTTTAAACTGGCAATGTGTGCTCTTTTCTCAGAAACACAACCGATCATTAGGACAGAATTTCGTGAATTTGAAATCAAGTTATACTTAAAGTGTATGAATATATATTATTGTGTGCGGTAATTCTTTAACTTTTCAATCTTGTGATACCCCGCGCGCTGGGGGTATCATCTCTCCACCATCCACGTGACCTATGTTTGGGAAAGATGGGCCACTAAACTCTGTCATAATAAAATTAGTTTGTTATGATCTTAATTTATATACAATAAAACAGCACTAGTCTAGGAGGCTTACGATGAGGAGTGATGCGACGTAAACCGTAATTATGACAAATAGCGCAATCAACCGCTGTATCTATATTTATAGCTGATTTCCTAACTTATTAGAATCCACTCTAGTCCTAAAGCTTAAGCAATCTGTCTTACCGCTATTTCCTCGGCGAACAGCTACATCCTTATATCTTCAATTTATTCTTCGTTCCAACTTGATCCGGCTAAGGGGCTGGTCTCGGACCCACTTATTAATCAGCTTCGCTAGCACTACTAGACCGACTCATAGAACTCATAGAATACACTAAGACTCTTCTCCTAGAACATCACCTAGAGCTTTACCGCACTTCACTTAGCTTTACTTAGCGCTCCTCGCGAATACTAACGTTCCAATTTATACAATTCCTAATCTGCATAACCACGCTCTCTTTTTGATTGGTTGGAAAGAATTGCCATTATGACACCAAAGATATCCCGAGAGGATTATTAGAAGAAGTACCGATAAAGCCGTCAAAATCTGACCACTTGACTCTCCAATGAGATCCCAGGAGTGGACGATGATAACTCGCGAATGCTGCTTCCGCATTGTAGAAAATGGAGGTTTTTCTCCTGATATATTAAAGAACCGAATGGTTATGATCAAGACTGATCTGTGCTGTACGGGAAACTATTCAGCAGGAACTACACATGCCATGTATTCTGGAATCCCCGATCAGGGATTCTCTTTCTAAATCAAACTTTTAATGTGCACTTTTAATACAAAACAAGTAATACATAAAAAAAAGTCGAAATTTATCGTCATCTTGTAGAGGAAAGGGTGAGAGTGCGGGTTCGACAATTCAATGAGGAGCGATCTAATGGTCTTTACGGTGTTAGGGATGACTTTGTTGAAAAAACCAGGGGGGAATATAAAAACAAAATTTTTAAGTAAATTCCTACTTAGATCAACAATGAAACATTTTATTTTTATTAAAGAGTTACAATTAATATAAATATAGTTATACATAGGACAGAATCACAACATTAAGTGATCATTCATTTTTATTAACATTAAAGCATCGTATTGTCATTCAAAACAATCGTGTCTATAAAATTTCAGTTCAACTGAATGCTTCAAAAAGAGAGAAAAAAATCTTTTCATGTTTTGACACAAGTCGCTAAAAATGAAACCAACATGATATCTGTAATTCTTTAAATAATTAATTTGTCAATTAATTTTAATTAATTATGATTAAACTATCTTGTTTTTATCCAAACATTAGTGTATAGAACATTTCAGCTCAAACGAGCGCATTAAAATGTCAGAAAAAAAACTTTTCATGTTTTGACACACGAGTCGCCAAAAATGTTGCCAACGTGGCAGTATTTGTAATTCTTTGAATAATTAGTTTTAATCAATTCATTTGTATTAATTCTAGTTTAATTACTGCACTGTCATCTAAAATAACCATGCATATAAAATTCCAGCTCAATCGAGCGCCTTAGAGTATATTTTATTAACGATTGAAAATTCCACGAAAATAAATATATATATAGAGAGAGAGCGTGAGCTAACAGTAGGAATTGAATGAATGAGAAAATTCGTGGAAACAGACGTTTCACAATAAGGTTGCTTTGTTATAAATTTCCACAAATCACTGCTCAGCTATGATTCTTTTCACTGGTGGCATCTTTCTTTAAAGAGAGAATAGGCACGCTAGTTTCTCGATATGAAAAATTGTTTTCGACATACTCTTTCATGTAAAAATTAATTTTGTTTGGAAAAGATTTTTTCCGCTAGTTTTTTTGCATAAAACCTCGCTTGGGCAAACCTCGAACATTGATTACGGATAATGTAAATCACATAAAATATATAAGTTACAGTAATACCCCGAACTTACATGATAGGTGGGACTGAGAGGGATAACCAGGTAAGTCGGGTTAAAATTTCACCTTTAAAATTAATTTATTTGGGGCAGGAGCCAAAAGAAAACAATTTACAAAAAAAAAAGTTTAATTATTTCTTTAAATTCTTAAATATAAATACAACGTAGCAAAACGAAGTTATTCTGATATAGTGGGTTTCTTAACATGGTGAGAGGTTTTCAGATCCTTTTTGGGCATCTAGATATGTAGGAAGTAGAGGAGAAATACTCGCCATGATCCAACCAATCTATTTATTCATCACACAATATAACGACACAATTCAATTAATAACTGTAAGAGAATGTCTCGGTGCTAACCGCGAAAGTGGAACAAAGACTAAATACACGAAAGATTAGGAGACTATCAAACTCGATCCTTACTTTGGATCAAATCTATTATCCGATTCAATCTAATATTAATTTAATCTCAGTGATCAAACGTCACTTTAAATTTTTCTCCTAATAAGTATTTATTCACAATAATTCAATAATGATACCTGTCAGTAACAATCTCTTCTGATTTATCTTCTCTCTTACTCTCCTTCTAGCCAGAAAATTTCGACTGTATATAGTAAACTTAATTTGTATGTCCCGAGCGCGCGATTTACTTCTTCCTAAGGGTTGCTTCTGAATAACGCGAATTGATAACCCGAAGATTTCCCAAGAGGATTAGTGGAAGAATAACGAATAGATCAGTCACAACATCTAACAAAGTAGTCAGTTGGGGTAACTTTGTGGTGCCCCTCCATTGGGGACACCCTTTCTCCACTATTAAAGCGACCTATGTCTGAGGGAAGGAAGGAAGAACCACTAAAATCTGCCATTCTAAAATCAGTTTATTATGATCTTAGTTTATATACAATACTAGTCTAAGAGGATATTGATCACGAGTGAGTAGACGCAACACGTATTTCTGATAATTAGCTCACTTAACCACTGAATCTATATTTATATACATTTCTTCCTAATCTAATAGTTTCCGCACTGTCCTTATAGTTTAGATGAATTAGCTTACCGCTATTTCCTGAGTAAACAGCTACGGTCCTTAAAACGTCTGTTACGCCTTTAATCTGGCTGGCTCTGGTAATGCTCCACTGGTCTCGGACCCACTTTTGACTTATCTACACCAGCACTGTTAGGCTAACTCCCCCAGAATTAAGACTCCTCTTCTAGACTTTTAGCTCACTTCACTTAGCTTACTTCTAGCATTACTTCTCCATTTAGCGACCTTCGCGTATGCTAACCTCCTTCAAATATATGTGATTCCTAATTTGTATACACACTTTCTCTTCTTGAGTTGGTTGGAAAGAATTGCCATTCTGGCCCCAAAGAATCCCAGGAGGATAATTAGTGGGAATCGCGGTTACCCCATCACAACTTAAGTCTAGATATTACTGTATACAATGAAAAAAGGAGTTTAGCGCTATATATTCCGTATCATTGATACAGTATTTTTTCAAATATATAATAACTTTCAACATCAAAAGAATTTTAAACCCTAATCACGATCGAGACATTTATAAAACATTCAGAAAATTGAAACCAATACAATTTTACTTTTACGCATTTACTTAACAAACATAAACACTTAAAATGTCTTTTCCATCAAAAAGACTATGATCTCCTGTCTAATAAACGCAAAAGAATTACAAATAAACGGGGAAAAAATTAATTAGCAGTCTACTTTTCTAACGAAAAATCTTAAAAGGGAGCTTTTGAAAGGCATCATGAAGGAAATTTAATTTTCTAAAATTCATCTGACATGAAGGGAAAGCGTTATTTGCGCTTATAATTCACCCCCATAATCCCCTCCCTGGTGGCTTTAAGAGATGAAACTTTCATAAGCCCCTAAACGATTGGTGGAACAATACGTTTTAATCATTTCCTTGTATTTATTCGCTTCGTCGATCGCTTAATTTAAGATCGTTGTCTTAAATTAAGTACTGTACCTTGTGCCCAATGTAAAATTTTCTTTTTGTAAAATGAGACATTGTTAATGTTGGGGATTATTGCAATTAAAAGGAAGCAACACACGAATAAAAAAGGAGGAAAAAGAATGAATTCCAGGAGGACGTTTAAAGTTTGCTTGTCTCTAATTGCTTCGTTAGCGTTTTGTGTACGTAAATTTCTTTTGGGTCGTGATAGGGTGTGATTTCATTTGTTTCGAGCTTTGAATAATTCAACACCGAAATAATTGATTAAGAAGTTTGTTGTGTGTGAGTAATCACACTTCTGTTTGAAAGTTAGAATGAATAACAATGAAGGCTTGAGAGGAAATTACTTCACCTGTACTGTTTTTGAGAAATATTCTTTAGTTCAATGGCAATACTAAGATGGTTTCTGTTGAAGAATATTTCTGGAAATGTGTGAAAGTTCTTAATGTATCGTAAATTTCCGCGTATAAGCCGAGAAATTTTGGATCTTTTTTTAAAGTTGTTTATTATTTTAAAGTAAAGTTCAAAAAATAACTTTATATGTTTTAATAAGGGTTACTTACGCATTTATGTGTTTGTGTATTTATATTTTTAATCTCATACATGTTCTAATTAATAACTAAGGAGAGATTCCATGAAATTCTTTGAATTATTCGCTGTTCCTGGTTGATAATGAGGTTTTTTATTTACGCACAAATTCATAAAAATTGCTGGAAATTATTGAAAAAGTAAACACTGAACAGTTTCGTCCAGTGATGAGGTTTTCTAGCACAGCTTTTCGATATTTTTTTCTTTATCAAATTTATACGTAATTTTGGTCTTTTATTGGCATGTTTCTGTGAGTGCTTTTATGGCTCCAATAGCTAAGTGGTCAACGTTTTTCCGCTTAGGCATAGTAGGCAGATGTCTTGGGCGCAAAAGATTTGAGCGCGCAAGAAAGTGGAAAGCAAAAACAAAAAAAAAGAGAATAGAACCAAAATTAAAGCAAATGTAACTTGGAGCAAGAATATCCGACAAAACTGGTAAAATATTTGGCTCAAAGGTATTCAAAAGATATCGATGACGAACAGTTTGTGCAAGAGTGTCAACATATCAAAATATATATAAAGGTTGAAACAACAAAATCAAGAGAAATATCTAGTATGAAATCAAGTTAGGAGGTACCTTCCCAAACTTAGAAGTCACAATGGACTCTTCCTGAGACAAAGTGTACAAAAGAGAGCTTTGATCTACTGTGGAAAAAGTAAAGCTTAACAGGTTGTTATTGCTATGCACGTAAAATGATATTTCAACGGAGAAATTGGTTACAACAATATTATTAATGATTTTGCAATGATCAAAGATCAAAGAAAACCTTTGTTGGACAAGTACAATAATAGTGACTCAACAAAGAATAAGAATGTCTGAAAGTAAAAGATACTAATGGAATAAGCGATGAAAAAAGATGATGATTAACATGAATACAGTTCATACAATACTGTATATTCTATACTGTAATTTGAACAATTTATTTCATTAATTTACTGTACTAATTTACGTCCATGATTCGATACTATAAGAAGCGAACATAAGGGGCCAAACTATGCCCTCTTGCTTTCCCTACAGGTGTCGGTTGCTAGTTCGGGACACGGTATTTCCAGAGGTGGTGGATAATGGGAAGACTTTCACAAGAGCTAAAACAAAAAGAAGGGAAAATCTCTTCCGAACCAAAACTGGCAAGGAAAGAACTGAAGTAGGGGTGTGCTCTGGAAATGGTGAGAGGGGCGTAATAATTTGAAGTGCCTAGGGCACATGGAATGTTAAAAACGACCCTGGCGTGTCCTGGGTTTAAGCCTAGAGACCCGCCATGTAAAGAGAGCCGATGCACGTAATACTTTTCAAGGCTCAAACGTCCTCCTGTTGATTTGGTGTGGAAGTTAGAAGACGGGGCTCCAGTTGAGGTGACGTCCTCCTTGCTTTACATTGGTTCAAAATGACTAGGTCCGTCACCAATAGCCTTTGTGTAGTTTTATAGTGTGACGTCACTTTGCGAGTGCTTTGTACAATTCCAGGTAGCCAAAATTCAAACAATAAAATGTGCATTGGCATGTTTACATACGTTCCACATTTGGATCATTGTTTGTTTGTTTCTTTAAATTATTTTTCAAATTGTAATCGAGTGCAATGCTGTTAAAATCTTAATAATTGATTAATTTTGTTTTTAGTTTTTTAATCTACTGATCAACTGCTTGAAATCATATCGGATTAAATCAGTGAACATTTTTTTCAAAATTTACAAACAAGTGTGGGTTAATATCAGTGGCGTAACGTACACCCCGCAACCACCGCATCGCGGGGGGCCCAAGGTTCTAAGGGGCCCAAAGTCTGACTGACGCAAGTGCCTACCCTTTGTAAAATTCAACGTGGGGGCCCAAAACCTGACTTTGCAGGGGGGGCAAATGTTCTCCGTTACGTCACTGGTTAATATTACGTTTGTTTAAACTAACATTTAGATTTAAATACAAATCGATATGTAAGTATCGAAATTTTTAATTAAAGTCATGGATTAAAAGTTTTAATTTATAAAATATTTGTTTCACGGTTATTTCATAAAATCAATGTTAAAAAAAAAGAAAAAAAATTTTTTAAAAAAATTGCCTCGCGTGCCTTTCCTATTTTTGGATAGAATTTAACTTTCTTTTTTAAATAAATCTGCGTAAATAAATGTTATGATATAGAAACAGATCAAATTAAACAACATCAAAAAATTCCGAATAACCTTCTGGGAAAGTTTCATCGTTCAAAAGGTTTCTTTTAAAAACAAACCACATTAAAATTTTTATTTTCTTTTATTCTCAGAATAATAACATTGAACAAACATTTCAGGCAAAATTAATAAGCATTTGAACGTTTCAATTCTTTGTAAAAAAACGTTTACTTCCTTTCGCCGTTTATTCCATTATGCTTCATTCTAAATTTTCTTTCATTACTCATCAGAATAAAATTTGAAAAAAATTAAACCACCCCTAATTGCGGTAGAATAAACGAAAACAAAGCAGACATTCCTTCTATTAAAATTTGATTGGATAAAATGTTGCCGAATGAAGTGACCTTTTTTTAATTCATTTAATTTAAAATACCCTTGTTGCTGCCATTTTCTTTAGATCGATATTGGAATTTGAAACATTTTCAAAAGACACTCATTTATTTGTTCTTAAATTATGTTTACTTCTCCAAAAAAATTGTTGCCCTCCGTGCAGTTTTTTTCTTTAAATAAACCAGTTTTTACTTTTTTTATTTTTATTTTCCGAATATTTAGTGGTTTTTTTTAAAATCATAAGTGAAATGAATTGCTTTGAATGTTTAAGTTGTCTGTAATTTTTAATTTGAAGATATTTATTTGTAAGCGTTTGGAATGCATGTTTTCTGGAATGTCCGTATATTTAACCACAATTTTCTTTAAAGAACTACACAAGAGCTTTTTTTAAAAAAAATTTTATATGAGAAGGTTATATATATGCTCTTTCTTGTTGTTCTCTATAATTAGCCAAATAGACTCGTGCAATTGTTATAAGTTGAAAATTTGAATACTTTGTATTTATGTTAATAAGTTATATATGTATATTATAAATAATTGACTAAATTCATGATGGTCACATGATAACGGCAATCACGTGTTTCCCATTGATTAAAAATTGACATATTAGTTGTTCAGCATGTAAAGTTTAGATAACATTTAAAATTCGATGATTGGGTAAAGAGTTCACGTGTTAAAATTCTTCAAACAGTTTTCAAAATTAAAAAAAAAATACTTACATTATACGAATACTTTTAAGTAAAGCACATTTTCTTTAACTATGTGCATTATTATATCATTGACAAATATGTACTTTCTAAAAGAAAGTTCTTGCAAAAAGCCAAAGTTGGCAACAGTGAAGCACATGAACTAATTGGCTGGAAAAGCGTGATTATATTTATGATATAATTATGAGGTTGCATTAAATTTATGAACTGATTGAGAGAAAACACGGGGCTCAGTTATTATGTGACTATGACGTCACATGAATTTAGTCCATTGGTTATATTGGTTGTATAATTAGTTGAATGCTAAGAATATATCGATTAATGAATTTATATTATATCCATTAATATATTTCAGCATTTTTAAATAATTATAACAACTTAGCATGGTTTCGCTGTTTAATCTTTAATTGATAATTTAGTACTGTATAAGTAATATTTATTTTACATGATATTTGCTCCAAATTTCGATTTTATATCTTCACATTTTTTTTAAGATTACTCGTAAAACTTACGATTTTGAGATTGAAAACTTTATGGGAAACAAAAAAATTTCAATTCAACTTTCTCACTCTCACACATAACACAGAGTGCAAGACCTTTTTAAACGAAATTATATCACCATTTGAGTGTAAAAAGAACAAATTCTTTGACGTTTCTAAACAAGAAAGGTTTATTTCTATTTGCTGCTAACTATTTGCCAACAAATCACACTTTCATGACTTCCACCTACCATTACCACGCTCTGCTTCGTCAATCATGCATAAATGCGAAGTAATAGTCATCCAAAGGATTACCTCCCAATCCACTGTAAATGGCAGGACATAATCCTGCTGCCTAATTGGTAGATGGATTCCCTAGCGTATTACGGGGAGAAACAGATCGCCGTAACAGCGTTTTATTCGCTCTTCAGTAGAGGTCCTGGCCAATTACAATAGTTTGTTTAATATCTGCCTTAAACTTTCATTAAATGTGAAAGGTTAATCGTGAGATTTGATGAAGGCTCAGATTCGGGGAGCAGTAACTAAAGCGCTGTGCATTTCGCATCAGGTGTTTCGTAACCTTGACACATTAAAGGAACCTTTGTAATTACACTTACGAATTAAGCATTTGTGGGAGTGATGTTGCTAAAGTAGTTGAGCCTTATTTGATTTAAAATGAGGTAATTAGTTTATTAAGTTGTTTCTGTGTGTTTTAAATAAGAATTCTCTTGTTAGGCTTATATAATAGCACATTAAATTTTACTGAGTAGCGGTTAAACTTAACAGAATAAAATGCATAAGATCTTGGAGGTGATTTATCATTTATTTTAAATACTTTTCTTTGCACTGTAAGTTACCCCGATTAACTCGAGAACCCGGAGTTACGCGATTTTTAAATCTCGTCTATTTGTCTTTTGTTTGAGCACTACACAACTTAGTTACTCACTCCCCGGTTCTTATTTAGATACTATACATGTACGGGAGCATCGCGCGGAATTGACGCTTAACCATAATTTAGTTTGTGTTACGTAAGACAAAGTACTGAGATCTATTGGGTTCCCACAATCAAGGGCGGGCAATTGATGAGTCTATAGAAATGCAAGAGGAAATGGGCTCAATTCATGAAGTCATGTGATAAAACAAACACGTGTTTTCCATTGATTTCAAAACAAACATTAAACTAATTGTACTTGCTGTTCTATTTGTAAAACTCAGATAAAAGTTCAAATTTCATATTTGGGTAAAGATGTTTAAATATTAGGAAAAAAAATTCTTCAAAAAAAAAGATTTTTTTTTAAATTAAAAAAAAATTATATTTTATCTTTTTACTTTTAAATAAAATGCATTTTGAATACATATGTACTTTTTAAGAAAAAGGTTCTGTAAAAGCAAAACTCGGCAACACCGCAGTGCGTGAACTGATGAGCTGGAAACACTAGAGAGTTTTTATCGTGTGAAAATGACGTCGCATGAGTTTTTGAATTGATTGGCTAGAACCACGTGGTTTTCACTATCATGTGACTATGACGTCACATGAAGTGAGCCCATTGACGAACTTGAGTTCTTAGACCAAGATCAATCAGAAGATGGAATGACAGTTGGGAGCTTGACAGAAGGCCTGAGATGAATTGGAAAAGGATTGCAAATTTCAGAATATATACACTACAACGAAGAGCATACTTTTCGAAAAAACATGGAATCAAAAAAATTATTAGTTTGCTGCTAGAAAATTTTGCGGAAAGAAAAAAGAAACAATCTTATATATCAAAACAACTTCGGCTTGTTATTTGTATTGGGCTATCTGAGATTTTATTGAACATTTATTTTCTAACTAATTATTATCTTTCGTCTCAGATTCCAACTAAAATGATGGTAGCCGAGTGGTATAGGTATCGGACCGTGGCTTGCTTTGTCACGGGTTCGAGCCCAGTACCACTAAAGACCCGCCGTGTAGGGCAGCGATGCACGTTAAATCTGTCGAGAGCTGAAACGTCCTCCCGTTGGTGTGGTGTGGTAGTTAGGAGAGGGGTGTGCCAGCTCAGGTGTCGTCCACGTCACTTGACCATGGTTCAAAATTACGTGGTCCGTCGCCAAAAGCCCTCGTGTAGCTGAACAGTGCGACGTTAATATTCAATCAATCAATCAACCAACTAAAATGATTTATAAGCGAAATCACCTCCCAACTTATGCGACTGCGACGTATATGTGGATATTTCTCAGTCTCACCTATCAGGTACGTGAGCAAGATAACTGTATTTAAAAAAAGAAAAAAAAACAAGTAATATAAAAAAATTAAGTCAATTCCTACTTAGATCTACAATGAAAAATTTTATTTTAGCTACTTTTTATTAAATAGTTACAATTAATATAAATATGTATATACATAGGACAGAATCACAACACTAAGGGGTAATTCGTTTTCATTAATTATCATTAAAGTATAGTATTGTCATTCAAAACAATCGTGTCTATAAAATTTTAGTTCAACTGAATGCTTTAAAACGTGAGAAAAAAAATATTTTAAAGTTTTGACCCAAGTTGCTAAAAATGGAACCAACGTGTTTGTATCTGTAATTCTTTACATAATTAGTTTCAGTCAATTAACTTTAATGAATTTTTTCATATTTTTACCCAAAACAATAGTGTATAGAATATTGCAGCCCCAACGAGCGGTTTAAAATGTATGAAAAAACATTTTTATGTTTTAACACAAGTCGCCAAAAGGGTCGCTAAGTCGCCAAAAAGGATGCAAATGTGGCTGTATTTGTAATTCGTTAATAATTAGTTTTAATCAATTAATTTTTATTAAATATAATTGAATTATACTATGTTGTCATCCAAAATAATCATGTACATAAAATTTCAGTTCAATGGAGCGCTTTAAAATGTATTTTATGAACGACTGAAAATTCCACGAAGATAAATAAATAAATATATAGAGAGTGTGAGCTAATTATGGGAATTGAAAAAAAAGCAAATTCTTATGTTATTGATCTCAGGAATTTTTTTTGAATACCTGGAAGATAAAGCATTGATCGACGCTCTTTTAAATTACTTTAATTTATTAGATAATAAGATTGGGGGGTAATCCCCCGAATATTTACCTGTCATTTATTCAATCATTTTTCAAAAAAGAAAAAAAAATTATTTATAGATGTAAAAAAAATGTGTAAGGGGAGTATTAAAACTTTTTTACTGTTGATTTTTTTTAAAAAAAATTATTTTGGTATTGTATTTTTACAAGTTTACAATCTAGCATTTTAAAAACATTCCAAAAGGAAGAAAAGCAGGATTTTTACGAAAAAAAAGAATTAAGAAATGAAATAGAACGCGTTGTAAAAATTGTTGTTAAAACAAAATTGATAGATTTCGTGAAATTTTTCACTTCTGAGTTATATATTTTAAGTAACAATTTTTATTCAACTGCAATTACGTATTTTACCGCCGGCCAAATTCGTCATATAAAAAAAATCTACAAAATGCAACAATTAGTGGAAAAAAATTCTCACGGCAATCTAGGGAACGCTTGCTCCAAAATAATGCTGACAAATAGTTTGTAATAATATTTTTCTCTTATTTTGTTGCGAAAAAAAGATAAAACATTAGGATCTATTTTTGACGATAGATTAGGCAACGGAATTCTTTCAAAATTAAATGCAATACCTACATTAAAACAAGACACTGTTGAACTGCTGCACATCGTTCAGATTCGTAATTCTGTGAATTCGAAGCGTCGTCTCCATAAAGAAATCGGTAAATGTACACCATGATTCTGAAAGCAATTATATGGCTTTAAAGGCCGGATCACACGTACACGTTACGAGCAATTTTTCATCCAATTCGTAGAATTTTTACTTTGTTGCCATAGCAACGGCTTTCGAACAACTTTTTGTTAGTGAGCTCAAAAAGTTGTTCCAAATAAAGTGGCTTGAAATTCCAGCCAATGGGGTTCTTCGGCGCTCTACCTCATAAACAATATGGCGGCTTCAATTTCGTTAAACGCATCAGATAGGGCGTTTTAACGACGTCTAATATTTTAAATGGATTGGTGCTCCATTTCTGTTTACGCCCATCAACGAAATATAAGATATAATGTTGGATGTTTGTTTGCCGAAGCAAAATAATGGGCGAGTCATTTTTCAATAGGGAGCGCGGCTGACGACATTTTGTTCCTTTACCCTCAGAGAGGACGAAAAATCAGTCTAAAAAGTTGCATCCAAAATGTACGTGTTCTACAGCCTTTACCCTACCTGAATAATGGAATTGCTCTCCCCCCCTCCCGCTTACCGATAGATTTTTAGTATAAATGTTACTCTTTGGTATTTTCATGTACGCGTTATTTTTAAAAATAACCCCCATCCACATACAGTTAAAAGAAATATGTGTACACCAGTGTGATAGTTATTAGAAATATCGTTTATTTCAAATGTGCGCGTGTGTTTGCATGTTTCTTATTAAAATTACAGTACCGAAATTATCCTTGTAATCTTCTCACAATTTTATTTTTTTACCGGATTTTTTGAGTTTTTGAAAAATAGTATGCTATTTATCTTTCCATTGTCTTTTTCAACATCAAATAGTCGACAAATCGTTCATTGTTATCCATTCTGTTATTCATTTCACCATTGGAATGTGCGTCTAAATTACTGCGCATACTTTTCATTATATTCCTCATTTCGGATGACGTGGGAACAGGAGCTGAATTATTCATTTCATTTTCATCGTCAGAATCTATAGAAATATTTTTCTGATCCTTGAACTAACTTCAAAATGTCTTTGTCCGCTATCATTGGCACGCATCGTCGTTTTCTCCAACCATTTTCTTTCCCATGACACAGTAGGACAGTGCGTGAGTACAGAAAATGGTACGCGGACCGCCACGCGATGGCAGTGAAACTTCTTTGGAAAATTGATTATTTGCTCTAACATTCCACACTGACCGTGTCGCCTAATTTGCATGAAAAGTATTCGTGGTGAATTGAGTCTTTCTAATATCAAATCCAGAGTAGGAAGATATGCTGGGGTATTTCTGGGTATACAAAAATATTATGTTTTGATCAATTTGGTATACTTTTCATACTTAAACTTTGTCGGCAATTGTAACATTCTTTAATGTCTTCTAAATTATATTTCCAGTGAAATACTTTTCTGCTCAGCAGCAGGCGTTCTCAAATCATCTCTAAACCATAATCTATCACAAATCGAACACCCGTGACCGAAAGGATTATCAACGAATAGCTTTTGAAAATCTTAGCGAGCATTTTTATGGGTCAGTGAATATTAACAGCGCACTGTTCAACTACATGAGGGCTTTTGGCGACGGACTTCGCAATTTTGAACCATGTTCAAGTGACGAGGACGTCACTTCCCCCTCTCCTAAGTACCACACCACACCATCAGGAGGACATTTGAGCTCTCGACAAGTTTAACGTGCATCGCTCCTCTACACGGCGGGTCTTAAGTGGTACTCGGCTCGAAATGACACGCCAGCCACGATCTGATACTTTGACCACTAGGCTACTGTGGCCACGAAGCTTTAGTGAAATCATAGTCTTTATAACGTAAGATAGAATTTATTATCGATTCACATGTATCAGTTTCTACATGCACGCGACTTGTTGAGGGTTTTGTGGTTGACGACACAGGGTGGTTCACAAAGTCCGTATTAATCTGTGCTGTCATAAGAAAAGTCTCAAAAGCATTCCCAACTCTTAAACTCGGCATTAAGAGAGTATTTTGCAATGTTTTTTTTCCATGTTTGATATTCTCTCCTGTGTACTCTGATGGAGATTTGGCAGTAGCACTTGAGGAATTTGCACTATTTTTCTGTTTGTCATTATACTCGGCATTAAGAGAGTATTTTGTAATGTTTTTTTTTCGGGCTTGATATTCTCTCATGTACTCTGACCGAGATTTGGCAGTAGCACTTGATGAGTTTGCATTATATTTCTGATTTTTTGTCACATTTTCAACTGGACTTGCTGCTAGTTTTTCTTTTTTTTTTCTTTCACGAAACACTTTTCCTCTTCGGGCATTTGATTTAGGCATTCTGACTAGATTTAATAATAATTCAACGCAAATGAAAATTAAAGAAATAAATTAGCAACCGAACACATCGCCATGTAGCCAACAATCTAAAAAAAATTTCAAAAAGGCACGCTTTTGCTGCGAGAGCTATTTTGTCTAAACCGCACTGCAACTGATACGACCGCTGATAATATTCCCGGATCTGCGGAAAGGGACCCCTATTCGGAAGGTGGGCAAGTTGACCAGTCAGGGACGTGGGTAATTATCCAACTTTTTCACCGATATTGACACAAGTCACGTGGTGTCCGCGCTTTCCCCTTTTCCTCTACTGACTATCTTCTTACCATAGCGATGATTTAGGGGGATGGGGGGGGACTACTTCAGTTCACTTTTACACTGTTACGCAAAACTGGGCAATTTTCTCATTCACTCTCGAGCCAAAAAAATTTCACTTCAAAAGTGTGTGCTTGCGAATTTTACATTAACATAAAATAAGTATAAAATAGAGTTTTTTCAGAACTGCGCATTGCTATTCGCCAATACATTCCCCGTGAGCTGGTATCACTTTTGAGTGCGGCACCATTTAGGTGATACCAGTTACCGCAAATAATTTTGACACCCAGTATCTTCCCCTGAGGGAGGCATCTATGCTCTGCCGATGCAAATTTTGTACTTAGGAATTTAATTTTGCCGAGAGCATCCAAGCCAAACAGACACTCAAGGGATATTTTTCATACCGCATAATCAGACGACATGGCCACTGTCGATTTTCTGCATCATGAAAATCCACCGACTTGGGCCGAGGTTGAATCCGCAACCTTGGGTATGGAAGGTCAGCGACAAACTAACAACGCCACCCATCTGGCACACAACTTAGAGTAATATAAACGTATTACACATGCAGATATAAATTACACTACTTTAAGTATTCTTTTCATGAAATTCATAATATCTTTTCCTTTACGTTATTAAAATTCCAAAATTTACGCCATCTTTTGGTGCTTTGAAATTAACCTGGATTACAATAACAATGTAAAATTATAATTCCGCTTACGTTGCGCATAGTACAATACCCGTCTATAAACGCCCATAATCCAACAGTGCAGAATGCACAAAGTATACATGAACCAACTATTAGATCAAATCCATTCCATCTATTGGGAAGAGAGCTCAATTGGAAACGAATTGGGGTGATAAATCTTTGGAAACTGAACTGGTTCAAGGTGAGTTAATTCCGCTTAATTTTTATTCCTTCTGTTTATTTCCCGTTCATTGAGATCTGCCTCCAACTGACAATGAAACCTCCCATCATGCCTTGTAATTTTGAACCTTAGTCAAAAGACGAGGACAACATTTGTGCCCCTAACTTCCTCACCCCGCCTTAGGGAGGACTTTTTCCTTTATAGATTAAGGGTGCACTTCCACACCTAAACAAGACCCGCATTGTAGGTATGGGGGGGTTGAATTTTTTTGAAGTCTGGATCCCCCTGCATATTTTATCCACTCTCAAAGAATCCGGTTCTTGTCCGTCTTCATAATCTATCAAATTATTGATAATGTCAGTGTCATTTAAAGTTTCGTCTTCAATCAAGCTCGAGCTGCTGGAGCGTTGAGAGAAAGCAAGTGAATGCTCATTGTCGGGAGACTGTTTATAACAAATGAACAGATCGTCTTGAGGTGTCTACATTTCAGTGGCGTAACGTACACTCCCACATCACGGGGGGAGGGCAGGACTCTAGGGGCCTAAGTCCTGACTTACGGTAAATACGTATTTACTTAATTTATAAAATATTAAAGGCAAAACCTGACTTTCAGGGGAAGGGACCTAACATTCTCCGTTACACCACTAGTAAATAGATACAAAACATTATAGTTGAGCCAAAACCATTGAATCCTGCCACTGGTGGAAGGGGTGGGGCAGGACGTTAGAGGCCCAAGGCTTGACTAACGCTAAATACGTATTTATCTAGTTTATAAAATATTAAAGGTGAAACCTGACTTTTTCAGGCGGAAAGGGGGCTCCTAACATTCTCCGTTACGCCACTGATAAATAGACATAAAATATTACAGTGGTGCCAAAGTCATTAAAATTCATACACCGTATAAATAAAGATCGCACATAAAAAATAAACCAAAAATAAAATCACATAAAAAAAGACCGCACAAAAATGGGTTTTACTGTAGTTGCATTGTTTTCTTTTAATTTCATGGAATTCTTAACTAAAAAATTTTAATTAATTATTTTCTTTTGTATATTTTTAATCATTTTTCATTTTGGGGAGGCGCTGTTGTATGTTAAGTCTGTCGAGGCTTCTAGTTCTCCTTTTGGCGTAGTATGGAAGTTAGGAATGTGGGGTGCTAGCTCAGGTGTCTTCACTTGTTTACTCAAAATTGCGAGATCTATCCCAAGTAGTTTTCGTGTTGCTTTAAAGTGCGATGCAGATTTAAATAAAAGATTTAAATTAGGCTTCATTTTATATCGGCTTACGCCACCCCGGCATACGCGAACCTGGAGTTGCGCAATTTTCAAATATCGCTGGTTCACCTTTTGTTTGAGCGTTGCACAGTTCGATTACTCATTCTCCACTTCCTGCTTTGCTAAATGTACATTCTCGAACGTATCACAAGGAATCAGCGCTTCTTATTTCTTATCTATGGAGTGTGTGTTTGTTGTTATATCTCGTATTTGTTACATGTATTATATCTTCTCAGATTTGAAAGATGGTTATGTCATTACAATACATGAGCCAAATTCAACAGTAAGACATTGACGAAACAGGGCATTTAGACCCAGTTCAGTCAGAAGATTGAATGACGGTTGGGAATTGGACAGAAGACTTCAGTTTTTAATTGAAAAAGGGTTAAGCGTTTCAGGAAATATATAGATTCCAACGAAAAGCGTATTTTTTTCACAAAAACAACGATTAGAAAATCCTTAAATTGCTACGAGGAAATTGTGGGGGAGAATGAAAAAAAATCTTCGATCCTGTTTGCTACATTAGCGATACTCAACCTGCGGCCCACCGAGCCTTTTTAAGTGACTCTAAGAAATTAACTAATTTAAGAACAATATATTTTAAAAATGTGGTGTCAAGAAATCAAATATATCAGTTCTCTTTATTGCTGTCGATGTCGTACGAGTGCAAATTGATACTCTTTTTTTTATTTGTAACGGTTACGGTTAGTGATAATAGACAACAGTGGAGTAGAGATAGTTTTATGGGTGGAACTAATATTTGTGTGTGACTATCTTTCATACCTCGCAAGCGAAAAATATTCGAAGAAAATCTATAGTTTCAAAACGATTGGGAGGTTGAGATGGTCAGTAATTGTTTAATTTGTCCCGAAAGGGCTGTATTTAAAAAGTACCAATAAACATGAATCATTTAATAACGCTTTTCCTCAAACATCTCTTTCAAGAGGTAATAATTTGGATTTCTTAAATAATCTTTGCAACAGCAGCAAAGTGTTTTGTCAGTGGTATTGTCACAGTGGTAACAAAGACATACTATGAAGTTTGTTATACTATTAGTAACGGTATGAAACTGTTTAATGATGCAGAAATTGGGAAGGGGTGTTTATTAAATGCTTCTAATTCAGTGTTAGTGACAGAAATAAATAAAAAAACATATATATATATATATATATATATATATATATATATATATATATATATATGGGAAAATGACTACAACCTAAGGATGATAAATGATTTATTTAACAAGATGAAATATCTAGATTATATATACTGAACAGCAAAGGAGAACGTCTTTCTCCTACGTCTAAAGCTTAGCGTCCCTAACGTCGGTCTACATATTTTCCCGTGTGTCCTTTTAGTCGGACATTCCTGACGGGGTGTGACGTCAGTGTGGACTGCTCCACCCTAAGTACAGGGGGAGAGGTTGTCCATTGCACATATCCAACCCTACATCGGCCATCTTGACCGGGAAGGCGACCTCGCCTGATTACATACAATGAGAAAATGTACAGATACATAGTAATGAAATATTAAAAATGTACACAGTTATACACAGTAGATGAAAGAACTGTACACAATACAAAATATCATCAAAGAAAAAGTACAAAAATACTGAAAAATGAATAAATTTAAAGTAATATTTCATAAATAGAAAAAATTTCATACATTACCACTGGGGTAAAACAAATTATGTTAACGATACCAATAAGATCAAGGCTAAAATAAGAATCTGGAATAAGGAACAGGAACATATTGAAGCAAGATGCTCCTACTTCTAAACACTTAAATTTGTACTAAAATGAAATAAGAAAATGTTAGAGTCATTCAATAAAAATGGAATCAAAAATAAATAGATAAAAAGTCTGTTGTTAATGTCCATAACGAAAGTCTTTCACAGGAAGAAAATTGTGAACAGTTTTTTATGGAGAAATCAAGTAGAGTTTGTTTGGTTTGGCCAGAGTTTCATGAATTCTGCACAAGTAGACGTTTTTGATGGTCCGTCGACAAAATCACACTTTTCTACGTCATAAGTGTCATTGTGCTTGACTTTTGTAACTTTGTATGGTCCGAGGTATTTTTGCTTAAGTTTCAAGCCTGGACCAAACTGAGTGCGTTTAATTGCTACTAGGTCATGTAGTTGATATTTATGAGCTTGTCTGCGTCGGAGATTGTACGTGCGGCGATTCTCATCTTGAACTTTGTAGATTTGCTTTTTGGCATCTTGACGGAGAGCATCACGTTGTTCTTGGAATTGAGCTGTAATCTCATCGTTAAGAAGTTCGACAATCTTAATGTCCTGGCAAGACTTCATCTTGGTGCCGAAAAGGAGCTCAAATGGAGTCATCTTGATGCTTCCTTGAAAAGTTGAGTTCAGGATGTCTTGCAGGTGGGGTACGTGAGAGTACCATTTCTCAGGATCGTCGACAGAAAGTTTTGACAGCACAGCAATGATGGTGGAATTATTTTTTCAATTTGGCCATTAGATCTTGGGAGACCAGTTGTAATGGAAATATGAAGGATGTTTTGCTTTTTACAGTAATCTTCAAATGAGGAGGAAGTAAATGCGGATCCTTTATCAGTGATAATCCTAGCGGGGTTTCCGAAAACATGTCTTTGATTTTCTAATCGACTTATGATTTCTGCAGCGTCCGTAGATCTAGTGGGATACAGCCATGTAAATTTACTGAATGCATCAATCACTGCAAAAACATGCTTATATTTCTTAGAAGTTGTCGCTAGGGGACCCAAATGATCTAGATGAAATGTATGGAGAGGTATAAATCGTTTTTTTCTGTCGGTTTAAGCGTGCCATCTTGTTTTCCACGTTTCCGGTTTGTGAGAATGCATGTAACACAGTTTTGAATGCATTTTTCAACTTTGTCTTTAAGTCGTGGGATGTAAAAGTCTTTGCTAACTAAATCTTGTGTGCGTAGAACAGCAAAATGTCCACGTTCATGTGCAGTTTTAATGATGTTAGCCTGCATTTCGTCAGGTACCACTAGTAAATCGGTGCCATTGACTGTTTTGTAAAGAAGTTTGTTTTTTACGATATAGTTGTCATACGGCGTTGTTTCTAGAAGCGTCTTTATTGTTGTTATTTGGTCATCAGCCTGTTGTGCTTTGAGTAATTGAAGATGAACACTATTTTGGATTAGCATACAATGTGGAGGTCGACTGAGAGCATCCACATGAGCCATCTTTGAGCCTGTACGGTGTTCCATTGTATAATTAAATTCTTGGAGATAAAGTGCCCATCTGGCTATCCTGGGGTTAAGCTCTTTTTTACTTAGTGTTTTGACGAGGGTGTCACAGTCAGTAATAATTTTCAATGATATTCCTAGTACATAGATGCGAAACTTTTTAAATGCTTCGACCACTGCAAGGACTTCTAGTTCAAAACTAGTGTACTTTCGTTCATGGTCTGATGTCTTTTTTGACATGTAGAATACAGGGTGAAACTGGTTGTCATGTATGGCTTTTTGGAGTAGGACTGCACCCAAACCATCGATTGACGCGTCATTGTGAATCTCAGTGGGAGAATTTTGGTTAAAAATACTTAAAACGGGTTGTTGGGTAAGTAAGTATTTTAATTTTTGAAATGCTGTCTGTTGTGCAGCATAAAATTGGAAAGGGAAGTCTTTACGAAGGAGGTCACTCAAAGGTTTTGCTATGGTCGAATATGAGGGTAAAAACTTTCTAAAATAGCCAGTAAGACCAAGAAATCGGCGAACGTCTTTAATATTTTTAAGATCAGGATAATTAATAACAGCTTTAGTTTTTGAAGGGGAAGGAAACAATCTACCGTTTTCTATAATATGGCCAAGAAACTCAATTTTATTATGTAAAAATTGACATTTTTTAAAATTTATTTCAAGTCCGTAATCACAAGCTACCTGTAGAACAATTTTTAGATATTCAAGGGCTTGGGACTCATTAGCAGCGGGAATAACGACATCATCCATATATGGGAGAACAATACTTTTCGAAATCAGATGTCGGAAAATGGCATTTATGTACCGCATAAAGGTGGAAGGACAAGTACTCAGTCCAAAAGGCATTCGTCTAAATTGATACTGACCATTGTGAGTAACAAAACTAGTAAATTTACGGCTCCTTTCATTTACCGAGACATGGAAAAATTCATTTTTTAGATCTAGAGTAGTAAATATTTTAGCATTTTGGAGACAATCTAAAATATCGTCAATTAAAGGAAGAGGATAGTTATCTTTAATAAGTTTGTGATTTAAGCGTCTATAATCAATGCAAACTCTTGATTTCCCGTCTTTTTTCTTTAGTACCACAACTTGACTAGCGTAAGGGGATGAACACGGCTCAACAATTCCATTTTTAACCCATTCATCAACTTGAGCGTCCACTATATCTCGTTCAGCAAATGGCAAACGTCGGGGCTTATGAAATGTCGGTTCGTCGTCGGTGAGAGCGATATCAAGCTCAATGTTTACAGTTTTTGTTTTTTTAGGTGTATATGTTGATAGCAGTTGTTCGACTTCAGCTCGATTATGTTGAGAAACATTTGGACCGATATCAAATGTGGGTGAACCGTCAGAAACCGTCATAATAAAATTTTCATTTTCATTATCAGATGGCCTTAAAATTTGTGCAAATTTTACGCCTGTAGGCGATATATTTAGATGTGCTTGTTTAATTACGTCACAACCGATTATAAGGTCATAATTTGTACAAGAATTTGGTACAACAGAAATAGTAACAGGAAAAATTTGATCATCAATAGTAATTTCAGAATCAAAAGTTCCTATCACATTAATTCGCGAAAGACCAAAACCTGTTAATAATGTGTTTGTTTGTTTCCGTGACGGTGCATCTATATTTATGTAAGTAGAATTTCTTAATAGTGTTAAATTGCTGCCTGTGTCTACTAACCCGTTAAGTTTACGCCCAAAAATTGTTACGTCTTTACACATATTAATAGGAGAAGGCAATTCATGAACAGCATTTACACCAGAAGGTGGTGTAGAAGTGCTATTTAAATTAGCTCGTCGGCATTCAAATGATTTGTGACCATAAAGATTACATGAGAGGCATCTGGGGCCACGTGAATGATTAGGACAATATTTTGATAGATGACCTCTATATCATTACAATTAAAACAACGTTGGGGATTTTTAGCTGCGTCAGAAACGTTAAATCTTGTGGGTTTTCTTTGGAAGCTTTGTTGTTTAAAATCATGTCCTCGGCTTTCATATGAATGACGAAAATTCGGTGAATTAGAGTTATGTATTCCCATGTTTTTAATGACAGTTTCATAGGTACGTAATTTCTGCTTAAATTCGGAAAATGAGGTTGCACCATAGAGGATTATTTTATATGAACGAGGCCCATCAATTCCATTAATGACGTACTGGATAATTGATGCTTCGTCAATTTTTGAATCACATCTATTTGCTAATTCACGCATAGAATTAAAATATTGCATTAAAGTCTCGGTTTTATACATTTTTCTTTTTTCTAATTCGCGGTGAATTTCTATGGAGGTTACTGAATCCGAAAATTCTTCAATTAAAGCTTTTTTGAATGACTCGTATGTATTTAAAATTCTTTGTGAAAAAAGAAATGATTTAGCAGTTCCAAATACTAGACGTTTGGCGAAAATTAATTTTTGAGAAGAACTGATAGCTGGGAATAAATCAAAATTTTCTTCAATATCGCGAAAGAAACTATTTACAGAATAAAAATCTTCCCCGGTAAATTTTCTACTAGTCGCCGAAATATCCCCCGCAATAAAGTCCAAAACTGGGTATTCATCTCTATAAGGGAAGCTTCGTTTGAATAGGGAGGAAAAGTATTTTGTGTACAAAGAGATGAAACGTTTTGATGTGCCGGCATAAAAGAATAACCTTGAAAGCAGGGCAGGGGAGAATTACTGACCGGATGTTGAAAAGGGGAGTGTTTTTCTGTCCCTTCCGATGAAAAATTCCTGTCTAACGTGATTCGTTTTTCAAACGTGGTTTTTGAAACTACGTTTTCGCCTTCAAAAAATGATGTCTCCGAATTATTTAATGTTAGTTGGAATTCATCTAAGTTCGTCAAAGCTTTAAATATACTACTGCATAAATTTTGCTCGTTTGTTTCTGCGTCTAAATGCAATAAATTAGCGACTGAGATGAAATCAGGCAATGAGAATTCGGTTAAAATTTTTTCTTTGTGTTCTTCAACTCTAAACTCTTTAGGGAACGTAGAAAAATTTCTTATTTTATTTCGCGAAGAACGGTCAAATTCGGTGAATCCTAATATAGAATTTAATGTTTTTACAGCACGAGTTGCACCACATTTCAACGAATTAGCAATTATAGGAATATCGCCTAATTTAATATTTTTACAGGACATCTTAATATACAAAATTAATCACTTTGAAAATTTAGACGGTGCAAGGTTGTAATCAAAATTTCCCTATCACACTCTGAGTTAAAACTACTAAATACAGTTATTTTAAAGCCAAAATAAACAAACAAAAAATACATTTAATTAAATTTTGCCTACCTGGGGTTGGGGAGCAGTCCGTACAATAAATCCAAAACCAGTTGAGGCACTAAATGAATCCAAGAAAAAGACATTCCAACAGCAACACGTTTTTACGCTTTTTGCAATGTAGCGTCCACTGAAGAAAAATATTAACGCGTCTTAAAAATTTTTCTCTCGTCTAGAGGAGATTTTCCTTAATATGCAAGAGAAAGGTCGAGCCCCCAAAATATCGGAAAATGACTACAACCTAAGGATGATAAATGATTTATTTAACAAGATGAAATATCTAGATTATATATATACTGAACAGCAAAGGAGAACGTCTTTCTCCTACGTCTAAAGCTTAGCGTCCCTAACGTCCGTCTACATATTTTCCCGTGTGTCCTTTTAGTCGGACATTCCTGACGGGGTGTGACGTCAGTGTGGACTGCTCCACTCTAAGTACAGGAGGAGAGGTTGTCCATTGCACATATCCAACCCTACATATATATATATATATATATATATATATATATATATATATATATATATATATATATATATATATATATATATATATAACAAATTGTTATTAAAAAAGCAAATCTAAATTAAAATATGTTGGTCAATTTTCCACACTATAGTCCCCCCCCCCTTCTTTATCGCTATGATGCGGCCCACATGAAATTGATAACAAATGTTGCGACATCTGTATGCGGCCCAGTAGAAAAAAAGGTTGAGTAACCTTGTTTGACATCAAAATAATTTCATTTTGCACTTTTGCCTAAGATTTTATTAAACATTTATTTCTACATTACTATTTTCATTCGTTTCCGGCCCTAAAAATAATTTATATTAGAAATTATACCCCAGCACGTGTGAATTCGACTTACACGGTTATCGCTTCTTCGCACCTATCCCGTAAGCTCGGTGTAGTCCTGCATATTTCATTCTACACTTCACTTAGATTGGGGTCTCTCTTTTTTCACTTGACGTGAGTGTTTCTCAAACTTTGATGTGTGTCTCCCCTGGGGGTCGCGATGACACTGCGAGAGGGGTGGGAGTCTATTGAAATGTCGAAAACAAAAGATTATTTAAAAAGTATTAATTTACCGAAAGTAAAACAAAATATATTCTGACATAATAAAAAAAATAAAACACACACATTTTTACTCTGCTATAATACACGTATAAATGTATCAGTATTACACAATGTATTTTATAATTAATTTAACAATACTCAGTTAAGAACGAGTTTAAGAATTACCAATAATGCCACGACTTATATAAAATTATATACCAAAATTATATATATAACGTTTACAATTGATAAAATGTGCAGTTTATAAAGAATCCCTTCACTGCCGATTAAAAGTGACGCGAATATCTCGCCAACTGCCACCGTTTTCTATGTAGGCGCACATATGGTAAATATTAGGTGAGGGAATAAAGAATAAACAAACATATTCTCCAAAAATAAGTAAGTATTTCGCAAAAACTGTCAAGGTCCTTTTATTGCATTCCAAAGCATTTGGAATTGTTTTATGGATAGCAGTGCACAAAAAAAGATCAGACGTCAGAAAGACGTACTTATACGTCCGGGGCAATTAATGTTTAGTCTGAGCAAGACGTTTATATACGACTGTGGCACTTAAATTCGTATTGTAGCTTAGAGGTTAAAGTCGTATTGTAGCTTTAGCGTCAAAATATAGTGCTACTGAATTGAATAAATTTTTACTGTATGAAAGGGAGACGCGAAGACAATTATTATTGGATATATATATATATATATATATATATATATATATATATATATATATATATATATATATATATATATATATATATATATATATATATATAAGGTCGCAAGTATTGAAAGTTTGAGAAGTACTTCTTTGTGTAAAGCGTAAAACTGGGGTTTGAAAATGTATCGGCTGTTTGCAAGTCCTAGTACAAACTGTAACGCAGATGCGTCACATTAAGGAAGGATGAAAATTATTAGATGTGTTTTGTTGCTGTTACCAATACCACCTATCTAACAGTGTCGAATCAAAGCCTGCGAAATCCATCGTGTCAAGAATCTAGGTGTATGCCAGTCGCTAGCCGTAGCTTTGATTACCATACAGGGCACAGTACGATTTGGATTAGCTCCACCGCAATTTTAAAGGAGAATACCTGCAGGTGGTCAGGGACCTCACATGTGATGTGCATGATTACAATGATCAAACATCGTGTGCGTCATTTTAATGGTACTGCTTCTTTATGTTTCAGTTTGTGGAACAAATATGTTATTTTTTTAAAGTGACAGCTCAAACATTATAGGGGGGTTGAGATGAAAGATAATCCGTCTTATATATAGTATTATTCGTTGCTGTTCAAATTTCATGTATTCAAACTTTCGTTGAAAACAGGAAACTTCTTTAATTTTTGATATGAAGAAAGAATTTTCATTCGCAAAATTTCTGAAAATAGGTGGAAACTGCATTTTTTTAAAATACTGTATTTAATATAGCTTCGGAAAATTATATCCATTTTTCGAAATCTCGCGTAAAATTTTCTCATTTAAGTTCAGAGGAGATGTAGTCGTCTTCTTTTTATAAGGTTATTTAATACCTAGATTAAATATTTAAAACTTTTAGATACAGCTGGAATTTTGTCTGCACTTACCGAAAAAGATATTGTATCCATACCTGTAGGAATTTATGATGTTCTTTGAAATACGTGCAAGGAAGAAAAGAAAAATAATCGATATTTTGCATCTGAAATTTAAGTCTCTCTCGTGGCATAGGGATATTTTAACGTACATAATTTTTTTTAGAATCAAAAATTGCGTTATGTGAGTATTCAGGATATATTGCACATTTGAATGTAAATAGAAGACTTGGAGACTCAAAATCTCAATAGATACTCGAAGGATATAAATTAGGAATTTTTTAAGGGGATCTGTTTAAAACCCATCGTTTTCTTATAATAGTATTTCTTTACAACAGTATTTCTCAAACTGTGGGGTGCACCCCAGTAGGGGAATAATAACCTTAAAAGGGGGGGCGAGCATATTGAAAAATCGATTAAAAACAATTTAAAGAGGGGAAAAGATTATTTAAAAAAAGATTATTTTTAAAAAATTATTAATTTACTGAAAGTAAACAAACAAAATACATTCTGACATAATAAAAAAACAAAATATACATTTACACTGATATAATATACTAATAAATATATCAGTATTACGGAATTAATTTTATAATTAATTTAACAATAATAAGTTAAGAATAAGTTTATATAATTATCAGTGACCCCATGGTCTTGTTATTTTTAAAATTATATGCAAAAATTAACACTTATGATAATTTGTATGGTTTATAATTAATCCATTAAATGTCGATTAAAAACGATTCGATTCGCCCCCCTCCAATGTCATGGTTTAACAAATAGGCAAGCGTGTGTGATGTATTGGGGGAAGGGAAGAAGAAGGAATAAATAAGCAAATTTTCTGAAATTAGTACATTCTTCGCAAACACTGTCAAAGTCCTTTTATAGCATTCCAAAGCTTTCGAAATAAAATTATTGATGGCAGAGTACAGAAAAGGTCGTTTTTCGGAAAGAAGTATATATACATACGGGGAAGTTAACGTTTTGGCTGAGCGAGACGTTTATATACGCCGGAGGCACTTAAGAGGTTTAAGTCGTATTCTAGGTTTCGCATCAAAATACAGTATAATTGAATTCAATACATTGTTTTTTTCTGGAGTTGGGGGTACGAGGAAAATTAAGAGTGAATATTTGGTCGTGAATATAGAAAGTTTGAGAATCACTGATTTATAATATATCCTAGGGGTCGTCAAACCATGCCTGATATGCCATATATGGCTCCTCGCATAGAATGTTATGGTACTTGTGTAAAATTATTGAAAAAATGTCTACTAAAAACTGTTTTTGTTTCCTTCTTACTCAACACATTAGTAAGACAATTAACTGTAGTTATAATAGGTGTCTGGGTTTTAAGAATCCAAAGAATGTGACTTATTGTGACGAAACTATCCATTAGAATGTAATAAACTGTTCACCCGTGGATTAGAAACACCTTCGAGAGTTGCTGCCTCTAGTACGATCGACCGCACGCGCGCTCATTATTCGGCAATCGCAAACTATAAGCTTGTTATACTGATTTCATTAGTAAAGATGTTGACACCATAGCAAAAGGTAAATCACGTACTTTAGTTTTAATCGGTAGCCCCTATACCGACAATGTTAAATCGAGCCATTTTAGGAACCTGTTTCTCAGAAATTGTTAAATATAAAAACTTCAAATTTTTTGGCTGCATAATAATTAGGCTTTTTTATTTAAATAATGGTAAATTATTTCAAGTATATTGTTTACTTTTTTCAAAAAATTTCATCGTAAAGGTATCGCTTTGAAATTTGTGAAAATTGTCATTTTTTTACGATAACTGCTTCTGAGCAAAATATTTTGGGGAAATCTCCAAGAAAGTAGCTCTATTATATATAGTTACATATTATTTATGTGCAGTAAAAATTGTAAGTATATTAATTTTTTAGATTCTTTGAAAAAAGGTACACGCAGTTTGAAAACAATCATTTTGAGATAATTGCATTTTAAGTGCAAAAAGGCACTTAATCACAAAAATGATGAATTACAACATGTATTTGCCCTATTTTATTAAACATTAGTATCTTCTTAATTTTTTAAGCATAAAATAGGAAACAAAAAACCTTAAAATGTTCAGAAAATACATATATAGTAATTTTCAGTTTTTGTTCAACGAGATTTTTTTAGCATTTTGCATCAATTTTCACGAATTATGTAACAATCTGTAAAGAATTTTTAGCTTCAATGCATTACAAATGTCAAATTTGACCTTATAACATCATAAATATAATGTAAACATGTATCAATATGTAAAAGTCATTATTTGGGAATATGTGATTTTACGACGTTCGAAAAATTTAACTATGGATTTGTATATTCCTATGCAAACACAGTTTCTAAAAGTTTCAAAATTCAAAATTATTTCTAAACTGTACAAAAAATTTCTAAAAAAGTCAAAAATAAAACTGTTTTTATGTTTTTAAACATGAAATTTGTGCATTTTTATGCATGCAACAAGCTTCTCGCAACGACAAAAAGCATTACACATCTGAGTTATAATTAAATAGCTATTATTGAAAAACCTTTGAATATTAAAGCTTAAATTGTCTGAACAATAAATAAACATTAATATTTGCAATGAAGTGAAATATTTAAAACATATTGTTTAGTTTTCTCAAAAACATGTAACATAAAATATCACCATGAATTTTTTAAAAAATTGACATTTTTTGTCACTACTCCAGTCAAATATTTCGGGAAAAACCCTAAAAAACTCGCATGAATATATATAGTTATATATCAGTAACATGAGGGAAAAAATTTTATGTGCATTTATACCTTGTATTCTGATAAAAAGATAAATACAGTTTTAAAAACATAATTTTTGAAAAAATTGAATTTTCACTATAAAGTGCCACTTATTCACAAAAATAATGAATTACAGCATGTATTTGTCCCATTTTATGAGACATTAGTATCTTTGAAATTTATTTTGCATAAAATAGTACACAAAAAAGTGTTAAATTTCCCAGAACAGCATTTTTTAGTTTTTTTAACGAGAAAACATCAAAATTTTCTCAAATTCTTTATCAATTTTTAAGCAATTTGTAGCTTTCATACATGACAGATATCAAATTTGTACAGAAAGCATCATAAATATAATGTGAAAATGTATCAATATGGTTTGGGTGTGAATTTGAGATGGTATTTAAAAATACCTGATTATACGACGTTTCTTAAGTTTTCGTTAGGTTTTCGTAACATTATCATTAGGTCTTGTTTTTGCAGACAGTTTCTCAGTTTTAAACTTCAAAAATTACTCTAAATTGGACAAATGATTTCTAAAACAGACAGAATATAACTGTTTTTATGTTCTTAAACAGGAAATTTATGTATTTTTATGTATGCAACAAGCTTCTGGCAAAGACAACAAACATCACATTTAATGTATCATCTCATACCTTTTCTAAGAAACTATTAAACATAAAGACTCCAATTTTTATTTATATTTAGGCATTATATTTATACACTGTAATAAATTTTTTTTAAATATAATAATTAGTTTTTTCAAAGACCAACTTTTAGTTCCCCGAACAATTATTATTATGAATTTATTAAAAATTGACATTTTTTTTTGTTATGATAACTGCTTTATATTTAAATGTTTTATGATTACTTCAAAAATGTCACTTCAGTATACACAATTGCATTTAAGAAACATATCCAAAGTAAGTTTACACAATTTTAAAAACATAAATTTTAAACATGCATACAGTAAATTTACACAACTTTAAAAAAATAAGTTTTAGAAAACAGAAATTTTTATAAAAAAATCTTACCTTTGTATTAAATTTAATCCAATTTTTTCTTAAATATCACATAATTGTAACTTCAAGTACTTTAAAAATATTTTTAGAATTTTTCTAAGCTCTTTAAAGTTCTAATTAGTTATAATTACTAATTATTTAAACTAAATTTAAAGTGAAGAACATGCTTAAATTTAGGTAAAATCACTAAATATTAAATATAACATTCAAATTAAAACCACGCTTCCAAATTTGGCACAAAATTTTTTGCATATCTAACACAGTTAAATTTGCAGTTACTATACAGGTATCTAATGCGTCTTAATAAAAATAAATTGAGGCTTTGCAACTTTGCCCCAGATTTAAAAATACAATGTTTACATTTCTATCTGTCAAATGGGCGTGGTTCTTAAGCTGTTTATTTTGTAAAAATCATTTTAAAGTACTTCTAATTCATATAATGGCTTGTATGTTGTATCAATGGAAAGCTCCTGATTTGGAGATTATAGAAATATCAAAAACTCAAAATCGAGTTTTAAAAAGTTATTACCCTACTGATGACTCTTCATAACGGAATTTAAATCAGTCACGCGTGTACAGTGACGTGTTCGAACAGAATGGAATGTAGATCTTTCGACATCTAAATCTATACACCAATGGGAAAGAAATTTAAAGGAGACTTTGGTATCCTTAAGTGTTCATGACAGAAGACACTGTTGATCGAGTACGTGATTCATTTTGTAGGAGTCCTGATACGTATATTAGCAAGTTGGTTTCAACATTCCATTTTATTCGAACTCGAGGTTGTACACGAGTGACGGATTTAAATTGCGTTAACTAAAGTACGCACTGCATCTTTTGCTGTGGAGTCCACATCTTTTCTAATAAAATCGGTACAACAAGTTTATCGTCTGCGATTGCCGAATAATGAGCGCGCGTGCGGTCGATCGGACTAGACGCAGCAATTCTCAAAGGTGTTTCCAATCCACGGATGAACAGTTTATTACATTCTAATGGGAAATTCCTTAATAATATTTTGGGTACTTTAAGCCGGACACTCTGTATAAACATCTAAATATTTGACATGTTTAACTGTTCGAGTACCAGATAATTTTTAAAAACACGATCAAAAAGCACCAAGGAGCGCGATCACGCTTCTTTAATTGCAAATCGAAAGAAAAATTAAATTATTAAATAATTAAATAAAAAGAATAAAGTTATTAAATTGAAAAAATATTAAATTAAGAAATAAATTTAATAAATTTTAAAAAAAAATTAATTTATAAATGAAACTACAGTCGAACCTCTAAAGTGCGAATTTTTCTATATAGTGAGTTTTTTCCTGGATCCTTGAACATTTCACAATTTTCTTCGTAAAATAACCTCTCTATAGCGAAGTGCATTTTCTACAGAACGAACTTTTTCCTTTTTTATAAATTTTTTGTTCTCCCTTTTTTTAAAATTATTTCTGATCATGGCAAATTATTCTCTCTTTCAACACATTTTATGGTTGCCATACATTTGCACCGGTTTTATTAGATCCAAACTCGCCGAGAGCAACAGAGCTCTGAACGTTTCATCCAAGACGTGCATCCTTTATAACCCCCCCTTGTCTAGTTCACTAGAAGCATATTTGATATCCCCTTTCACCTCAGAGGAGTTGCCCTATGTTCTAGTTATATAAAATTGTGTATCTTTAATTTTTTATAAATGTTTTAAAATAAAAAATGTCCTTAAAATTACTTAATTTTAATATAGAATTATTTTCGTAATATTTCTTAATATATATAGAAGGTGTATTCTTCGACATTCTTTTTTCTTATTTTTCATGTAGTTTTTATTGTTTTCTTTCTTTCTTTTTCTTGAGGGGTAAGATATATAAATCAAACATATCCTAATCATTTAAAAAAGGGGTGAGAGAATAAAATACTAAGAGCTTATGAATTTAAAATTTGCTTTATGTGGTTTATAAAGTGCATTAAAAGAAGAACCTCTATATAACGAATTTTCCATGTAACGAACTTTTTTTCGGGATTTAGCAACTTCGTTATATAGAATTCCGACTATAGTATAAAAATTAAAATTTTACCATTGCCTTAATGAATGAGATCGTTTCGACCCATTGGGAACGCGCCGTCAACTGTGCTGACTTTTTCTTAGAAGAAATCCGAAAAGTGAAAGTAGCCTTGCTTGGTACGTAAAGGGTTAAAACAATGTTTCTCAGACTGTGAGGTGCGCCCCTGCAATAGGGGCGCTGGTTTATTGAAAACAAAAGATTGCTTTAAAGAAATTTCTAATTTACTGAATTGAGAAGCCAAACGAAATACATTATGGCACAATAAAAAATAACACACGCATTTGCACTGATATAATATTCATCAGTTTGCACAATGTGTTTCATAGTTAATTTAACAGTTAAGAACAAGTTTAATAATTACCAATTACTCTATGAGCATGCCATAAAATTATACACAAAATTTGATACTTATCTAGATACTTTGCACGGTTTATAGTTAAAGTCATATTGTAGCTTTCCGTCAAAGTATATTATTATTGAATTCAATCCCTTGTTATTGTATGGAGAGGAGGCGATGGAACTTATGATTGTGTGTGATAATTGGGTCGCAAGTATTGAAAGTTTGAGAAGCACTATATGCTAAGATAATTATTTAAGATGGTTATTTTTGCATTATTTCTCATTAACAGAGCTCACTGAAAAGCAGTAAAAATATTAAAATTATTTCTAAGATAGTGAAAATCCAATTAATGGGTGCAAATGTCGCCATAAGAATATTTCTCGAACTAGTCATTTAAACTACCGCGTGTTAGAATTTCATTTTAAATTAGGTCGCCTTGAAACACTACGAGAGCTGTTGTCTATGGACCTCATTATTCTGAATCACGGTCAAGTAATGAGGACGACACCAGAGCTTGCAGCTCCCTCTCGTAACTACTAATAGCCACTTCCCCCTGAAGTTGCTCCCTCATCGTCCTGCCTACCTGAGGGTGTGGGTGGAAACAAAGCATGACCCGAAACACCCATTATAATTATTATTCAAGCAAACTAATCAACCACAAGAGGAAGCACTAAGTGTGATATAAAGAAAGCAATAACCCTAAGTGAACAAGCGCAAGGAATCAGTTCAATTTAATTTAATCAATCTTAGACTATAAAATCCCAATCCACTAACATAAGGTATCCGAATACGTTCGGAACCGAGATTTTAAAAAAGCGCATCAATGGATAATTTTCATGATATTTAGTGTCACTTAGATTAGAATACATGTATAAAATTGTTTTAAGAACATTTTGACGAAAAAAATGATTTAAAAGCAATATTTTGGTAAAAACAGAACTTAGAATAACCTTTTTTTAAAATGTTCTCCTTTTATAAAAAATGCTTGTGAAATAATATTATTGCTTATATAAAGTAAAGACTTCTCCAAAGAGTCTGAACTATTTTTTTTTTGGAAAATTCACATTATTTTCAGAGTTACCACCCATTAAAATAATAACCGGCTTTTTTTTCTGAAAATTGCTCTCCTCTGTTGTCGTAAAATATGGATAAACCCACTTCTAAGTTGTATACTTCAAAAATTCTAGTTGAGACTCCGTAGAGTTGTCTAAGCTATATACAGGCAAAATATTATTATAATAGAAGCATTTTTCACAAAAGTAGAATATTTTGAAAATGGTTCATTTTATTTTATTTTTTGTCAAAATATTGTACGTAAATAATTTTTTTATAGTAATAATATTCTTAAAACAATTTTATATCCATTTTCTAATCTAAGTGACACTAAATATCATAAATATTATCCATTTATACGCTTTTGCAAAATCAAGGTTCCGAACGTAGTCGGACACCTTAATAAAGTGGCAAACTCTGTTCTTAACTCACGTTGAGTAATTCAATTAAATCTCACCTACGTCACGCTGCAACAGATTCGCCGCTCCTTCTCCCTTGCAACTACCAGACTCTGACTTTATATACTCTAATTAATCTGCATATCGTGACTTCTTGAGAGGGATTTCTGTTAATTAAACGCGAATGCTAGCCCAAAGATTCCCCAAAAGGATTAGTGATAAGGTCACGTAAAGACCCGTCTCAAGTTATGGTCACTACCTCTTGGCTGCCGTCTTAACTCACGTTGAGTAATTCAATTAAATCTCACCTACGTCCCGCTGCAACAGATTCGCCGCTCCTTCTCCCTTGCAACTACCAGACTCTGACTTTATATACTCTAATTAATCTGCATATCATGGTTTCTTCTTGAGAGGGATTTCTGTTAATTAAACGCGAATGCTAGCCCAAAGATTCCCCAAAAGTATTAGTGATAAGGTCACGTAAAGACCCGTCTCAAGTTATGGTCACTACCTCTTGGCTGCCGTCTTAACTCACGTTGAGTAATTCAATTAAATCTCACCTACGTCCCGCTGCAACAGATTCGCCGCTCCTTCTCCCTTGCAACTACCAGACTCTGACTTTATATACTCTAATTAATCTGCATATCATGGCTTCTTTTTGAGAGGGATTTCTGTTAATTAAACGCGAATGCTAGCCCAAAGATTCCCCAAAAGGATTATAGATGTAAGGTCACGTAAAGCCCCGTCACAAGTTATGGCCACTAACTCTTGGCTGCCGTCTCGCAGGTTCTAGGCATGGTGACACTGAAGACCTACCCTGTAGAGGGGGCCGATGCACGTCAAATATGTCAAGGCTCAATATCCTCCCCTTGGTTTTGTAGTTAGGAGGGGGGAGAAGTCCAGCTAAAGTGTCGTCCTCGTTACTTGATCGAGGTTCAAAAGTAAGAGGCCGTTGCGGATAGCCATTGTGTTGCATTATCCCTTTAACGGGCACAAAGTTAAAATACAATTTACTGTGATAAAGTATTTGAAATGTAATGTAAGTAAATGTGTAATGTTCTCATCCTCTATAAACATTATTTAGTCTAAAAAAATCTGATCAGGGGTTTTATTCCTGGGTGGTAGATATATTTTAAAGTCCCTGCGCACTTAAGACATTTAACTTACATTTTAGGACAGAAAAAATGAATCATTTTACAATAAACTTTTTATGAAAAATTAACATTTATGCTAGTAACTATTTCAATAACAATTAAATACAAAATAGAAGTGCAATAAAATAATAATAGAATATAATTGTACAACATAATATATATATATACTTAGAATATACATTAAAATTGGTACATATCCACAGATTATATTTTATTTAATTTTAGTATAAAAAGTTAGAAATGGAGTAACATTTTTGAGGATTTAAATTAGTTATTTCATAAACTTAATGAGCTATTTACTGTTTAACTTTATAATATGCAAACGTTTTGTCCGAGCAGAAAAGCTGCAATGAAAGATTTTCCAACCCGAGAATCTTGTACCACATATTGTAAACAAAGTTTGTTTTTATTTCCGACCCCCAACATTCTCAAGTTATTCTAAGTGCTCTCTCTCTCTCTCGAGTAGAGGAAATATGTCACTTTTCTGTTCTATGTGGGCAGTGGATATAGCATCTATCCACATATAAAAGCTTTCCAAAAACCTAAATAAAACATTTTTATTTAAATTGTACAATTGTTTAATTCATTCAGATCAGAGAAATGTATACTTAATACATGACGATTTTTTTTCAAAGATCAGACATTTTTTATATAGTAATCAAAATACACACTTTGTAGACTTACACCAAAAAACTGTTTTTAACTACCCATCAGAGGACAAGAAATGCAAATTAAGGTATCGTGCTGCCATCCGCATTAATTTTTATGCGCCTTTAGCTTCAATTAACTGATATAGATATACTAAACATTCAACACCTGCTTGGAGAAACATTTGTTAATTTGGAGCTAGACCTATTTGAACCACTGGTCGCTAAAGGGTTATAGTGCGACGTTAATTTTGCTTGCACTCACTCTTCATTTTGAAGCCCAGTGGCTGAATGGTAGTGTATTGTGCTTCCTCACCACAGTCCCGGAGTTTCAATCTCGGGCTGTGTGTGGTCGACTCAGCCTTTCATCTCTTCAGTTTATCGATAAATTAGTACCAAGCTTGTTTAGGAACTGAACACTACGGGTTTCACGTCAGATTGACCACTTGATCAAAACATCTGTTCAAGCACCCCAGAGCCTAAGGTCACCTATACTGAGATAGGCACAGTAGGCTTGGCCCTTATGGGCTGTTGCACCACTGAGATAAGTTCACTCTCCATTTTAGTTATTGTTATAGTTAAATTTCGGGGGAAAAACTTTTCTTTATTTATAAAAGATACTGAAAATATGCAAATGTATTTCTACTTTATGATATAGTTTTAGAATTTGTAGAAAGTGCATTTTACATTGCATTTCTTCGAAATACTCGTAAGAGGATGAATTGAAACTTACATAAAAAATATCTAGCTCTTTTTTTAAAAAAAGAAAAAAAGTGAAGGAAAGATGTTTAATAAAAAAGTTCAGTAAACTTTTTTTTTTTTTAAATATCGTGAAATTTTCTCCTCGAACAAACTTTTCGAAATTCTAAAAAAAAGAGTAAGTATATAAAATACGTTTCTGAGATAAAAATTAACATTATTTTTAAAGAAATTTTAACACTTTTCTTAAAAAAAAGTAAATAAAAAAATAACAAAATAAATAGTTTGATAAGAAAAGGAAAAAAGACTTCAAATATATTTTGGAGATTTTTCTTTGAATTGCCTGTTTTTTGAAACTTCTCCACTTCTTTATTTATTTGCTTATTTTTGAAGTCTCAAATCCCATTGTGTGAAGAGTCAAATTACAAATGTTTCTGAAAACGCTTCCAGTGGTTTGTATGGATGGCAGAAAATCAAAACTTTAAAGGGAATGGATTTCAACGAAATAGATATTGCTTTCAAAATGTCATGCGACTTTTAAAATGATGAAAAATGTTTTATGTTTGAATAAACAAATTTCAGAATATTTCATTCTTTGGCGAAATAACAACGTCCGTTGTAGAAGGAAAAAGTAGAAAAATAAAAAACAGGGTATACGTCGTTGCCCAATTTAATGTATTTATTGGAACTGAGCGTTTTGTTTGTTGGAAGGAGGTTATTCGTTAAATCGTTGCCAAAAAAAAACAAATTTAAACTTACCATTTGGAAATTATAAAGGAAGTAACTACACACAAACTATCCATAGTTAGAAATAACATGCGTTTTAACACGTGTTTATTAGCTTCATTTGTATGTAACGGAATCTTTGAGCTCGATGTTTACCCACTTTAAAAGGTCAACTTAATTCAAAATTTTTCACACTTGTCAAGGAGATCGATTACAATACAATGATTTCATAATTTTTTTTCGTTGTCTTGATCAGGATTAAAAATATCCAGGTTTGGCACCTAATTCCATATACCTTTTCTTGAGATTTGGCGGCTAAAATATTAAATTACAACCATAAAATGAAAACTCTCGTGGTTAATATAAATACAACAAACTAACTAGTGTTTATTACGTAAAAAGTGGTAGTGTGTGTCAGAGTAACTTCTTGTCATACCATAAACAATTGTCCAGTTTTTCTAAAAATAGAAATAAAAAAAAATACTTGAGCCTGAAATAAAAAAAAATTGTTCTAATGGCTAAGCTGAGACATAAAGTCTGTTTTTCTAAATTCTTTTGTCGGAATGAAACATCCTGCATTGCTTCGTTCTAACAAAACAGCTGAGAATAGATTCAGAGGTTACCAGATTAAATAATTTCTTGCAAACTCTTCGATTAAAAAAATGTGTTTTTGTGTCTAAAACTGATACAAGTTTCAGAGAGAATATTGAGCTTTTCCAAAGAAGAATATCATTGACTCTTAATACCTTCTTTCGCATGAAATATTTCGAACTTAACTTTTCCAGATTTCTTCCAGTTGGCTGATCCTACATTTTGCAAAATAGGCCGTTCCAACGCAGTAATAGGATGCTAATAAGTATTCCAGATTTTTAAAAAAATATGCATTTAAGATTAAATCATCAATAAATAAATTATAGTTAATAAAAGCCTGTTTTTTTATTTTTATAGTAGATCGATCTAAAAAACGAAAAACTAATCATAGTTTAAAAGACTATATTCTTCTGTTTCGTATTTCATATGTATCCCAGGATAAAAGCAACAACCTTTTCTTGTGACCACGGTAGGCTAGTGGTTAAGTTAATGAACTCGTGGTCGGAGTCTCAGGTGTTGGAGCCTAGTAACACTGAGGACCTGCCATGTAGGGGGGCGATAAGTGATAAATCTGTCGAGGAGCAAGCGTCCTTCCGTAGATGTAGGTGTGGTTTGGAAGTTAGGCGAGGGGGGTTCAGCACAAGTGTCGTCTTCGTCACTTGATGAAGCTCAAAATGACGAGTCCTGTCGCCAATAGCCCTCTTGTTGCTTTAAAGCGCGACGTTAATGTAAATCTGACTCATTCACGTCCACGCTTTGGGCTAGAAAATATTAATCATATTGTTCAACATATTTCTATATGAAATATCCCACACATTTCTAACGGTGTCTTTTTCTTCTCTCGCAGAACCGCCATTGGTGGAGGTAGTCGTTGGAGGTACGGCTTCCCTTCCTTGCAACGTGACCTTAGAAGATGACGAAGCCACTCTGATTCTGTGGTACCGATCCGACCTTCCTAATCCCATCTACACCCTCGACGTGCGGAATGCTTCCTTACGCAACGCCAAACGTTTTCCTTCGAGTGAGATCGGAAACAGAACCAACTTCGACATCGCTACTCAACCCCCAACGCTGTTATTAAGTAACATCACCGTAAATGACGCTAAGGACTATAGGTGCAGAGTGGACCTACGAAGATCCAGGACGCTTATTTTGCACAGTAGATTAAGAGTCATTGGTGAGTCGACATTTCTTTTTGAAGTAATCAATAAGTATTCAATATTATTAAAACATATTAGCTAAGTCGTATACTATTTTGTCTTGCTCATATATTTAGGGATGTCTTAAGTCTCCTTTAGGCCCTGGGGCCAGAGAAATCTTATTATTCTTGAGGCCCTGAGCCGTTGCAAAACTAAGTCCTAACTGAGATCTTTAAGAATAGACAGTATACATATATAACATGTTTCGAGTCAGAATCAGTCTTAATTTTAAGAAAGGATCTTTATTCGATGAATTATTTATAAGTTCTGACACTGAGAGGCAGAGAGAAAAATAACGCCAAAGTAAAAAATCTAAGTGTTTTACCACATAAGCCAGATGTGAGAAGTTGCACTGATTTTATGACTGTACTTGAAAGTTGATGCTCAGAAATAAGGCTAGTAAATATAATGATCTGGGATGAGAAATTTCTAGTGGTTAGGCCATATGTTTCGGAGAAATAATTGGGTGATTAATTTAATACTTGAAGATGTAATGAAAAATAAAAGTTAAGTACTATATGGGGAATTAAATTTTAAATCTAATTTAATTAAACTTATATATATATATCATGCATTTTTCAAATGCTCGTTCAAACGGTAATTGGAAAGAAATATATGTTCCCGACTCACACTCTCAAAACCTAGACTTGGACACAAATAGGTTCGTCTGATGGCTAAATGAGTTTGCGACAGTCTTTACAAAGGCCCATTTCCCGATGAGAGCGATCAACGATCAAGAAGTTTCAAGAGGGAAAGTAGCCCAGACTGGCACTGATGTCTTAAGGGAAGTCTACCTCTGACCTCCCTCCCTCAATTTCGTCAAAGCTCGGTAACTATTATGCCTCCTAGTTGTTTGCTGCGCCGGGTTTGATTCAGGGCAGCAATGTTGGGTTCGCTGCTAATGCCAGGTATGCTCCTGATGAAGGCGGTGTTAAAGAGAGCTGATATCCCAGCATTGGGGACCTTGATGCTGATTTACGAAAAACGTAGCCTTTGCGCTGCTGTCATGTCATCGTGCTGTCGTCCGTCAGATACACATTATGCAGCAATCAAGTCGTCATATCCACATGACGCAACAATCAAGCCGTCACACACATTGGACGCAACAGCCACAACGTCCACGCGCTCGCCACAACAACTAAATCGTTCGTAAACATATCCACTGACTTACTGGTGGGAGAATGTTTGGCGGTGGTATTTATATGCCAGTAACAGCCTCTGAACCAGTGATCATTCTGGTCCAATGATAAGTTATGTGCTTATGAATCTAAAGGTCACAAGTTCTATCAAACGCAAGTTGCTTATGTTATTAGACCAAGGACTAGGCATGGACAACGGTCATCACATAATAATACAGTCTTACCACTTTTATGCCATTTGACACGCAGTTTGAAATTTCCTTTTTTTCAGAGCATATGTACGAGAATAATACTTAAACAAACTAAAATTATCAGGATCAGGATCTTATTAAGACAGAGTCGAGAACGAAACGAGGACCCCATGGAGGTCGAGGCTTAAGCCTTAAGATGTTCCTGCATACATTTAATTGGTTATTTAGCTTGTTTCATTGGCTTAATCTTCTGTCATCCAACACTCATTAGTTTACAAGTACAGCAAAAATCATTTAACACGAAACTTAGGGGACTGAAATATTGCGTTAAAAGATATTACAAAAAAGAAAAGAAAAAAACCAATATTATATTTTATTTGCATAATGTATATGCAGTCGGACCTCTATGTAACGAATTCGCTAAATCCCGAAAAAAGTTCGTTTTATGTAAAATTCGTTATATAGAGGTTCATCTTTCCTATTTCTTGATAAAACACATAAAACAGTTTTTGTAAGGGGAGTTGGAAACTTCTCTCTATATATATACTGACAATGTTAAATTGGTTGTTTTCGATGCACCTTTTCTCAAAATCTGTTATATGTACATGTTTCAAATTTTTCATATAATTAAAGTACACCTTTCTCATTATACTGAAATGAGCTTTTAGCTAATTTGGAATTTTTTATTAATTCATGAAATATTTTATCAAATATTGCGAACATGGGCCCATTTTTCACATAAAAATTTGTAAAAAATAAATTTTGGGGGTTTTTACAAAAAGTTCATTTCAGTACATATTAGCGCTATCATTATAAATATATCATAGAATTTTACATACTTGTGAACAGTAGTTTCTCAGAAAAGGTACATCGAACATGAAAATTTACATTTTGAGACAAATTGATTCTAATGCATACAATGAGACTTCTAATCGGCTAGGAATGAGAAAATAAAAGGCTCAATTTACAAGAAAAGATATATGTATTGTTTTATATTAAGCGTTCCCCTACTTTTAAGCAAAAACGAAGTCCTCTATCTACTTTGTTCACCCTTCAAATGGTCCTGTTTCAACGATTATTTAAATATAGGTTTTAAACGCTTCCTAGAGGATAAAGTGGGGTATTTTTAGAAAGGATAAACTCTCTGTACAATTTGAAAATGTAAAAATCTCAAATTATCGAAAACATATGATTTTAGCTTTCCAACACCCCTTAAATTCATAAACACTATATATTAAAAAAATAATTATTCACTATTTTTTGTAAACTAATATATCTTACCTATATAAAAAAGAAAAGAAAGAAAGAAAAATTGCAAAGAAAGTTTCTTGACGCCTTAATCCACTTCCTGAAGAATTAAATTTTTTTTTCTTTGATGCTCAATCACTTACGCTTTGGCATTTGATACCATCGATGTGGTGAGAACGGTAAAATCATTAGGATCAAAACCGGTCTAAGTAGCAGTAGGGTGAAACGAACACAAACGGAGACGCATGCAAGGGGTGAGAGAACGCATTACCTTTGATACCGTCAATGAAGTGAGGACTGTAAAATCATTAAAATAAAAGGACTTGAACGGGAAATATCGCAAGTGGCAGCTACCTAATCAAACAAAAAGATTGATAAACTGCTAGAAATCGTTGAGACAGAAGAATCGCAAAATAATATAATCTCTATTGAATAAAAATAATCCCTATTTGAATCGGATATTGTTCACTATTTCATCGTTTTTACCTTTATTTTTGTGGAACCCTAATTGTTTTCTAAACTAAAAGTCGCTTAAGTTGTACACTTAATAACATTAGCTATCTGCCAGTGAAAGTTCCATCAAAATTGGCCCAGCCGTTTCAGAGATTAGACGGAACAAACAGGCAGACCAACCGACAGACAGATAAAAAATTTTAAAAATTGTTTTTTTTCCGTATAAGTACCGAATATACTTTTAAATGCATTTAGTAAAAAGATGTTAATTTTAAATTACAAACAGGCAAGTCATTTTTATTTATATGTATATATAATTTATTTTATTTTTCTTAATTTTAGCCTTTTTTTCTTAAAATTTACTAAATAAATCTAAAACCCACGAAAAATTCGCCATATATCCACTTTTTCTTTTTTTTAAAAAAAATTGCATGTTGCCGGATACCTTAAGAGAAAAAAAGTATGAAAATATATGATAGATTGTCGGGACTGTTGTATTGTTTCCTGTTAACCGATATTTAGTCTTAAGCGTTTTCGCTTTAAACGTATTTCACTACAGTGAATTAGAGACATTCGGACTGCCATGTAGTCTTCAATGCGTCTTATGATGGGGAAACGACGAAGGTTCCGGAAGTGGCGATTGTCTGAAGCGGGGAAAATTAGGGAGGGGAACAGGAATGGCACGCTACCCATCAAAACGGAATGCATTTTAATTCAATATAACAAAGTTCAGCATGGAATATTACGAACAAACGCGAGTGATCGGTCGCAGTTTTCAGCGAGATTTTCTCAGTTCAAAGAACGCTCAAGTTTTTTATGTACCCCTGATGTGACTTCCTTTAATAAACTGAACTTGTCCCAATTGGATTGAAAAATTTGAAATACAACTGTTTGATTTACCTTCTAGATCAAGATGTATTCAAAAAATTGTTGAAAAAAAGGAGAAAGTTGGAACTGTGTTTGAAACAGAAATATTAACAATCAATATACACTCAAGAGACAAAACATTATGACCACCCCTACATTTTGCAATGAACTCGCCTGGATGATGTGGAAGGCACGTGATCAGGTGGAAGTGGTATTTAACTGCTGCTGGAGAGTCTGAAGAATCATTCCCCGACTACTCACTAACAAAAATTAACCTTTACGCCGATGATACTGCCATTCATGCTACGTATAAAAAATTATCAACAATTTCCTATGCAATAAACAAACACTTACTCCCCCTGCTAAACTTCTATGACAAATGGAAAATAAGTATTAACGTAGAAAAATCCACAGCCATAATTTTCACGAAAAAGCTTTCACTCCCACCACCAATCATCATGCACAATAAACAGATCCCCTGGTCTCAGGAAGCCAAATACCTTGGAATAATTTTCGATACGCACCTAACATGGAAACAACATATTTTATACGTTCGCGATAAGTTCCGGAAAAATATGTTTAAACTTTACCCCCTTATAGGCCGGAACTCACATTTAAGTATAGAAAACAAAGTGCTTCTCTATACAGCCGTTATGCATCCCATTTTAGTTTACGCAAGTCCAGTATGGGGTTTTTTTGTCGCTAAAACCAATATCAATATCCTAGATACCCTGCATAATTCTCTTATTCGTATGATCCTCAAAGCCACAAGATACATGCGTAATGACGATATACGTAATGCTCTTAAAATTAATAGTTTGAAATCTCATATTCAGAAAATAGCAATTAACTTTTTTAACGATGTACAAGCAACCAATAATTTCAATATGCAAAATTTATCTCAATACACCCATAATGACAATACAAAAAGACCAAGAAGAATTCTTCTTGATTCCTACAAAGCCCTGTAATTCTTTATATTCATGCAATAATTTTTATTGCACACCTTAATAGCTAAAATATTACTTTCTTTTTTTTCTCCCCACTGGACTTGCGCCTCCACATTTTTTAAATCACAGCCCCCAGAGCAGCCAATTGGAGTCACTGTTCACTGTACCCAGCATCCAATCAGAGAGCAGCCTCTAAGCTCTCATAATGCCTCGTTTTCCTCGGTGTTAGAAATCCCGAGCTTCTTTCACCTTTGAAAGGGATCATGACATAACCCTATTTTCTTCACAAGATAATATAGATAATATCCTTACTAATATTATAAATGTGAAAGTTTGTATGTGTGTATGTGTATGTTTGTTACTCTTTCACGCAAAAGCAACAGAATGGATTTTAATGAAACTTGACAATAATATAGCTTGTACATCCGAATAACACATAGGCTATAATTAATAAAGATATTGTGTGAAGTGCTCAAACTATAACGATAATTCTCAAATAAGTAGAAAAAATTCTGTCATCTGCAAGCTATTCTGGCGTGCGCTGCAAAAAAGCTCGCAGCAGCATATATCTATATTTTATGTGTGAAACAAGACTATCCCTTTTTGTTTTGTTCACGCCAGGAGCTGGCTTCTAATTTATTATTTTGATCAGTGTAATCGCTATTTTTTTTATTTCAGAATAAAACTAGATTTCGATGGGAGAGGTTTTGTTAAGTCTCTCTTTATTCGAATAGCTGCTATTAGTTTTTTTCATGTGTAAGCCATTATCGCCAAAACAGTGAACCATAAATACAATAAAAATTTATAATTTATTTCTATGCACGTTTTTTGTGATTTTCTTATGCCCATTTGGTAGTGACAAATTGATTCATATATCAAAATAAATATTTTATCGCTTCAGGTATTTAAAGTAGATAAACTTTGTCTTTCACATTACATCATATTATATATATATATATATATATATATATATATAATATATAATCCAATATAAAAAATTCAATATATATATATATATATATATATATATATATATATATATATATATATTTAAATTTATACATATATATACATATGCACAAATATATAAACGAAAATATAAAAATAAACATATAGTTATATACCTAAGATAACTAAAATTAGGAAGAAGGCACAGTAGTATAATGACAAACTTCTGGCCTTAGGAACCAGAATTGAAGGTTTTAACAAGTTTTGCGGCTAACCAACCTTCACCTGTAATTTGTCATACTATGTACCAAGAGGAAAGGAAAGAATTATATATGTAGAATTTAAATATTAAAAAACATTGAACTAAATAACATATGAACCAAAACATAACCTACTTCAGTGTTTCTCAAACTGTGGGGCGCGCCCCCTGGGGGGGCGCGATAAACGTACAAGGGGGGTGCGAGCATATCGAAAATAAAAGATTTAAAAAAATTTATTTACTAGAATGAAGTAAAACAAAATACTTTCTGACGAAATAAAAAAATACACATTTACACCGATATAATTTATATATCTGCGATATTACGTCACAAAAAATTGAAGCTTCTACTTCTATTACGGTTTCTTTACAAACCAAAATGAGAAAAAACAAAACCCAGACCCATAATCAAAAAAATTTTTAGGAAGATAAAAAATTTATTACTGTTATATTATTGTCATCAGCTGTAGGCAGCAGAATGTAGTTGCTGCGGTTTGACCTTCGAACTTACTTGTACGGTTAGTTACGTCCCTGCTCTTATGTATTTGTTTTTTCATTTAGGGAAGTTGCAAATAAACTATTTCTGCTGCAATTTTTTTCTTGTAAAATATTTTTATGATTTATGGAAAAGCACAGAGAGCTAGCTCTTTGAAGGATTACTTGGCCAAGATTTATTTCTATGAGTTATTCCCAAACATATAAAAAAACATAATGAAAAACGTTTTACATAATTTTTTTTGAACATCCATATTGTAATAAATACACATTTATTCTGGAGCTGTCACGCCGAGCACAAAGTGCACGAAATCGGTAATTCTGGCAAAACTGTTTAATTGTTACCAATGGCTCTGACACTATCCTCCTGTTTGACAGTCTTAACGTGTGAACTAAAATATATTTGTCACATATCTCCCTCTTTTTTGGGATTGACAAACGTTTTTTTACAATCTTGAGGTACTTGTTTTGACTGAGTTCCCGGTTTGATAACTTTTTTTCCGAAATATTTTCTGTGTTCTTGAAAGTAAAGGTGAGTATATTTTCTCTTAATTAAATTATTCACTAGAATTACGATTTTTATTGTGTACTATAAAAATAACTATTAAAAAAAAGATTGGGGTGGCTCAATAACCCCACTCGACCATTAGTATCGAGTGCGTGCCTGCTCCAGGTTTAAAACATGTTGAAGTCTTTTCACTTTAAGTATTAAAAATAATACAATTATTTCTCATCGGAATTTTATATTATTGTTCATTATTTAACATCAATTCTAAATGCTAATTCTGTGAGGCTTAAAATTACAGTTCAATTAAAACTAATTATAATTTGAGCAATGATTTTAAAAAATCATTTTACATTTTTGTAAACATTGTCGCGCACTTGGCTTTACTCTCCTTAAAATTCAGCGATTATATCAATAAAGTTTTATTTTCTTATAAATGAACTCGTGCAAATAGCGGGTACTTCAGCCGGTATACTTTTAATGTACCAATGCTGCACAGGGTATTTTATAACTAATTAATTAATGCTAAATTAAGAACAAGTTTAATAAGTATTAGCGACTTCCATGGGCTTGTCTTACAGAGCAAATTTTTCAAAGGAATGCTTATATGATTAGAAATTGACCCACTGACTTCTTTCTAAAAAAAAAAAAAAAAAAAAAAGCTGATATCTATATTTTGTCTTCTAAGCAGCCACCGCATTTTGCAATATGTTCCAATTTAAAAATTAGAGAAAGGAAAAATAACATAATAATTATCCTATTACTTAATATATATATATATATATATATATATATATATATATATATATATATTGCTTAAAAGCAACATATACAAAATTTAATACTTATGTCATGAATTTGTACGGTATATAATTAAGATTATTGCTTTAGCGTAAAAAAAAGTGCATTATTATTGCATTCAGTACATTATTAATGTATAAGGGGGGCGCGATAAAAATTGTGATTGATAAGGGGGGCGCCAGTATTGAAAGTTTGAGAAGCACTGACCTACTTTTATTCGGAGTGTAAACGATGGCCGAGAGTGCATCAACAAGTAATCTGTTCCCGCCAAATACGAGGGGTGAGAGCAGAATCGCATAAAATTAATTGCGATACGATATTAAGAAAGTTATATACATATATATATACTTTTAAAAATCATAAAAATAATAATCATATAAAATTAGTGTAAAATATAAAAGAATCACAAAATTATATATTATTTAAAAAATCCTTTAATAAGCATGTGGCGCCATCTATTTAATAATTGTAGAATAAATTAAATATTGTATAAATTTAAAAAATCATTACAAAACATAATAACAGTAAATAATTACAGTAATACAAAATTGTATCATTAAAAACCATTATTAATATAATTACAAAGAAAGTTAGCAGGATACCCATAATCAATACTGTGATTAAAATTTTTTTTAAGATTTAAAAAATATTAGCTTTATCGCTGACTAATACATTATTGCGATAAATATAGTTAAAAATAATATTTTTATACATAGATATTGATAAATTTGAATTCCAGTAAGGCACTTTGATAATATTAAAATTAAAGACATCTCTTTTATCATAAATATTACTATGTAGTTTCAAATCCTTAATATACAGTGTTACACATCTAGGTAATTTGTATTGTGTGATTGGATTATTATTAATTTTAACTAAGTTGAAATAAGCCGGATAAAAATTAATAATGGGATTTAAATTATTATTTTTACCAAAAATAATTAAATCATCAATATATCTAAATATGTAGTAGTCATTATTAATAATATAATTATATTCATAAAAATGTAAATAAAGATTAGCCAAACTATTACTAGCTGGGCCCCCTTGTGGGAGTCCTTTATCTTGTTTATATAAAGAACCATTAAAAAAAATTGATGTAATTTTCATTTAAGACAAAATCTAAGAGAGTTTTAAATTTGTTAAAATTAATATTAAGGTTATACATTTTGTGGTTTTCTAAAATTACTTTAGTAACATCATATATATCAATGGAAGTCAAAAGATCTTCAAAGTCATAACTATGAACTGAATAAATATTTTTATTATTAAAAAAATCTATAATCTCTTTACTATTTTTAATTATAGCTTTATTACATTGCTGATTATTAAAGTTTTGTATAATATTATGAAGTAATTTGCCTGCAGTAGTAATATATGTTCTAAAACCATTTCTTACAGTTCTAAATTTAACCGGACTTTTATGGAATCTTGGAGTTAAAAATATATATGGATACTTTTTTAATTTTAGGAATACAAAAACCTAATTTTTTATAAATAGCAATAATATGATTACTAATTTCATTATGTGACAAATCTAATTTTTTAAAAGATCCATTATTTAGAAAGTGATCATAAAGAATTATTATAATTTATCTATTATAATATAAATACTTACAAATCACAGCATATAGTTACCAGGTACTTTATCAATGTAAACTAAGATAAAATTCTTTTGTAATTCATAAATTTTCTGTTTTATATCTTTAAAAGTAGTTTCATATTGAGAATGGTAACTGTAATTCATAAGGTCTTTTAAAATATTGTACATATACTCATCAAATGCCTCAATAGGTAGTCCACATTTAATTGCAGATTTTGTAATAAAATTATTTATATCTTTAATAATTTTTTTAACAGTATTGTTGTTATTAGAAACATTTAATCTAAAACTAGTGCCTTTACTCAATATATCTTTTAAAATATTGTCATTGATTATGTCTAAGTTGCCAGTAACTACATGTTTATAATGACCATCAATAAAATTATTATAGTTTTTACATAAACAATCTTCTGTATTAATAGAGGGCGAACTATTGTTGTAATTAAAGATAAATCTGCCCATCGTTTTGTTATATTTAAATGCTTTCTTTACAACCACCTTTCTAAGAGGAAAAAGTGGCAAATGTCTCTATTAAATACATTAGAAAAGTTAATTTTGTCAAAAGTTTTATTCATGAATAATAAAGTGCAGTACTCTGTAATAGGTTCATTAATTTTCTCAACATTAATATTGAATTTATTAACTAGATAGTTAAGAATGTCCTTAATAATGTGTACTGCATGACAAACCTTTAAGGAATCATTATTTAAGGTTTCATATAACAATGCAATTTCATGTTTATTAAGACCAAACATGAAGTATTTGATCTTCTTGATATTAAAGTTTTTTTCAAAATCATCAATAAGAACTCTAATATTGTCATTTAATGAATTTTTATCTCTATTTTTCCTTTTAGTTCTATTACTTCTAGATTTTCTTTTAGAATTATTGTTTAATTTATTGGCATTATAAAAAAATTCTTTATTATTATTCTGTAACATTATTTGCAAAGTATTTTTAGCAAAATACAAAACATTAGGGCCATATGGATAAATTGTATTAAAACTCCTAATAAAGTGATTTTCCCACAATAATCTGTGCTTAGTAATTGGAGTAATTTTAATGATAGACAGTTCAACATTTTTGAAATCATGCATATGAAAGTGTCTAAGTTAAATTTTATTAGAATTATTGGAATTATTAAGGAATTTAACATCATGTCTATGCTGATTAATCCTTAAGTTAATAGTATTGAAGGTCTGTCCAATATATTTATATTGACATACTTTACAATTTAAAAGATAAATACAATTAAAGGTTTTACGAAGGTTATATTTAGAATCACAATCATATTGACCCATATATAACATAGTACATGTCTTACATATACTATCTCTACATTTATTGAATTTTAACTTAAGACTGTTATAAGATTGAGAGTCATCAAAATTATAAGAAGATAAATTATCATAAATTCCATGTATAGCAGGACTCTTAATGTAACATTTATTAATATTTTGAGAAATGTGATTACTAGAATCTAACAAGTTTTGTTTATAATGATTATGAGGGCCATTAATGAATTTTTTGTTCCAAAAAATTCTAGTCTTGAATAGTTTAATATTAGAATTACTATTACAAATATTTAATTCTTTAACAGAACTTAGATCCTTTCCAAAATTGTTATTGGAGAAAGAGGGAGAGTTATAAAATTCCTTCATCCTAATAACTAACAAGTCAAAATAGATATATATTTCTGTAAATAGAGAAGTAGATACCCAGTCAAAAAAGAGTGTGCCAGAGCAAAACAGAAAAAAGTTAATTTATAAAAAACAAACTTGAAAGTAAGCTCTTAAAGGTAAAGTCAAAATTGATAGAGATTTCTGTAATTAATCCAGAAATTGATACCCAGTCAAAAAAGAGAGTGTGCCAAAACAAAACAGAAACAAGTTAATTAAAAAAAACTTGAAAGTAAGCTCTTAAAAGTAAGAGAAAGCTATGCTCAAAAATAAAACCAAAGCTAAGAAAAGGCTCAAACGGCAGCCATCTACCACACAAAAACAACAGAAGGATACAAATAGGTAATATTATAACGATGCTGTACTTACCTAATCAGTACACCACCGAGCAAAGATCAGCTATAAACTAACCTAATTGCCTGTCGCTAATGCAAATTGTATCAAAATCATAAAGTAGATAAATGTTAAGGAAAAATGAGTGCATTGCTAAGTAGACATAACCAGCAACACCTCAAGATACCAAAAATCAATACAAACAAATATGTATTACATGATAGAACACACACACACACATTACATAAATAAAAATGATAATATAAAAATATATAAGTAAAAATATAAAACTAAAAAACTATAATATACTAAAAAAGAATAAAAAAATATAATTAAAAATTAATGCACTAAAAAACATAAAAATACTAAAAATAATAAAAAGTAGTAAAACAAATCTTGAATATGAATGCAAAGAGTTAAAAACATTGATATAATACAAAAGTAAAAGAGTATATACAATAGCCAAAATTAGAATCTGTTAAGAAATCATAATTAGGCTATAAGCGAAATTGCTTACAATAATGAAAAACAGCAGTAATTCATAAATTTCTTCTGTATTTAGGCGCAATGTAGCCAAGAATATAAAAGTAAATATAATCAAATATGAAAAATTCAATACATAAATATATACATATACATACATATATATATAAATTTATACATATACATACATATATATATAAATTTATACATATATATACATATACACAAATATATAAACGAAAATATAACTCCTGGCCTTAGAAACCAGGATTGCAGGTTTAAACAAGTTTTGTGGTCAGCCAACCTTCACATATATATATATATATATATATATATATATATATATATATCTGTGTGAATTGTGTTATTTGATGACGAGTATCATAAATATGTATATATCATAAAATGTGAATCTGGGATTTACCGAATTCTTAAATAGTAAAATTTAATAATATTACTCTCTAGTAACAACATATATTTATTTAACTCCTACACTATTAACTCACACACACTCTCTCTATATATATGTATATATTTGTTTATTTATTTATCTTGGTAAAATTTTCAATCGTTAATAAAATACATTTTAAAGCGCTCAATTGAGCTGCAATATTATATACATGATTATTTTGAATTACAATACAATAATTTAATTATAGTTAATAAAAATTAATTGATTAAAGCTAATTATTTAAAGAATTACAAATACAGCCTTGTTGGCATCATTTTTGGCGACCTGTGTCAAAACTTGAAAAGGTTTTCTCACGTTTTAAATCATTTAGTCGAACTAAAATTTTATAGACACGATTGTGTTTTGGATGGCAATGCGATACTTTAAGGATAATTAATAAAAATTAACTACCGCTTAATGCTGTGATTCTGTCCTACGTATACACCTATTTATATTAATTGTAACTCTTTAATAAAAAGTAGATAAAATAAAATTTTTCTTTGTTGATCTAAGTAGGAATTGATTAAATTTTTTTTTATTACTTGTTATAATAGATATGTATATTACTAAAAAAAAATAAAGTATGGAGTAAAATTGGTATTGCTAATAATGTAATATAAAATTAATAATAAAATAATAACGTAATATAAAATTAATAATAAAATAATAACGTTATATAAAATTAAGAATAAAATAATAATATAATATAAAATTAAATACTAATAATTAAGGTACATTTTTCTTTTATTGATTACAATTTATGTATGAAAATTACTTTTTATTCATCATTTAATATTTTTCGACTTGACGTTCCTTTTCACGTCAGCATAGTCCATTTTTAGAATTTGTGCTTTTTTATTTAATGTCACCAATATAGTGGCGATAATATTTACCAATTTGTTTTCTATGTATCATTCCGCGATAAGGGGAAACCACGGGCTTTCTAACATTAATAGCATGATAAGGCATACTAATAATTTTAACAAAAAAAAAACATTAATGTTGAAAAACTGAATCACAGCAAGATGTATAAATATTTAATTTTATAAAGAACATTATTGTTTCCTAAAGGTACTTAATAAAATTGCATTACAAGTATTTTTTTCATTGATTATTGTTCGCCTGCGCTACATGAACAACTTACATTACCTTACATATTATTGCTCTGCTCTACATAAACAAGTTACAATATCGTAATATACTATCGTGATTCTATGCTACATAAACAAGGCCTATCATTGATACGTGTCATTATACTTTAAAGTTACATCACTGCTACAGTACTTATTTATTTTAATGAAAGAAAAATTTATTGTGTTTGTTTTGTAAATGATTAAAAGAAAACTTATTTCAAATGTTTTATACATGAAACATGTAATACATTTTTTTTGTACTAAAAATATTTTAAAATTTCCAAGAAGTATTGATAAGAATTCTCAGCTAATATTTTCTTCTCTTGAAATATTTTGTGAAAAAAAAGTTTTTCTTTTGAGTAATGACTCTTCTTTTATGAAATAGAACGTTGTCATTTTCAACACCTTTAAAACATTTTCGGAATTTTTTAGCTTGAGGAATTTGTTTAACACATTAAAGCCTTTTTTGTCGGAAAATAAATGAATTTTATGGATGAAAGCATCGAAGTTTTTTTTCTTTACACCATGAGAAGAGAGGCATAAAATTTTAAAGGCAATTTTATGACATTCCTAAAATTCTTTCAAATAATTTATCATTTTCAAAAATGTTCTTCATACTTTTTAACATAGTGTAAGAGATACTTTTTTTATTATGGATTTCATGGATGCGATTTTAAATTTTTTAGTTCATTTCATTTTACTCTCCTAAAACCGTAAAAGAATACACTAAATCATTAATTGGAAAGGAATTTATATGAACTAAATTTTTCAACTGCACAGCTGTGATAAATATATATATTCGGCATACTCTCACCAATTGATTTCCTAACGCAAACATTTGTAAAACTCTCGTCCACGAACCGTTTTGAAATCTTAGACGTTAGTATTATCCTATAAACCCTTTTACGAATTTTGAGTTATTAATTTTAATTCGAATTTAAGTTAATCTTACTTCCTGTTGTTTTTATTTTCTAACTAGACAAGTTACAACACCCCTTACATTAAAATGACGTTTCAATCGGAACAGCAAAATATTCAAGACACATACAAGTTGGCATCATTTTCGGAGACTTGGTGAGTTCTCGGACATTTTTGGAGAAGTCTCTGACGTCATGACCTATGACCAAAGTAGATTGTTTGAGAAAGCAGTGGAAGATAGTCGCGCCCACTCTATAAATATAGTGGTTACTTTCTGAATCTGAGCCATCTCGATGACAACATCCAGTGGGTTTCGGTGGTGAGATATCTAGTTCTTCATATTGATAGCCGCTTAACGTAGAAAAAAACATCTACTATATCTCGCAGACAAATTCAATGGCTTATTGGGAGAAGGTCACATCTATACCTAGAAAATAAAGTTATTCTTTACAAGCAGATTTTGCACCTAGTAATCACTTAGGCTGCTCTCGTCTGGGGTGTTGCAGCCTCCACTCACGAGAAAAGAATTCAAGTTATCCAAAATAAAATTCTTCGCATCATTACGAATGTACCTTGGTATGTTCTAAACGATGTGATACACAACGGAGCCGATTTCTAATTACATCACTAAACTTTCTAGAAATGCTTTTAAATCTGTTGAATTTTATGACAATCCAATTATTAGAGCACAAACACTGTTTACTTATCCACATCCTAAAATTAACTATGCATACTGTTTTACGAAGTGGAAAAACACTCTCCGGCCCCCATAACACAAAAAAATCACCTTTCATGCAACGAATGAACACACACAGATTCTGCAACACATCTAAGACTGGGTTCAATGGAGTTAACTGTCACCCTGCTCATTGATTGACTTCAGCCGTCTCGATTCCTTCCTGCCTCTTCTTCCATTTCGAAACCGCCGGCGCTCTGCTTCGTTAGAACACTCGTGCTTGGGGTAACGCAACTCCTCTTGTGACGAATCTGTACGGAACTTTTCCACTAATCTTCTTAGGCGTCTTTTTGGGGAATATAAATTCGCGTATATTTCCAATCAACTCCAAGAAGATAAACGGGATATGCAAAGCAGATAAGGTATTTAAGTCGAGCGTTGTAAGCTAGAAGTCATGATGAGGAAGGCTACTGAGCCAGCAACAGTAACCTCAAATTTAGAGTATTTCAGGAGATTAAGATAGTGAAGACTTATTCTACGGAAGGACTTGAAAGTTGATTTAGCCAGCCGTAAATATAATTTATGTACGCTTAAATTAAGCGTTAGTTCACTTAAATTAGTTAAAGTAAATGAAAGTTAATAATTCGAGTACGTGTATTTCTCGGACCTCCTATTTCAGTAGATCTTACTTGATCTTGAGCGTAATTATTAATTAGTTGCATAATTCGTAATTTAATTTAATCATTCACGAAAATCGATGAACAAATCGATTTTTCAATTTTGAAAACATAAAATTTCATTCTTTTTCTTTCTAATGCAGTTTAAATTTTTGCTCTAGCTGAATTAGAAGTATTTTTAATATTTTTTTAAAAAGTTGTTTACATCTGTCAAACCCAAAAACCGCTGATTGCCACGCCCTTGACACAGGCGTTATCAAATGGTTTAAATTGATTAAAAGAATTTATTTCGATAAGCAACTCATCCAGGAAAGAAGTGAAGTGAATAGTTGTAGATGTTTGTTTACTTACAGCCTATTTTTTACCTCCTTAAATGCAACGGATTTCTGCTATCATGCGCAAGTGTTTTACATCAAAAACATTAATAAAACGTTTACAAAACGTTTTTTAAACTCAGTGAAGTAATAAAATGTTTAAAAACAAAAGAGTTTGGAAAGAAATGTACAAAAACCCAAACTTTTATGGATTTAAATGTTGATAAGTCAGACAATTTCAACATAAATAAATCAGCTTTAAAATCTAAGTTAGGTAAGTTTAATAAAGGTTTCTTTTTTAGATTCATTTGAATGTTTCTGTAAAATTCTGACATTGTACTGTTCTTTTGTGCTTTGAAACAACATTAATTACATAAAATTATTGTAAAAACCAAGGTATTCACATAAATTTTGGTCGCCAAATCTAGGGTTTGGCTAGAAAATTGCTAATATGTTGTGACTTTTGTGGTCTTATTCAAACATTTCTTAATACCAGGTTTACTAAAACAGTAGTTGATCAAAAAGATACAAAATTATATGAAGTGAACACAATAGAATTTTATATGCTATGAGGTCTATTTAAAAAGAAGCAGTTGCAAAAATATTTTGCGGTGTTATGCATTTGTCACTTACACCATAGTGGTTTTACGATTCCATGCATACATAATGCGACAGAGAAAGTAACCAAAGTGTCTATGGCTTTAGCTGCTGCCGAAACAATATTTAATAATGGATAACCAAATGTACCAGTGGCTATCAATGGTACCTGGCTAAAAGAAGCTATATATTTCTAAATGGTGTTGTTACGGCAGTTAGTTTGGACACTGGGAAAGTTGTTGATGCTAAAATATTATCGCAGAAATGTTCATGTAATTTTAACAGCGATGTACATAGCAATGAGTGTTCGGCAAGTTACATTGAAAATAGTAGGGGAATGGAAATTGAAGAGGTGCACTTTTTTGTATCTCTCATCGCTCGCAGACATTACACAATTTACGATATACACAATATTTGGACTATATGGGAACTCTAAAGCATACAAAGCAGTTTTAGAATCTAAAGATATGTCAATATTGAACAATTAGAATGTGTTGATAATGTTGAGAAAATGATGAGGACATGACTTAGGGCCTTAAAATCAAAATTAAAAGACAAAAAAGCTTGAAGACAAAAAATCTCTAGGATGCCGTAATGGCTTGACAGATGCTGAAATAAATAAATTGCAAATTTAATGTTTTGGCTGTTCAAAACAACTCGGGAAAATTTGTCAGCCATAAGGCAAGCTATATGGACTATAATTTTTGATAAAATGTTCACAGGTTTGAATCTACGACACGGTTTATGCCCATGGGATGTGACTTGTGGTGTAGATATAATATGTCCATACTGAAAGGTTACACATACACAAGCATAAACACGACTTACCTATTGCAATTAGGAATTGCATAAATAAAGTATAATAAAGTATTTAGAGATCACTAATCTTGAACATTTATCTGGATGCTTGCTTAATAAAACTCAAAATATTAGTGAAAGCGGAAATAATTTTTTGGTGTATAATTCGTATTTGTGCAAGGGATAACCTTCAAAACTATAGTACATGAAGCTATATACTTATATAATCAAGGCTTCATTACCAAATTAAAAGTTTTAGATGTATTAAACATTCAACCCCTAATTTTACAAATGTCGAGCATTGCAAAAAGTAGATCATCCGTTTATTAGGTAAGCAGAATAATCATTTTTACAATGAACCAAAGAAGCTAAATTAAAAACAAACAATTAAAATGTAGGCAAGAAGATGATCTTTTAGCAGATGACACTAACAAAGTCAAGTTATAGTTCTGGTATGCATTAGTTAATAGTTAAAATCACTATTTCTCAAAAGTGTAAATTTCAACACAAAAGATTTTTGAAAAAAACTACTTATTTTACAGCCTTGAAACTTTGCACATATGTTAACACTATACAAATAAATATTTTAATGAGAGATTTTGTCAAAAAAATTATTCAAAAAATATTTATGGATTAAAATGTACAAGAATTTTCATCGTTTTAAAAATTTTGACGTGTTACTCCACATATGAATTTTTTAAAAAAAACTAATTAAAATTTTAAAAATGCTCCCATTAAAATAATAAAAAACAATACAATGAATACACACAAAAAAATTCATGACTGTGCAACGCCAATTTTTAAAAAATGTTCCTTAAACTTGGTCATTTTTAACATTGGAGATAGATAATATAAAAGGAAAATCCCTTTATTTGACGTAACATAAAAGTATTATATGTTATTAGAGTGTGTGTGTTTTTTTAGACTTGAAATAATAAATAATTATTATTATTATGCAAAATGGCTCTTAGAAATTCTTTGCCTCAAATTAATCTTGGTGTCCAGGGTGAGACCTAGGGGGATCTCCCCAGTGGCGCCCAACGAGTAAATCCCGAGTTTAGAGTCTGATCTAATTTTCGAATCATCACTGAGCAGAATTTTTCAGGGGTGGAGAACGTGGCAGAGTTCTTGGAAAATATTGATCATAATTTAACATGTTACGAGATACCCACACAAATGGCTTGTGCATGTATAAAAGGGTCAACTCACAGGACGGGCACTAGATTGGTTTGAGGTTCTAGGTTATAGGGTTGTAGAAGACAAGGCGACAGATAACGCACACTTAAATCAAGCTTTGATATAACAGTTCCCCGTGGTTAGGAATAGGTCGGAACTAGAAAATGGTTTTTTCGCATCATCTCAAAAGCATAATCAAAACCCGTCTGATTTTGTGTATGACTTGTTAAAGATCAACAAAATTTTAAAACTCGAAATGACGGAAAAAAAATTGATAGATAATGTTATTAGTAGGTTAGAACCTCAGATTTTAGATTATGTAGAGGTTAGGCATCCGCAAACCACATCTAACCTTCTACAAATAATTGATATGTACGAGGAAAGGTTTCTAAATAGAAAGATCAGAGGTTCGAGTTGGGAATTCTGAGATACAAACCCAAGCGAGAACAATCGTTTCCCTAACGGGAATTGGCAGGAAAATTGGAGGGAGACGAGAGGTAACAACAGATACTCGGACAATAGCAGACCGCGGATGGAGCTCAATAGATTTGAGGGTCAAGGTGTTGCGGATAATCAGAAATTCGATGGTCGACGCCGAGGTGGTCAATCTGATAATAGATTCCACAATCAAGGCAGTCGATAAGGTGGTTCGAGGCACGGTGCTTTCAGGGGTCAGAATGATCAAAACAGATATTTAAAGTATTAAGCGATCGATGCGAGTCAGGGGGTGATCGATCGCGATGTACAGAAAATCCTTCCGTTACGGAACACCGAACAATTAGCATATTCTCATTACGAATGACTCCAGTAGATTTTCCTTACGTCCCCATTCTTTTAAATGAAACATTCATTACAGCTCTTTGGGACACGGGAGCGGAGAAATCTTTTGTATCAGAGGAGGTCTATCACAGACATTTTTCGTATCGACCGCGTCAAAAGACGAAAGATAGAGTAGTGACATCCCAGGGAGCTCCGTGTTGTCACTTAGGTCGGGTCGAATTACAGATTCGGATCCGAGAATTCCAGATCTTAAGAGAATCCGAGATTCACATTTTTAACAATATGCAACACCAATACATTTTAGGCATTGATTTTATAAAGGAGTCAAACTGAATTTAGATTTCGATCAGAAATCTCTGATCATTCCAGATGACCATATTAAGCAGTTGCCATAAGTAGAAAAGCCGGTCGAGATTGATCTATCAGATACAAAGCTCAGTGAAGAGCAAAAACAAAAAATAAAGGATGCATTTAATGGTTTTAAAGGGCTATTTTCAGACCAGCCGGGGTTAACTCATGTCTTATACCTTGAAATCGATACGGGGGGCAAGGGGCGGGTAGTGTCAAGACCCTACAGATATGACAGGGTCAAACAAGGAATAATGGATTATCCCATTGAGTAAATGTTGCAAGAGGGTAAAATTCGTCCTATTCAATTCCCATACGCGTCACCGGTGGTTTTAACGCGCAAAAATAATGGCCTTCGTCTATTTCTCCAGAGGCGTATCGATTCGCGATTGACTATCGCAAACTTAACGCCATCACTAAATACCCGCGATATCCATTACCAGGGATTCATGATCTGATCACAAATATACCGCATACCGGTATCATGTAGACATTGGATTAAAAATCGGGTTATTTTCAATTGGCGATTAGTCCGAAAGATATCGAGAAAACCACGTTTATAACTCGCAGTGGCACCTTTGCATTCCTCAGAATGCCTTTTGGCCTCTCAGGGGTGGCGCCAAATTTTTAAAAGGCCATAGACATTATATTAAAACCTGTTATTGGGCGTTTTGTGGTGGTTTATATGGACGATGTTATTATCCCATCTCCATCGTTTAATGAACATATAGATCATTTGTATCAAATATTTACATTGTTGAGAGACGCAGGGCTAACTCTAAACAAAGAAAAATGTCTCTTCGCACGTTACAAATTGAAGTATTTAGGTCTCATATAATTGAAACCGACAATAGTAAAGTGAAGGCAATCGCAGAAATGAAACCTCCTAAAAATAGCAAGGAAGTGTCGAAATTTTTAGGGAGAGTGGGGTGGTATCAGAAGTTTATACCCCACTATGCAGATATATGTGAACCATTATATCGGTTAAAGTAAAAGTGGGCTAAATTTAATTGGTCGACGGAAGCACAGAATGCTTTTAATAAAGAAAAAAGAGTATTAACGGACGCGCCAGTTTTGCAGTTGCCGAATTTTCAGGAACAGTTTAACTTATTTACGGATGTTAGTGGGTCGGAATTGGTGCTGTGCTTAATCAAAATCACAGACCTATTGCATTCACGTCTAGAACCTTGAACAAGGTCGAAAGAAAATATACAGTTACAGATAGAGAATGTTTGGTGGTGATATGGGCATTAAATGAGTTTAAAACTTATTTTGGATCACTACCGGTGAAGATAATCACAGATCACGCGGCATTAACAAAGCTAACGAGTGGGAAAAACTTATCTAGTCGGATGATTAGAGGGGCACTCAAGTTATCCGAGTTCAACACTAAATGGGAACATCGATCTGATGTCCAAAACGTTGTCGCGGACATATTGTCAAGGAATCCAGCAGGCAATATGGATGGATCACAAATTTCGGGCGCAGCTCATCGAGCCTTAGCCTTAAACTCCAGAGAACAACTCATTCGAGAGCAAATGGAAGATCCTGAGTTAGGACATATCTATCGTTATTTAGAAAACCCAGACGACGGTTCCGTTAATGCAACTGTATGCGAGGGTTGGTCCCAGGATTTTAAATAAATTGATGGTCTACTCTTTTACGCGAAATATTCTACAACTCTTGGAGAACTAAGAGTGTACACATTCCTAGATCTCTTCGCGAAACAATAATGCAAGAATTTCATGATCTGCCATTAGCAGGACATTTAGGAAATAGGAAGACCTATTTTAAATTGCGTGACACATGTTATTTTCCATATATGAGGAAATACATATTTGAATATTTATCAACCTGTGACCGGTGTCAAAAATTTAATTATAAAAACGCGCTACCAGCTGGTCGATTAATTCCGATAGTACCGAATTACCCCAATGAAATTGTAATGTTAGACCTCTTAGGCCCCTACCCCGCATCCCGACCCGAGAGATATAGATTTTTATTAGTAATAAGTAATCATTTCACTAAGTGGAGTGAGCTTATTCCTTTACGAAAAGCTTCGGCCCAGGCCATAGCTAACGCCCTTTTTGAGAATTATATTTCACGTTACGGAGCTCCGATTTCTTTAATTAGTGATAATGACCTCCAATTTATATCCGAGGTATTTGAACATCTGTCACTGGTTGGACAAAAAACATATGAAAACGGTAACATACCGGCCGCAGGCGAATCTATCGGAAAGAGTTAATCGCAATGTAGTCCAGATGATAACTTGTTTTGTAGAAGAAAATCACGAAAACTGGGACCGGTTTCTTCATGAGTTCGCTTTCGCCCTGCGCACTTCAGTGAACGAAACAACAAATAAAACTCCGGCTGAGTTATTCTTAGGTAGAAAGATTATAACACCTTTTAGCAAATTAATAAATGTCACAGAGGGTGCTGAATATGTAGGAAGAAACATTGAGAAATTATTCGATGAAGCAAGGCAGAATATGCGGAAACAACTCAAACATTGGGGAAAATATTATAATCGGAAAAGGAGAGAAGTTAATATCAAAGTAAATGATTTGGTGTTGGTACAAACTCATTTTAAGAGTGCAGCGGGTAGCAGAGTGGTCGGAAAGTTTATGCCTAAGTTTGAAGGGCCATATAGAGTGTTGGAGGTTCGGAATAACAATTTGATCATTTGGATAAAGGGAAAAATGGTCACAGTTAATATCGACCAGGTGCGAGTGTACCATCCAAGACAATCCGACACGATTAGTTCAGATAGTCATGTTGAGGCACTATATGATGGACAGAGGTCTAGTCATGGGTCAAGTAGATCACACCCAGGACAATCCAAAAGATTTTTGAAAACCTCGAGTGAGCAGAGTAATGGTCGTAAATCAAATAAGGGAAATGCAGGAAGGGAGGATCCAAGAATGAAGCGTAAAGTAGTGTCAAATGGGTCAGTGGACAGGAATGATAAAAAGCAGTCCAAAATATGCAGAAAAAGATCTCTGCGGGGTCCGAGCATAGAGACCAGAAAAGATCAACTCCTGTACCAACACAGGGGATAAAGAGAACAATTTCGTCCTCGATATCATCTCGAAAATATAAATATAAAAGACCTAATAACCCTTCTCAGGGATCACAGTCCATTGCAGGTCCCTCACATCAAATAGATACCAGGCAGGGCAAGCCACCTACAGAAGGGAGCAGGCAAGAAACGAGTGAACAATAGGACAAGGCCCGGGAGACAAGGACACCTACAAGCGGAAACAACAGGGCAGCTGAGAGGAGACCAGTCCGGTCTAAACAGGCGACAACAGTGAGACCTTATGCTTACTACCTACGTAGCCGAGTAAAACAGCCCGAAGGAATACCAGAGAAGCGGAGGAGCAATAGAATCGACAGTATCCCACAGAACAACATCAGGAGAAGGAGCATCAGCATGTAAACCTTAGACGGAGATTCGGTGGATAGGAGCGAATAGAGGACAAAGAATAAAATCAGGTTGTATCGTTTCTTTTTTTTCTTTTCGAACAAGTAGTCGGAAGAATTATTGCTATGAAGCAAGTCACGGGCGGATTTTTAATTTAAGAAGCCAAGCAAAAGTGGACACTACAATGAGTGTGTTTTTTCTTGATGAGAAAAATCAGCTTTTGTCTTAATTTTTTGTATAAATATGGAGAAAACATTTGTAAGAATGCATTTGTTTACTTCTATGTATAACTTCGCTAAGATGCGACAATTCCTTTGGTTATTTGTGGTTTATTGAAAAATGTTTGAAATTGTAAAAATATGTATATGTATATTATTTTTTCTCACATCTGGTGGCTTGGGACGCGGCGTAGTTAGATAGGGCTAACATTTAATACTAACAAGCACCGCCTGTATAAAATGGGAATGTTAAGGAGCCAGATGCTTTAATTGATGTATATAAAAATGTTATGTAAAATATGAATATGAATTTGTACATACAGTAGATGTTTGTTTCTTCACAAGACTTAAGGTATCAACTACTTGCGACAACTTTTTTTTGAAAAAATGGAAATATGAGGATTTTTTTGTGATTTTTAGAATTATTTATTATATTTTAAGGAAAAAATCTTAAAATTGGAAGCAGAATAAAATTTATTATTATTAAAATGAGAAAAAACTGGTAAAAATGTACAAAAAATTACATAAACGGGGCCCGCTCTGTACAAAATTTTTATGAGAAAATTCTCAATTTTTCAATTTTGATGTGTTACTTTATTATTCGTGTTTGAAATGACCTTCAGGATAAGAGATATTTCAATTTTTACAAAACCTAGAGCACCTTATCTTAGTGATTATACGAAATTTCTTAAAAAGAAAGTGATTATATCCACATAAAGGACTGTAAATTTTAAAATAAAGCAGCGATTGATAAATCTGAAGATCAAAACACTTCTACTGTTATGCATAACATACACAAAAAATTTCAGTAAATTGTTTTCAAAACTTTTTGAGCAATCGCTGTCCCCGTTTGAACTTTTCGCAAAAAACACATTTCAAGTAAAACGCATTTTAAAGTTTGTCATCTTGTGTAAAGTTATGGCATCTGTTTTTACTAAAACACTTGCAATTTTTGCTCTAGTGAATGGAAAATAAAAAACTTGGTATTTTTATTAAGCTTATATGATGACCTATAAAATAAAATCATAAATAAAATTTGTCAATTTTTGAAAAAAATCAGGATTTTAGGGTAGTCGGATACCTTAAAGAGGTTTCCATTTCAGGGTAGCTGACCCTGAGCTTTGTATAGCGAGCGGCGAGTTCAGTGTAAGCCAGGAATTGTTTGTATAGTTGTTCCATAAGTAGTTAAGTAAATCACATAGGCAGGTTTTTTACCACTTTGGTGGTTTTTCCCTCGCCTCTTAGCCAAATGGATGTGATGTAGGGTAATCTAATCCTATAAATGTTACGTCATGTAAAGAAGTTTTTGGGTCGTAATTTTTTTTTCTTTCCCTTAAGAAAGGAGAACTTGTAAAGTATCTGATTGTTAGATATATATATTAAAGTCGTCGAGACTATAAATCAAGTTTAAGAATTGGTTACGTAATTTATTTTCAGGTCATTTGTGACCTTCGAATAAATCACGTTTTCTTTTTGGAGGGGATTGTGACGAATCTGTACGGAATCTTTCCACTAAACTTCTTAGGCGTCTTTTTGGGGAATATAAATTCGCGTATATTTCCAATCAACTCCAAGAAGATAAACGGGATATGCAAAGCAGATAAGGTATTTAAGTCGAGCGTTGTAAGCTAGCAGGAAGGTTCATGATGAGGAAGGCTATTGAGCCAGCAACATTAACCTCAAATTTAGAGGATTCCAGGATATTAAGATAGTGAAGATGTAGCGCTGCTTTTCTACTGAAGAACTTGAAAGCTGATTTAGCCAGCGGTAAATATAATTTATGTACGATTAAAATAAGCGTTAGTTTAGTAAAATTAGTTAAAGTAAATGAAAGTTAATAATTCGAGTACGCGCATTTCTCGGACCTCCTACTTCGGTAGACCTTACTTGATCTTGAGCGTAAATATTAATTAGTTGCATAATTTGTAATTTAATTTAATATAAAAGGTAAATCCCTTTATTTGACGTAACATAAAAGTATTATATGTAATTAGAGTGTGTGTGTGTTTTTTTTTGAGACTTGAAATAATAAATAATTTTTATTATTATACAAAATGGCTCTTTGTGATTATTTGCTTCAAATTAATCTTGGTGTCCAGTGTGAGACCCAAGGGGGTCTCCACACTCTCTGATTATGTGGGAATTTTCCTGATTTGTATACCTTTCGTAACATGGGCTTTCTTTTTCGCCTAATCTACTGGGAATGAACAACTTCGGCGCTGGTGCCCGCGTACATCTAATTTCGTATCGAAACTAAGCCATCTTAACTTAAGCGGTTGAAGTGCTCACTTAAATACAAACGAGTGTTTTCCTTGTAGAGATAATTTTTATCATTACGCGCCTGCATTTTTATTCACCGATAGTTGTATCTAAGCTCTGTAGAAGGTGGGGAAATATTTTCAAAATGTTTGCACGAGTTTTACAATTGCTAAACTTTTGTTCTAAGGACTGTTTTTGCTAGTAATTTGCACCACTCATGAAGAACTGTTTTGTTCTTTAAAACTAACAGCATAAAGTAACTCAATACGTTTTAACAATACCGTCTAAATTCCGAAGTGCAGAACGCACGGCTAAATGAGTAGGGTGCATTATTTATATAGAATCGCACAAAACATATTAATGTAATACAGTCAAGTTAAAACGAAACATAAAAGCAGAGAGGCTGAAATGCCCAGGCTATATTCTAAACTCAGCCACAACAGTAGTAGCGGGGAAGTCAGAGACACAGTCAGGTTTTACTAGCACCCTCGAAAGTTTGTTTTTAGTAGCACTGGCAGCTGCAATTCGAAATAATTTTTTTATGGAACTTGTTAACCTCGAACTTATCTTAGTGAAGAAGTAGGTCTTGGGAAGACCTTTGGAGAATATCCATGCCTATTTTTGCAAGAGGTCTGCCAGCTCATTTTCCGAACGACCATAATGTAAAAGCATTCACTGAAAACCAACCTTTGCTTGAATTCTGCTCAGTAGCCACCTGTAGCTCTGGACTCAGAAACTTTGTTTCACTAGATTACTCACCAGGGCATGAAGGACAGAACTTGACTCCGATAAAATTACAAATTCATCAAGATGGGCGAGACTGGCATAAAGCTACAAAAGGGTTAAATGGATGACCTCGGCAATATCGTCTTAAAGGTTTGTATGAGAGCCAACATGCAATCAAAAGGAAAATAAGACACAGAAAACGCCAGCACCAGTGCCTTGGGTGAAGTCTAAAAGGAAACCATCAGTATAAATGATGCCACTCATTAGGAAGCAAACGAGTATTAATGGCTTACAATGTAATAACTCGAAGAACACTTGGGCAAATATCGCTTTTTCTCACTTTCAATGTCATGTTCAATCTAACATCGAAAACCATATATTCTAGTTGTTACTGAGTAAGAAGATTGCATCTACCAGAGAGTCGTTGAAATTTGGTAGCCGTATTTTAATTGATGACAGAGATATTTCCAACGCCTTTAATTCCCTTTATTCTTCTAGACAACACTTGAGAAGAGAACTTCAAGACGCAACAGAGATCTATTAGACGGGAACTTCGTCACTTCGACTTTTCCCTTAATCATGGACACGAGATTTTTTACAAAGCTAAGAAATGATGGAACTGACGGAGGTTATTAGATGCGTTACGAGTGGCTATAGTCCTGGTCCGGATAAGTTCCACCCCGATTGTCTGAAACACTTTGGCAGAAACGCACTATGTGTATTATTGATAGTACTTTATTACTAAAACTGGAAA